>CALSFV010000236.1:0-345000 GCA_943737045.1 Parapristionchus giblindavisi
CTTGATTCCTTTTTTACGAGCTCCAACAATAGCTTGCTGCACCTTTTCCCTCTTGTATAAAGTTCGAAATGATGGTTTTTTTTGCACTAAAATAGCGTAGTTATTGTAACAAATATTGAATAAAAAATATTGCGACTTTTTCTCTCTGACTGTTGTATATATCAAAAATCAAAATAATACTTTATTTGATTTGATATGATTTAAGCAGGGTTCGACACAACCGAACGTATGTCCACACTTACAAACAAGTCTTCCATCTAACTGAAACATGCTTAATTAATAATCAAAATTATAAATTCCAGGCTTTCACCAACCTTTTTAATTGTAGTTTCATGAACTGTTGTCAAATGCCAGCTTATCGATTTGAGATCACTATATTTGCGCTGAAATTTAAGACGATTAGGTAATGCGATAATTGAAGCAGAAGAAAAAACAAACCTTGCAAATTGGACAGTCGAGATTACTTTCAATAACATCATTCTCGTCAATTTCCTGTGAGCAATCAATTATACCAATGTTTTTTAAACAATTATTCAACTAAATCGATATTAATTTTTCTTGATTTCTGACAAGATCGATCGTCACTTGCCCAAAAATCTACTTCGTCATTTACAACAACCCACTCCATACTCCCCAACCAATTTCTCTCCTGCCTTCAACCGATTCGCTGAAAAATCGACGAACTTCATCAACCTATACAAACTAGGTATATGTTTTCTCTCTCATTTGTTATGACGGAAAAAAGAATAAAGAATAAACCAAATAGTTTTAGGGACTCAGACATCCACCAAATATTTTGTTCCGAGAATCGTCTCGAATACTTTGTCAATTCAAGAATTCCTTCCTTTCCATAACATCTTTATCGATATATTTTAATACAACAATGAGCACAAAGTGAAAAATCTTCTTCATTAGGTATCGAAGTGATTATTATCCGATTGAGTCCTGATAAATAAAAATTAAATTGAATGAAACACAAAATAATTAATAATAAAAATATTCTTACCTTCATAAAATTTCCGATTTAATCGAATCATTATCATATTGCCATAAAATAATTTCATCAGGACGATGACACTGTAATGAATTTATGTTGAAACATCAAATATGTGAAACCAGTGTATCGTTTTCTGTGAGAACATTTCAGGTTCTTAAAGTATTATATCGCAATCAAAGAGGCCTCTAAATTCATAAAGTATTTTTGCACCATTTGTATGCAGCAGGACTAAATATTGAAGCGAGAACTTCGCTGTATTGTCCGTATAAAATGTACTTGCATAATTGCATTGCTACTGCTGCTAAACAGAGGAAGAACTATCGATTAACTCCCCACTCTTTCCTCCTTTCCTTCCTCGCTCTCTCTGATCTACCTACTCTCTCGCCGGTGCTTTCTCTCTAAACATAGAAATTCATTGTGGCAGTGGTTGGCTACTCTCGTACCAAATAAACAAGTGTATTTTATACGGTCAATAGTAGCACGAAAAATCGATCACTAAGAAGGGAATGGTATTATATTATCATGGAGTTGATTAGTGATCTAAATCGCGAGACATTCTGACTGGCTGGGAATCCGTCGAGTTTAATTGCCACGAACGTAAAACGTATACTTTTGATGTCATACTGTTTTTTTCAATATATTTACGTCAGAAAATGCGAAATGGTTAAATTCTTATACAATATTTATTGAAAAAAGCACATACCTTGTTGAAATGTTCTGTTATACATCTTGTAGAGTATATTGTTTGAAGACACTTTTCACATTCATACCAAAAATGTTCCTGAATGAAAAATGAGTAAAATCAGTGATACTTTTCGCTATTTCGAACAGCGACAAACACTTTAAGTTCTCTTACAATGAGTTGTCTATTTCTAACAAGGAGACTCTCACAACTTAATTTGGCGATGAGATATGTGTTATAGTCCATTTGAAAGCCCTTTTTCTGTAGATTAAGAATATGTACTTTAAAAATGCAAAAGAATTCTGTGCACGGACTTAAAGCCTGTCAAATGTTGAGCAATTGCCACCTCGCAATGATGCGCGCACTGGTAGGCTAGATCTTCGTGTTATTTCTGCGAGCTAGTGGTGGTAAAGCTAGCTAGTGGTCCTCGTTTTCCGTTTCCCCAGTTTTTCCTTCCAATAGTGAGTTGCAAGCGTCGACGAGAATGCACTTGAACCGGCTGTAGGGAACCTTCTCCATTCTTTTGTAGTAGTTTCACACTGTTGTTTAACATCTTTCATGGGTCTAGCCTAACCAAGTTCTTCAGATATATCGTAATAACTCATCTTTATCTCTGGGCCAATACCAGCTTGCAGAAGTAACGCGTAGAACTAACCCTCCAGTGCGCGCATCATTGCGAGGTGGCAATTGCTCAACATTTGACAGGCTTTAAGTCCGTGCACAGAACTCTTTTGCATTTTTAAAGTGCATATTCGTAAACTACAGAAAGAGGGCTTTCAAATGAACTATAACACATATCTCATCGCCAAGTTAAGTTGTGAGAGTCTCCTTGTAAGTATAAAGAAAAAATGAAAAATAATTTTCTAATCTTTCGTGTGTTACATAGTTCACGAATAATTTCAAGACAACTATTTGTTTGATAGAAACACGTTTTTCCCCAAAATGTGCTAGAAGACATCAGCGTTCCAGTTCAATTTGAGCTGAAGAGGGGTACGCCAACGTTTTAAAATGTCACAAACGTTTATGTCACAAAAAGTTCATAATGATGATGGAAATCATGTCCAAAAAACTACTTTTTTCTGTTTTTGCAACTATTTGGCATAACTAGCAGCTTTTGAAAATAATAAAAAAATATGCATAGTGTACACGCATGCAACGACACATGAAAAATGAATATGATCAAAAATAAAAAGGTAATGATAATGTTTTTTAAATGATTGGAATTTGATAAACCAACCTTTGTTATTGTAGTCTGGTGTTCCCTAATTAGATGTTTCTCGAATGCAAATCTTCCCTTATTTAGTTTTGCCTGTTAAACGAATATTAAGAGACCGGCTCGGTAAGACTCGAGCATTATGACCCCCTGCCGGACATTCGCCAAGACTTTCGATCTGGGCCTCAATACTTTCATCATAGACACATACCGGGGGGAGACCGATGAAAGTTATAGTGAAAATGCCTTTGGGCTCAAACCCGGCTCACATATGTTTCATAAAATAAAAAAATAAAAAAATCATAATTTTTCAATCGTGATAGCTAGGACTTTTATTTCTTTTTATTGGTGAATAACATGTCATGCACTCTTATAAACACTCCTGAACAATAATATCATATCGTTCTGAATATGTTTTTTTCGTGTCTGATTTTCAGATTTTTCTTCTTTTATCCTCGTTGAAGAGATACTGCAAGAAATGCCATAGTGTATATTGTAGCCCTGCCGCCATACCATTTCGTTTATTGTCACTGTGAAAGTTCGCCGAACTACAGAATTTGCAAAAGAACCAGTGCGAATGGGATTAGAACCCACTAAGAAATAGTGCGAGACAAAGGAACTTGTCAATACACCATTGGGTAGATACATGGGATGCGATAGACGAACTGGACATACCGAGTGATAGGGAATAGGGGTGGATAGAGATGAGATAAAAGTTCCACGAACTTTTCATCCACGATGGGCTATTCTCAAAATGGGAGGTTAGAGAAAAAACGAGAGAGCATATATAATTGAGAGTGCGCAGAGAAATTTAATTCTTCCCTGCTACTTAGAGAGGGGAAGATTTGGGAATCGCTCTCGTTGTCTAACTTTCTCTACTGATCTATCGCTCTCTCACTCGAAAAGTTCACTCTCTTTATGACACTAGCCCATACCCTCAAAAATGGATTGAACTTCCACCCGATTCCCATCATTTATAAGGGGAAAAGGGAGCGAACTTCTTGATCTCGCTCCCTTTTACTAGGGAATGGTTCGTAAAGGGTACGAAATTGCGGTGAGTGACTACCATGGCGATAATAAGCATGGCCGACTTAGTAAGAATCAACTTTCAAAGTCTGCTATTTATCGATTTTGAAAAACCCGGCGCATTTACGTCGCACGGCTGAAACTGATTGCCCCACCCTTCAATGGGGAAAGGAGGGACAATCACTTTCAAAGACGGAAGAGTGAACTCTCTATCCAAACCGAGCTGTGTTATAGTGGTAAGTGCGCGTGGTCATTACTTTTTGCACATGAGTTCGATTCCACCGAGAACATTTTATGACTGTGTAATAATTTAACAATGAATGCGGATGTTTCAATGGAAATAAAGTCCACAATTTCTATTTATTTCGGTTTTTGCTACTTTTTTCGCTATCTTTAATTTGTAATCGATGTGATTATATTGTTTTCAAGAGCACACGATGTTTGCAAGTTGGTGTGTTGTAGTTTCATCTATCAGTTGATAGTTCTTCCCTCCATTTATTGATTTTTTTCAGAAGTTTGATGACTTATCTTGATCTACACAGTTTTTTATTCTGCTTAAATGGGTGTTTCTGCAAAAGTAGTTTCTGGCTTTTGGCACAAAAGTTTGGAAATGTTCTGCAGTCGCCACTAGACTCCTCCACCTTCACTCGAACAGAAAGGACACTCGCAGCAATACTGTACCAGGCCTTGCGAGATGCGGAAGCTACAGAGGTATTCATCGAGGAAGAGGAAGTCGTCGAGGACGTGTACAAATGATTGTGATTGTGGTTCCATCGGCTGTGTTATCTGCCCTCATTGTTGTAAATCTCATTGTTTCAAATGCTTCTTTATCGAGTCTCATCGCTGTTGATATGTAATAATACAGTAATATTTAATTTGTTGAACACTTATGTTAATGTTTTCTATGAATTCCATAAAGTTGTTACTAGTATTCTGATTTTCTACAGATTCGGAACGAAGAAGAGATAACAAAAAAACACCGAAAAAAGTAGCAAATACCGAAATAAATAGAAATTGTGGACTTTATTTCCATTGAAACATCCGCATTCATTGTTAAATTATTACACAGTCATAAAATGTTCTCGGTGGAATCGAACTCATGTGCAAAAAGTAATGACCACGCGCACTTACCACTATACCACAGCTCGGTTGGGATAGAGAGTTCACTCTTCCGTCTTTGAAAGTGAGTGTCCCTCCTTTCCCCATTGAAGGGTGGGGCAATCATTTTCAGCCGTGCGACGTAAATGCGCCGGGTTTTTCAAAATCGATAAATAGCAGATTTTGAAAGTTGATTCTTACTAAGTCGGCCATGCTTATTATCGCCATGGTAGTCACTCACCGTAATTTCGTACCCTTTACGAACCATTCCCTAGTTAGAAGGGAATTGGTACGGCGGCTGGCCAGCCAGTTTGTCTTAAAGAAGGGGACCCACGAGATTTGGGCAGCGCTATTGACATGAAGAACGTGGGACATAGGAAGTGACATTCTGTTCTCTATTAGATTTGACTGGTTGAACGCGTAGAGCGTGTGGCTCAGTGGTTAGTAGCCAGCTCTTGTAACCGCGCCACGCGGTTTCGATTCCCGTTTGCAATTTTCTATACATTTGTACTTCAATTTCAAAAACTCGCGCCTTTCCCTGGACATATCAATGAACTTTATACCCGAATTACGGTATTCCGGGGCATCTAAAATTTTAGAGAAAATTGTTTTTGTATACAAGGAGATGTGATCAATAGTTCTGTCTGGTCAGTTTAGTCACGAAAAAACTCGTGGGTCCCCTTCTTTAAGCCTCGAGAATTGCAACTGAATGTGAGATATGTGTAAATTGCAAAAATCGAAAATTAAATTTCTTGAAATTCGCAATAGTAAGAGGTAGCTGTATTATGTCATTTTACTCGTAGTGATGCGCGTACATAGGAATAATATACAAATAGACTCGGACTACAGTTTTTAAAAATTTAGAAAAATAATTATTTTATTTTTATTTTTTTCAACTCCCACATTCATTCGACCGTCAAGGCAAGTTGATTCATAGGGCGGATGGTGGCTGATGCATGTGTGTTTGCAGAAACGACTGCAACGTGATGAATCGTCGTTTCGCAGATCTCGAATTTATTTTTTTTTAATTATCAAACTTGAATATTTATATGTTTTTATAGTATAAATCGCTTGCAAGGTAGTGTACTGCATCCAAAGCCGTACCTGTTTAATCTGTAGGAGTATACGGTATTGAACTACCGTAATCACCAGGAATCGCAAACTAATTTTTTTATCAGTCGACCCATGATTTTCAACCATGACCCCGGGTTCATGGTTGAGAATGACTGAGGTCGAAAAATTCATGATGATCCCAGACCAAATACTATTTGGCATGATATCAACAGTGAGCCAACTTTTATTTTTACGGATGCCTTAACTCGAATTACCGTAATCTAGCTACCGTATCCTATAATAATGTGGTGAGATTCCCGGGAAATTCAGGTGCGTGCATTACTATTACGGTAATTCGAGTTGTGGTATCCATAAAAATAAAAGTTGGCTCGCTGTTGATATAATAGCAAATAGTATTTGGTCTGGGATCATCATGAATTTTTCGACCTCAGCCATTCTCAACCATGAACCGGGGGTCATGGTTGAGAATCATGGGTTGACTGAAAAAAAATTAGTTCGCGATTCCTTTTTTTCATCATGAATTTTTCGAACGATATGATATTATTGTTCAGGAGTGATTATAAGAGTGCATGACATGTTATTCACCAAAAAAAAAGAAATAAAAGTCCTAGCTATCACGATTGAAAAATTATGATTTTTTTATTTTTTTATTTTATGAAACATATGTGAGTCGGGTTTGAGCCCAAGGACATTTTCACTATAACTTTCATCGGTCTCCCCCCGGTATGTGTCTATGATGAAAGTATTGAGGCCCAGATCGAAAGTCTTGGCGAATGTCCGGACCATGCTCGAGTCTTACCGAGCCGGTCTCTTAAAGGGACCTCTCTCAACGGTCTCTACATTGTGCACACTATTTCTCTGTGCTCTAACAACGAGAGAGCGTAGCCCGTTGAAGAGACCGCTGAGAAAGGTGTCAGTCCCTTTAAATATTTTCAAGAAAAAGCACAAAGAAAACTTCAAACATATTTTCATTTTTAACTCTTACCAAAAAACTCATATTTAATATTTTAAATATGTTTAAAAACTCGTATTTGTAGTGAATATTGGAGCTTACCTGACATAGGAAACATTTTGACATATCAACACGTTTCTTTTTTCTCGTATGATCAACTACAAATGCACTGCTTCTCCCGCTTTTTCGCATCTGATATAAAACATTTCTATTCTTTAAAATACCAATTAATATTTTAAAAAGTTTTACCTTGATTCCTTTTTTACGAGCTTCAACAATCGCTTGCTGCACCTTTTTCCTGTTGTATAAAGTTCGAAATGACGATTTATTGCACTAAAATAGCGTTATTATTATAACAAATATTGAATAAAAAATATTGGGGTTGGCCAATCTGACTGTAGTGTAAACTAAAAATGAAATCCAACTTTATTAGATTTAATATGATTTCCGCTGGAGATGGGATTACTGAATGTTTCTCCACATTTACAAACAAGGCTTCCTTCCAACTGAAATATACTTAATTAATATTCAAAATTAAAAATTGCAAGACAAAACTTTTCACCAACTTTTTTAATTGTCGTTTTATGTACTGTTCCTAAATGTCTTGCCATCGAAAAAAGATCACTATATTTGCGCTGAAACTTATGACGATTATGCAATACTATAATCAAAGCAGAATATATTAACAAACCTTACAAATTGGACAGTCGAGATTGTTTTCAATAACTTCATTCTCGTCAATTTCCTGAGAGCAATCAATATTATGATTTTTTTTAAATTACACAGTTTACATGTCTTTGTAAAAAAGAGAATCTTTTGTAAACAACTATTCACTGTTTTGTTTTCTCATTGATCACGAAATGTGCATCGAAAAGTATTCATACGCAAAGGAAATAAATAATATATAATTAAACGTACCAATGGTTCAATGAAATGTATATCATCATCATCCGATTCTTCCATAGTATCATTCATTTCATTCTCGATCGAATCATCTAACGATAATCTGTTGTCTTCAACTGTGTCATGATCCGAAATGGTATCGACAGAAATTTCCTGAATGATAAAAGTCAAAGAAATCGATTGTTATACACGAACCATTGATTTGTTTTGATCGCTAATGAACTGATCGGAGACATTCTCTGATTCACATTTCTTTCTCTTACGATTAGAATGAGAAGAGTTGTTGGAAGAACTTTCAGTAGAATGAGGTATGTTCTCACATTTAATACTCTTTGGAGTCGATTCAATTGCTCCCAAATATCCATCAATATATGGAATAGGAGGAGGAACGGATTTGGATTGATTCGGTGATACATTAGTTTCATGAACTACTTCAGGAAGGACGGATACGGTACTTGCCGGGGATACTAAAGATTGAGTAGGTACGATACCAAACGTTGTTACTGTATGCGGATCAGGTGTGGTACTCGATGGTGCTTCCGTTTTTACTGAACCAAAGTTCGAGGATAATGGTGAAATAGGATTCATCGAATGAGATACGGTAGTCAGGTCAGGAATGGTTGAATAAACTTCTATGAAACATTGAGAGAGACCATAAAACAAGTCATGGAATTCATCGAATCTGAATAAAAAATAATTATTGATTTCCATTTATTCAATTTTCAAAATGGGGCAATCGCTGTAAATTATCTCTCAAAAAAATTCATAAAACGTAACAATTCGTACCTGTCTACATCACGAATGTATGATTTCGCCTGTTCATATTCTAGTTCTTTGAGCGCGAAATGAAGTGCCTAATAAAAGGAATATACCCTATATTAGCAATATCATCATTTTCCTTGTTTGTCTAATTATAATGAGATTCAGCGCTCGTTTATGATATTTGTTCCTATACAATTGAATTTAAACGAGAAAATCAAAATGAAAGATACAAAAAAGATGAAGAAATGGATTAATTCATAACATAAACATACATCTTTGTTTGCCTTTTGATCCTTAATAACTCTTAATAGATCAATCATACGGTAGATCATTGGAATCAATTCATTTGAACTTGAGATAGCGAGATGATGAGCCTTAAAGGAAAAATGAAGTTATGCTCCATCCGGATGTTAATCCGGTAATTAGTATATCCCCATGCTCATCTCTATTATCGAGATCCGATCAATATCCAGCACTTGCAATCACGCGACGCGGGTTCGAACCCCTTTTCCGATTTACATCACTTTGCTTTAAAATTAAAAGTTCAGTTCAGCAGTTCAGTGCAGTTTAGTTCAGCAAGGCTCGTTTAGAAACGAAAAAAAAATAATGGGTTTTCTTCTTTAATTTAGTGATTTTACGTTAGAGTTACAGTTAAGAAAACAGTGAAATATTATAATAACCATAGAAAAAGTAATTTACTCGGGCCGTTAGTAAAGAGACAAGATAATAAATGTATGAAATACCTTTTGATACCATTCTTCCATTGGCTTTATAGAAATATTAATACGAGAGCTCATTTCTGGAAAGAAATAAATCAAATTTTAAATAAAAAAACGACAGGGAAAGGTTGAAAAGGACGCGAGTATGTGTGTTCATAGCTTGGTTGATTAGATGGGATGGATGGAGATTGGGAAGGGGTCAAAGAGAAGAGAGAGATGGAATGGGTGAATAGAGATAGTGAAGAGTATCCAGAGGGTACATATATTGAGAACAATATTACCACTAGAAAATGGAATGAAACTGTATTAGATGCATACTTAATTATTATACAATTTGATTACAATAATCAGTGGTTATTCTACTGGAGATGGCTTACACTACTGAACATGGTTCTAGATCCCTCGACAGAAAGAACTGGGAATTAATTATCTTATAGTGTATTTGTATGTTAGTATTAGAAAGGTACATAATCCTCAAAATTGGAAACTCCGCTTCTAGATGTGCTAACGACCCGTTCTCAGGTCCAAAATGATGCGAGTGGCGAGTTATGTTGATCCCCAGATTATCGTAGTTCGTGATAAGTCAAGAACTTGAACCGTGAAGTATGCTGAAAAATCATTCACATTTGTACAATATTCCAGCCCGTGAGTAATGTCTACATTGTAAGAACCGATCTTTTTACCCTACACCTCCGACTCACATGGGGTGGTTCCGGTGTCTAGAACCGAGGGCCGAAACATCGGACCGCGATTGTTTTACTTATCATTTATTTCATATATTTGTTGACAGTCATGAAACATTTCATCTTCCTTCTCTCTAATTAACTTGATTCATTTGAACCACTGTGATACGCTATTCAGCATTCATGGGGCTTTCTTCATTAGACAAATCGTCATCAAGAACTTGAAAAAGAATCAGAATTTTATCATATTTTGGCGCAATTTCTCACAAATGTTTCACTTTGTTCAATCAGACGTAATTGTCGTCTGATACCGTTGTTTCTGCTTCTTAGTAATTTACGCTATTTTGAGTATAATAGAATCACCACTGACACTATAATAAAACTATAATAACACGCTACTATAATAAAAATATTGTGTTATAGCTAAACTATGTAAATAATATATGTTCATTCCATTTACTAGTGGTAATATTGTTCTCAATATATGTACCCTCTGGATAGTCTTCACTATCTCTATTAACTCATTCCATCTCTCTCTTCATTCTCTTCGACCCCTTCCCTGTCTCCATCCATCCCATCAAATCAACCAAGCTATGGACACCACTACTCGCGTCCCTTTCAACCTTTCCATTTTATTCATTATTTGATTTTTTTCTTTCCAGAAATGAGCTCTCGTATTAATATTTCGATAAGGCCAATGGAAGAATGGTATCAAAAGGTATGTCATACATATATTGTTTTGGTCGGGTAAATTACTATTTCAATGGTAGTTATAATATTTCACTGCCTTTTTTAAACTGTAATTCTAACGTAAAATCACTAATTTAAAGATGAAGACCCACTAGTTTGTCGCGACTTAACTGGCCTTGCAGAATTATAGAGCACATTTTTGAATTAGATAGCTGACAAGGGCCAACTTAAGGTGGCCATGTGTATGAGATGATCTGAATTAGATTTCGATGAATAATTCCCACCTCGTATGGCCATCTTAAGTTGGAAGCCTCCCCTTGTGAATGAAATCAATCGGAAATGGGCATTATTACAACTTTATTTTAAGGCTCATCATCTCGCTATCTCAAGTTCAAATGAATTGATTCCAATGATCTACCGTATGATTGATCTATTAAGAGTAATTAAGGATCAAAAGGCAAATAAAGATGTATGTTTATGTTATGAATTATTCAGTTTTTTTCACTTTTTTTGGATCTTTCATTTTGATTTTCTCGTTTAAATTCAATTGGATAGGAACAAATATCATAAACGAGCGCTGAATCTCATTCTAATTAGACAAACAAGGAAAATTATGATATTGCGTATATCCCTTTTTATAGGCACTTCATTTCGCGCTCAAAGAACTAGAATCATACTGTATTCCAGTATATTTACGTCAGAAAATGGTAAAATTCTTGTAAAATAGTTGTTATGATAAAAGCATATACCTTGCTGAAATGTCTTGTAAGCGAAGAGTATATTGATCGACGACACTTTTCACATTCATACCATAAGTGTTCCTGAATGACAAAATGAATAAAATAGACTATCAGTGAGACTCGGTCGTTATTTCGCTGTTTCGAACACTCTGGCAAACACTTTAAAGGTGGTGTCCGGGCAATATTTTCGTGAACAAACTGTGAAGACAGAAAGATAGCAAAAGTTATTCTGCATACCTTACATAAATTAGTTTATGCTAATTTAGCTTATTGATAGAATCATGAATGAATCCATGCTTGATGTACAGGCAAAGGCACGAAATTTTGAAAATAGGAAAGTTCAGCAATAGGTTTCGAACCCGCGACGTTACGCTTACTAGTGAGCACTTTTACCACTGCGCTACGGGATTGATGAATGGTCGTGCTAATTTCTTGCAAATCACTTTCCCCTTGCATAATAGATATGTTATATATTTACATAGAGACATTCGAGGGCCTCCATCTTTAAGTTCTGAGAAAAATGAGAAATATTTTTATCGTGAATTACTTAGTTCAAGAATTATCACAAGAAAATCTCCCAGAGAACGGTGTTTATTATATGGTAAAAAAAGTCCGAAATATTCAAATTTTACGTCGCCACGCATCCACAGCAAAAAATGTTAATATGAAAAAAAAACTTCCATTCTGGAGACCATAGAAGTCCGTTGCCGTTCATAGAAACTTTCCTTGTAAGGGAATGGGAGATTTTGATCGATGGGCAAAATGATAGGAATTTGATAAACCAACCTTTGCTATTGTAGTATTGTGTTCAATATATAGATGTTTTTCGAAAGAAAATCTTCCATTATTTACTGCTGCCTGTCAAACGAATATTATTTGTTTTAAAAAAATTTACAGAAAAAGTTTTTAAAAAGATGCATGGAAAAAATCATACAAATTAAACAATTATTTTTACGGAATATAGGAGCGTACTTGACAGAGGAAACATTTTGACATATCAACCCGTTTCTTTTTTCTCGTATGATCAACTTCAAATGCACTTCTTCTGCTTTCTTGTGCCTGGGATAAAATAGTAATATTCTTCAAAATACAAAATATTATAATAAAGATTTACCTTGATTCCTTTTTTACGAGCTCCAACAATAGCTTGCTGCACCTTTTCCCTCTTGTATAAAGTTCGAAATGATGGTTTTTTTGCACTAAAATAGCGTAGTTATTGTAACAAATATTGAATAAAAAATATTGCGACTTTTTCTCTCTGACTGTTGTATATATCAAAAATCAAAATAATACTTTATTTGATTTGATATGATTTAAGCAGGGTTCGACACAACCGAACGTATGTCCACACTTACAAACAAGTCTTCCATCTAACTGAAACATGCTTAATTAATAATCAAAATTATAAATTCCAGGCTTTCACCAACCTTTTTAATTGTAGTTTCATGAACTGTTGTCAAATGCCAGCTTATCGATTTGAGATCACTATATTTGCGCTGAAATTTAAGACGATTAGGTAATGCGATAATTGAAGCAGAAGAAAAAACAAACCTTGCAAATTGGACAGTCGAGATTACTTTCAATAACATCATTCTCGTCAATTTCCTGTGAGCAATCAATTATACCAATGTTTTTTAAACAATTATTCAACTAAATCGATATTAATTTTTCTTGATTTCTGACAAGATCGATCGTCACTTGCCCAAAAATCTACTTCGTCATTTACAACAACCCACTCCATACTCCCCAACCAATTTCTCTCCTGCCTTCAACCGATTCGCTGAAAAATCGACGAACTTCATCAACCTATACAAACTAGGTATATGTTTTCTCTCTCATTTGTTATGACGGAAAAAAGAATAAAGAATAAACCAAATAGTTTTAGGGACTCAGACATCCACCAAATATTTTGTTCCGAGAATCGTCTCGAATACTTTGTCAATTCAAGAATTCCTTCCTTTCCATAACATCTTTATCGATATATTTTAATACAACAATGAGCACAAAGTGAAAAATCTTCTTCATTAGGTATCGAAGTGATTATTATCCGATTGAGTCCTGATAAATAAAAATTAAATTGAATGAAACACAAAATAATTAATAATAAAAATATTCTTACCTTCATAAAATTTCCGATTTAATCGAATCATTATCATATTGCCATAAAATAATTTCATCAGGACGATGACACTGTAATGAATTTATGTTGAAACATCAAATATGTGAAACCAGTGTATCGTTTTCTGTGAGAACATTTCAGGTTCTTAAAGTATTATATCGCAATTAAAGAGGCCTCTAAATTCATAAAGTATTTTTGCACCATTTGTATGCAGCAGGACTAAATATTGAAGCGAGAACTTCGCTGTATTGTCCGTATAAAATGTACTTGCATAATTGCATTGCTACTGCTGCTAAACAGAGGAAGAACTATCGATTAACTCCCCACTCTTTCCTCCTTTCCTTCCTCGCTCTCTCTGATCTACCTACTCTCTCGCCGGTGCTTTCTCTCTAAACATAGAAATTCATTGTGGCAGTGGTTGGCTACTCTCGTACCAAATAAACAAGTGTATTTTATACGGTCAATAGTAGCACGAAAAATCGATCACTAAGAAGGGAATGGTATTATATTATCATGGAGTTGATTAGTGATCTAAATCGCGAGACATTCTGACTGGCTGGGAATCCGTCGAGTTTAATTGCCACGAACGTAAAACGTATACTTTTGATGTCATACTGTTTTTTTCAATATATTTACGTCAGAAAATGCGAAATGGTTAAATTCTTATACAATATTTATTGAAAAAAGCACATACCTTGTTGAAATGTTCTGTTATACATCTTGTAGAGTATATTGTTTGAAGACACTTTTCACATTCATACCAAAAATGTTCCTGAATGAAAAATGAGTAAAATCAGTGATACTTTTCGCTATTTCGAACAGCGACAAACACTTTAAGTTCTCTTACAATGAGTTGTCTATTTCTAACAAGGAGACTCTCACAACTTAATTTGGCGATGAGATATGTGTTATAGTCCATTTGAAAGCCCTTTTTCTGTAGATTAAGAATATGTACTTTAAAAATGCAAAAGAATTCTGTGCACGGACTTAAAGCCTGTCAAATGTTGAGCAATTGCCACCTCGCAATGATGCGCGCACTGGTAGGCTAGATCTTCGTGTTATTTCTGCGAGCTAGTGGTGGTAAAGCTAGCTAGTGGTCCTCGTTTTCCGTTTCCCCAGTTTTTCCTTCCAATAGTGAGTTGCAAGCGTCGACGAGAATGCACTTGAACCGGCTGTAGGGAACCTTCTCCATTCTTTTGTAGTAGTTTCACACTGTTGTTTAACATCTTTCATGGGTCTAGCCTAACCAAGTTCTTCAGATATATCGTAATAACTCATCTTTATCTCTGGGCCAATACCAGCTTGCAGAAGTAACGCGTAGAACTAACCCTCCAGTGCGCGCATCATTGCGAGGTGGCAATTGCTCAACATTTGACAGGCTTTAAGTCCGTGCACAGAACTCTTTTGCATTTTTAAAGTGCATATTCGTAAACTACAGAAAGAGGGCTTTCAAATGAACTATAACACATATCTCATCGCCAAGTTAAGTTGTGAGAGTCTCCTTGTAAGTATAAAGAAAAAATGAAAAATAATTTTCTAATCTTTCGTGTGTTACATAGTTCACGAATAATTTCAAGACAACTATTTGTTTGATAGAAACACGTTTTTCCCCAAAATGTGCTAGAAGACATCAGCGTTCCAGTTCAATTTGAGCTGAAGAGGGGTACGCCAACGTTTTAAAATGTCACAAACGTTTATGTCACAAAAAGTTCATAATGATGATGGAAATCATGTCCAAAAAACTACTTTTTTCTGTTTTTGCAACTATTTGGCATAACTAGCAGCTTTTGAAAATAATAAAAAAATATGCATAGTGTACACGCATGCAACGACACATGAAAAATGAATATGATCAAAAATAAAAAGGTAATGATAATGTTTTTTAAATGATTGGAATTTGATAAACCAACCTTTGTTATTGTAGTCTGGTGTTCCCTAATTAGATGTTTCTCGAATGCAAATCTTCCCTTATTTAGTTTTGCCTGTTAAACGAATATTAAGAGACCGGCTCGGTAAGACTCGAGCATTATGACCCCCTGCCGGACATTCGCCAAGACTTTCGATCTGGGCCTCAATACTTTCATCATAGACACATACCGGGGGGAGACCGATGAAAGTTATAGTGAAAATGCCTTTGGGCTCAAACCCGGCTCACATATGTTTCATAAAATAAAAAAATAAAAAAATCATAATTTTTCAATCGTGATAGCTAGGACTTTTATTTCTTTTTATTGGTGAATAACATGTCATGCACTCTTATAAACACTCCTGAACAATAATATCATATCGTTCTGAATATGTTTTTTTCGTGTCTGATTTTCAGATTTTTCTTCTTTTATCCTCGTTGAAGAGATACTGCAAGAAATGCCATAGTGTATATTGTAGCCCTGCCGCCATACCATTTCGTTTATTGTCACTGTGAAAGTTCGCCGAACTACAGAATTTGCAAAAGAACCAGTGCGAATGGGATTAGAACCCACTAAGAAATAGTGCGAGACAAAGGAACTTGTCAATACACCATTGGGTAGATACATGGGATGCGATAGACGAACTGGACATACCGAGTGATAGGGAATAGGGGTGGATAGAGATGAGATAAAAGTTCCACGAACTTTTCATCCACGATGGGCTATTCTCAAAATGGGAGGTTAGAGAAAAAACGAGAGAGCATATATAATTGAGAGTGCGCAGAGAAATTTAATTCTTCCCTGCTACTTAGAGAGGGGAAGATTTGGGAATCGCTCTCGTTGTCTAACTTTCTCTACTGATCTATCGCTCTCTCACTCGAAAAGTTCACTCTCTTTATGACACTAGCCCATACCCTCAAAAATGGATTGAACTTCCACCCGATTCCCATCATTTATAAGGGGAAAAGGGAGCGAACTTCTTGATCTCGCTCCCTTTTACTAGGGAATGGTTCGTAAAGGGTACGAAATTACGGTGAGTGACTACCATGGCGATAATAAGCATGGCCGACTTAGTAAGAATCAACTTTCAAAGTCTGCTATTTATCGATTTTGAAAAACCCGGCGCATTTACGTCGCACGGCTGAAACTGATTGCCCCACCCTTCAATGGGGAAAGGAGGGACAATCACTTTCAAAGACGGAAGAGTGAACTCTCTATCCAAACCGAGCTGTGTTATAGTGGTAAGTGCGCGTGGTCATTACTTTTTGCACATGAGTTCGATTCCACCGAGAACATTTTATGACTGTGTAATAATTTAACAATGAATGCGGATGTTTCAATGGAAATAAAGTCCACAATTTCTATTTATTTCGGTTTTTGCTACTTTTTTCGCTATCTTTAATTTGTAATCGATGTGATTATATTGTTTTCAAGAGCACACGATGTTTGCAAGTTGGTGTGTTGTAGTTTCATCTATCAGTTGATAGTTCTTCCCTCCATTTATTGATTTTTTTCAGAAGTTTGATGACTTATCTTGATCTACACAGTTTTTTATTCTGCTTAAATGGGTGTTTCTGCAAAAGTAGTTTCTGGCTTTTGGCACAAAAGTTTGGAAATGTTCTGCAGTCGCCACTAGACTCCTCCACCTTCACTCGAACAGAAAGGACACTCGCAGCAATACTGTACCAGGCCTTGCGAGATGCGGAAGCTACAGAGGTATTCATCGAGGAAGAGGAAGTCGTCGAGGACGTGTACAAATGATTGTGATTGTGGTTCCATCGGCTGTGTTATCTGCCCTCATTGTTGTAAATCTCATTGTTTCAAATGCTTCTTTATCGAGTCTCATCGCTGTTGATATGTAATAATACAGTAATATTTAATTTGTTGAACACTTATGTTAATGTTTTCTATGAATTCCATAAAGTTGTTACTAGTATTCTGATTTTCTACAGATTCGGAACGAAGAAGAGATAACAAAAAAACACCGAAAAAAGTAGCAAATACCGAAATAAATAGAAATTGTGGACTTTATTTCCATTGAAACATCCGCATTCATTGTTAAATTATTACACAGTCATAAAATGTTCTCGGTGGAATCGAACTCATGTGCAAAAAGTAATGACCACGCGCACTTACCACTATACCACAGCTCGGTTGGGATAGAGAGTTCACTCTTCCGTCTTTGAAAGTGAGTGTCCCTCCTTTCCCCATTGAAGGGTGGGGCAATCATTTTCAGCCGTGCGACGTAAATGCGCCGGGTTTTTCAAAATCGATAAATAGCAGATTTTGAAAGTTGATTCTTACTAAGTCGGCCATGCTTATTATCGCCATGGTAGTCACTCACCGTAATTTCGTACCCTTTACGAACCATTCCCTAGTTAGAAGGGAATTGGTACGGCGGCTGGCCAGCCAGTTTGTCTTAAAGAAGGGGACCCACGAGATTTGGGCAGCGCTATTGACATGAAGAACGTGGGACATAGGAAGTGACATTCTGTTCTCTATTAGATTTGACTGGTTGAACGCGTAGAGCGTGTGGCTCAGTGGTTAGTAGCCAGCTCTTGTAACCGCGCCACGCGGTTTCGATTCCCGTTTGCAATTTTCTATACATTTGTACTTCAATTTCAAAAACTCGCGCCTTTCCCTGGACATATCAATGAACTTTATACCCGAATTACGGTATTCCGGGGCATCTAAAATTTTAGAGAAAATTGTTTTTGTATACAAGGAGATGTGATCAATAGTTCTGTCTGGTCAGTTTAGTCACGAAAAAACTCGTGGGTCCCCTTCTTTAAGCCTCGAGAATTGCAACTGAATGTGAGATATGTGTAAATTGCAAAAATCGAAAATTAAATTTCTTGAAATTCGCAATAGTAAGAGGTAGCTGTATTATGTCATTTTACTCGTAGTGATGCGCGTACATAGGAATAATATACAAATAGACTCGGACTACAGTTTTTAAAAATTTAGAAAAATAATTATTTTATTTTTATTTTTTTCAACTCCCACATTCATTCGACCGTCAAGGCAAGTTGATTCATAGGGCGGATGGTGGCTGATGCATGTGTGTTTGCAGAAACGACTGCAACGTGATGAATCGTCGTTTCGCAGATCTCGAATTTATTTTTTTTTAATTATCAAACTTGAATATTTATATGTTTTTATAGTATAAATCGCTTGCAAGGTAGTGTACTGCATCCAAAGCCGTACCTGTTTAATCTGTAGGAGTATACGGTATTGAACTACCGTAATCACCAGGAATCGCAAACTAATTTTTTTATCAGTCGACCCATGATTTTCAACCATGACCCCGGGTTCATGGTTGAGAATGACTGAGGTCGAAAAATTCATGATGATCCCAGACCAAATACTATTTGGCATGATATCAACAGTGAGCCAACTTTTATTTTTACGGATGCCTTAACTCGAATTACCGTAATCTAGCTACCGTATCCTATAATAATGTGGTGAGATTCCCGGGAAATTCAGGTGCGTGCATTACTATTACGGTAATTCGAGTTGTGGTATCCATAAAAATAAAAGTTGGCTCGCTGTTGATATAATAGCAAATAGTATTTGGTCTGGGATCATCATGAATTTTTCGACCTCAGCCATTCTCAACCATGAACCGGGGGTCATGGTTGAGAATCATGGGTTGACTGAAAAAAAATTAGTTCGCGATTCCTTTTTTTCATCATGAATTTTTCGAACGATATGATATTATTGTTCAGGAGTGATTATAAGAGTGCATGACATGTTATTCACCAAAAAAAAAGAAATAAAAGTCCTAGCTATCACGATTGAAAAATTATGATTTTTTTATTTTTTTATTTTATGAAACATATGTGAGTCGGGTTTGAGCCCAAGGACATTTTCACTATAACTTTCATCGGTCTCCCCCCGGTATGTGTCTATGATGAAAGTATTGAGGCCCAGATCGAAAGTCTTGGCGAATGTCCGGACCATGCTCGAGTCTTACCGAGCCGGTCTCTTAAAGGGACCTCTCTCAACGGTCTCTACATTGTGCACACTATTTCTCTGTGCTCTAACAACGAGAGAGCGTAGCCCGTTGAAGAGACCGCTGAGAAAGGTGTCAGTCCCTTTAAATATTTTCAAGAAAAAGCACAAAGAAAACTTCAAACATATTTTCATTTTTAACTCTTACCAAAAAACTCATATTTAATATTTTAAATATGTTTAAAAACTCGTATTTGTAGTGAATATTGGAGCTTACCTGACATAGGAAACATTTTGACATATCAACACGTTTCTTTTTTCTCGTATGATCAACTACAAATGCACTGCTTCTCCCGCTTTTTCGCATCTGATATAAAACATTTCTATTCTTTAAAATACCAATTAATATTTTAAAAAGTTTTACCTTGATTCCTTTTTTACGAGCTTCAACAATCGCTTGCTGCACCTTTTTCCTGTTGTATAAAGTTCGAAATGACGATTTATTGCACTAAAATAGCGTTATTATTATAACAAATATTGAATAAAAAATATTGGGGTTGGCCAATCTGACTGTAGTGTAAACTAAAAATGAAATCCAACTTTATTAGATTTAATATGATTTCCGCTGGAGATGGGATTACTGAATGTTTCTCCACATTTACAAACAAGGCTTCCTTCCAACTGAAATATACTTAATTAATATTCAAAATTAAAAATTGCAAGACAAAACTTTTCACCAACTTTTTTAATTGTCGTTTTATGTACTGTTCCTAAATGTCTTGCCATCGAAAAAAGATCACTATATTTGCGCTGAAACTTATGACGATTATGCAATACTATAATCAAAGCAGAATATATTAACAAACCTTACAAATTGGACAGTCGAGATTGTTTTCAATAACTTCATTCTCGTCAATTTCCTGAGAGCAATCAATATTATGATTTTTTTTAAATTACACAGTTTACATGTCTTTGTAAAAAAGAGAATCTTTTGTAAACAACTATTCACTGTTTTGTTTTCTCATTGATCACGAAATGTGCATCGAAAAGTATTCATACGCAAAGGAAATAAATAATATATAATTAAACGTACCAATGGTTCAATGAAATGTATATCATCATCATCCGATTCTTCCATAGTATCATTCATTTCATTCTCGATCGAATCATCTAACGATAATCTGTTGTCTTCAACTGTGTCATGATCCGAAATGGTATCGACAGAAATTTCCTGAATGATAAAAGTCAAAGAAATCGATTGTTATACACGAACCATTGATTTGTTTTGATCGCTAATGAACTGATCGGAGACATTCTCTGATTCACATTTCTTTCTCTTACGATTAGAATGAGAAGAGTTGTTGGAAGAACTTTCAGTAGAATGAGGTATGTTCTCACATTTAATACTCTTTGGAGTCGATTCAATTGCTCCCAAATATCCATCAATATATGGAATAGGAGGAGGAACGGATTTGGATTGATTCGGTGATACATTAGTTTCATGAACTACTTCAGGAAGGACGGATACGGTACTTGCCGGGGATACTAAAGATTGAGTAGGTACGATACCAAACGTTGTTACTGTATGCGGATCAGGTGTGGTACTCGATGGTGCTTCCGTTTTTACTGAACCAAAGTTCGAGGATAATGGTGAAATAGGATTCATCGAATGAGATACGGTAGTCAGGTCAGGAATGGTTGAATAAACTTCTATGAAACATTGAGAGAGACCATAAAACAAGTCATGGAATTCATCGAATCTGAATAAAAAATAATTATTGATTTCCATTTATTCAATTTTCAAAATGGGGCAATCGCTGTAAATTATCTCTCAAAAAAATTCATAAAACGTAACAATTCGTACCTGTCTACATCACGAATGTATGATTTCGCCTGTTCATATTCTAGTTCTTTGAGCGCGAAATGAAGTGCCTAATAAAAGGAATATACCCTATATTAGCAATATCATCATTTTCCTTGTTTGTCTAATTATAATGAGATTCAGCGCTCGTTTATGATATTTGTTCCTATACAATTGAATTTAAACGAGAAAATCAAAATGAAAGATACAAAAAAGATGAAGAAATGGATTAATTCATAACATAAACATACATCTTTGTTTGCCTTTTGATCCTTAATAACTCTTAATAGATCAATCATACGGTAGATCATTGGAATCAATTCATTTGAACTTGAGATAGCGAGATGATGAGCCTTAAAGGAAAAATGAAGTTATGCTCCATCCGGATGTTAATCCGGTAATTAGTATATCCCCATGCTCATCTCTATTATCGAGATCCGATCAATATCCAGCACTTGCAATCACGCGACGCGGGTTCGAACCCCTTTTCCGATTTACATCACTTTGCTTTAAAATTAAAAGTTCAGTTCAGCAGTTCAGTGCAGTTTAGTTCAGCAAGGCTCGTTTAGAAACGAAAAAAAAATAATGGGTTTTCTTCTTTAATTTAGTGATTTTACGTTAGAGTTACAGTTAAGAAAACAGTGAAATATTATAATAACCATAGAAAAAGTAATTTACTCGGGCCGTTAGTAAAGAGACAAGATAATAAATGTATGAAATACCTTTTGATACCATTCTTCCATTGGCTTTATAGAAATATTAATACGAGAGCTCATTTCTGGAAAGAAATAAATCAAATTTTAAATAAAAAAACGACAGGGAAAGGTTGAAAAGGACGCGAGTATGTGTGTTCATAGCTTGGTTGATTAGATGGGATGGATGGAGATTGGGAAGGGGTCAAAGAGAAGAGAGAGATGGAATGGGTGAATAGAGATAGTGAAGAGTATCCAGAGGGTACATATATTGAGAACAATATTACCACTAGAAAATGGAATGAAACTGTATTAGATGCATACTTAATTATTATACAATTTGATTACAATAATCAGTGGTTATTCTACTGGAGATGGCTTACACTACTGAACATGGTTCTAGATCCCTCGACAGAAAGAACTGGGAATTAATTATCTTATAGTGTATTTGTATGTTAGTATTAGAAAGGTACATAATCCTCAAAATTGGAAACTCCGCTTCTAGATGTGCTAACGACCCGTTCTCAGGTCCAAAATGATGCGAGTGGCGAGTTATGTTGATCCCCAGATTATCGTAGTTCGTGATAAGTCAAGAACTTGAACCGTGAAGTATGCTGAAAAATCATTCACATTTGTACAATATTCCAGCCCGTGAGTAATGTCTACATTGTAAGAACCGATCTTTTTACCCTACACCTCCGACTCACATGGGGTGGTTCCGGTGTCTAGAACCGAGGGCCGAAACATCGGACCGCGATTGTTTTACTTATCATTTATTTCATATATTTGTTGACAGTCATGAAACATTTCATCTTCCTTCTCTCTAATTAACTTGATTCATTTGAACCACTGTGATACGCTATTCAGCATTCATGGGGCTTTCTTCATTAGACAAATCGTCATCAAGAACTTGAAAAAGAATCAGAATTTTATCATATTTTGGCGCAATTTCTCACAAATGTTTCACTTTGTTCAATCAGACGTAATTGTCGTCTGATACCGTTGTTTCTGCTTCTTAGTAATTTACGCTATTTTGAGTAT
Organism: Parapristionchus giblindavisi; assembly: GCA_943737045.1. Taxonomy (NCBI): domain Eukaryota; kingdom Metazoa; phylum Nematoda; class Chromadorea; order Rhabditida; family Diplogasteridae; genus Parapristionchus; species Parapristionchus giblindavisi. The sequence goes on from CALSFV010000236.1 coordinate 23,114, forward strand.
AATAGAATCACCACTGACACTATAATAAAACTATAATAACACGCTACTATAATAAAAATATTGTGTTATAGCTAAACTATGTAAATAATATATGTTCATTCCATTTACTAGTGGTAATATTGTTCTCAATATATGTACCCTCTGGATAGTCTTCACTATCTCTATTAACTCATTCCATCTCTCTCTTCATTCTCTTCGACCCCTTCCCTGTCTCCATCCATCCCATCAAATCAACCAAGCTATGGACACCACTACTCGCGTCCCTTTCAACCTTTCCATGTCGTTTTTATTCATTATTTGATTTTTTTCTTTCCAGAAATGAGCTCTCGTATTAATATTTCGATAAGGCCAATGGAAGAATGGTATCAAAAGGTATGTCATACATATATTGTTTTGGTCGGGTAAATTACTATTTCAATGGTAGTTATAATATTTCACTGCCTTTTTTAAACTGTAATTCTAACGTAAAATCACTAATTTAAAGATGAAGACCCACTAGTTTGTCGCGACTTAACTGGCCTTGCAGAATTATAGAGCACATTTTTGAATTAGATAGCTGACAAGGGCCAACTTAAGGTGGCCATGTGTATGAGATGATCTGAATTAGATTTCGATGAATAATTCCCACCTCGTATGGCCATCTTAAGTTGGAAGCCTCCCCTTGTGAATGAAATCAATCGGAAATGGGCATTATTACAACTTTATTTTAAGGCTCATCATCTCGCTATCTCAAGTTCAAATGAATTGATTCCAATGATCTACCGTATGATTGATCTATTAAGAGTAATTAAGGATCAAAAGGCAAATAAAGATGTATGTTTATGTTATGAATTATTCAGTTTTTTTCACTTTTTTTGGATCTTTCATTTTGATTTTCTCGTTTAAATTCAATTGGATAGGAACAAATATCATAAACGAGCGCTGAATCTCATTCTAATTAGACAAACAAGGAAAATTATGATATTGCGTATATCCCTTTTTATAGGCACTTCATTTCGCGCTCAAAGAACTAGAATATGAACAGGCGAAATCGTACATTCGTGATGTAGACAGGTACGAATTGTTACATTTTATACATGTTTTGAGAGATCATTTACAAGGTTTGCACCATTTCTAAGATTGAATAAACTGAAATTTTTGAGAAAATCAATAATTATTTTTTATTCAGATACGATGAATTTCATGATTTGTTCTATGGTCTCTCTCAATGTTTCATAGAAGTTTATTCAACTATTCCTGATCTGACTACCGTATCTCATTCGATGAATCCTATTTCACCATTACCCTCGAACTTTGGTTCTGTAAAAACGGAAGAACCATTGAGTACCACACCTGATCCGCATACAGTAACAACGTTTGGTATCGTACCTTCTCAACCTACAGTATCCCCGGCAAGTACCGTATCCGCCCTGCCTACTGTAGTCCCTGAGGCTAATGAATCACCGAATCAATCCAAATCCGTTCCTCCTATTCCGAATATTAATGGAAATTTGGAAGCAATTGAATCAACTCAAAAGAGTATTAAATGTGAGGACATATTTCATTCTACTGAAAGTTCTTCCAACAACTCTTCTCATTCTAATCGTAAGAGAAAGAAATGTGAATCAGAGAATGTCTCCAATCAATTTGTCAGCGATCAAAACACAATGGTTAGTATAAAACAAAAGATTTATTTAAGTTCTAACATTCAGGAAATTTCTGTCGATACCATTTCGGATCATGACACAGTTGAAGACAATAGATTATCGTTAGACGATTCGATCAAAAATGAAATGAATGATACTATGGAAGAATCTGATGATGATGATATACAAGTCATAGAACCACTAGTACGTTTTTATTATTCTTTTCTTCATTACTACACTGCTGTTCATTGGGAATAATCAAAATTGACAGAGGAATGCCCTCAAAAATATCCAAAATTTAATTGTTGACGTTCTCGTTACACGCGGAAAATTTCATACGAAAACGAAAGCATAGGGAGAGAGGGAGTTATTGATCATACACTACAGAATTTTCTACATACGTCCCGCTGCGGCACGCATGTGCGAGCTCCACAATTTTACTGTCTCCGATAATTTGGTCGAACATTTTAGTGCGGCTGAAATTTGAGTACAAGACAAGCCCCACTTGAAAAGTTATGCCATTAATTTGGTTCGAAGTGTGGCTGTTAGTTCAGTCCCAAATTACTGGCTCTACTTTATGGCCACTTGGTTACTTTATGGCTCTAAATTATCTCTGGCCTAGCGGTGATTACCCGCAGGACTTCGTGTGCCTTGAATAACGGGTTGTACCTTTACCTTTTTACTTTTTAACTTTATGGCCAACGACAAAATTATTCGCCCTCTTCGAAACAAATTAAGGGATTAGGAGACAATGTTGGGGATTTTTTTTATTTACTACCCGGAGTTGTAAAAAAAAAATTTGGTAAATTACGCTATGGGAAAGTTTTTGTTGAAAATATTGTTTGACAAATAATCAAAACAGAAATAACGATATTGGAAATCTCATTTGGAAAGTGTTGTATATTGAACCGCTCTAGTGGGAAGGATAAACTCGGACTGTGCTCGGAATTAACTTATTGAGAAAAATGATGTCAGAAGAACGATTATGCAAAACGTTTTTGAGAAAGTGCGATGTGGGAAGTTTTTTTTCTGGTAGTGTTCTTATTGTAAATTTTGTAGGCAAATGAGGCAATTTGGTAGGCAATACTACTCCGGTATTTTTTGCTCGCGGGGCACCCCGTTGAGAGGCCAAATCTCGCGGGGTACACCGCGAGGTGCACCACGGTGTGGAAGTGACGGTGTGCCTCGCGGGGTGGACATCAAATCTCGCGAGGCACACCGTCCCTCCTGCCCCGCGAGGCACGCCGTCGTCCGCCTCGCGGGGCTCCCCGTCTAGAGGCTGCAGCTCGCGAGGTACCCCGTCTAAGTGTTCTACCCCGCGGTGTACCTCGCGAGGTACACCACGGGATTGAATGGTGTGCCCCGCGAGTAAAAAATACCGGAGTAGTCAAATGACATGTTTGAATACAGAGAGAGACAATTGAGATCAAGAAATCGAAGGAACATAAGCTGTACTCTCAGCGATTAAGACACCGGCTCAGTGAGATTCCAGGTAGTGCCGGACATCGACCTCACCGATTTCGCTCAAAATTTTTTTGTGGACACCCCCATGGCCCCCTATCACAAAATGGGTATTCATTTGGGCTGGGTCCTTGAAACACAGATGTGGCGGGTTTTCGAAATTTGAAAACTCGATTTTCGCCAAAAAAAAGTGGAGCGACCTAGGTCCAATATTAGTGTGGAATAATTACATATATGCCTATGCAACAAAAACTCGCTATTGGACGGTCCGGATATCTGATCGCAAACTGATTTTTTTACCTCCTCAAAACATTCTAAATTTAATTAAAATTTTAAAACAAAAAATGGCAGCCCAATTTTATCCTCATTTTATAGAGCAAAGAATTCCGCATCGAATAAGGCAAAAAAATCAAAAATCGATCGACCCGTGTTTTGAGATAAATGAACCTGAAGAGGACCCGAACATATTTTTGTTTTCAAACCCCCTCATGTTTGTACTCATATTGAAGAGCTCGTCGAGTTGAACATCTTTCTTGTTGAACGTTTTGTCTGAAACTCATGTACAAGAGAAATACATCTTTATTCATTCTTTTATTTATTCTCACAGTTTTTCAGTCAATTTAGAGTAAATCGAAAGTAAAATATTGTTTGTGCACAAAGTGATTACGCCTATATTGTAAAACTCAAAAATCCATACTTAATTAGTTGTTTCACGAAAAAAAATTGTTGACCCCTATGCTGAAAAACATGGCCTCTAAAGTGATCATGAAAAAAAAGTTGTCGAAACCTTGCCATGTTTATACTCATTTAAAAGAACTCGTCGAGCACATCATTTTTCATGTTGGTCGTATTCTATGAAAGTCGTTTGTTCTCAAGATACAAGCGATACAAAATATTTTGATCCAATAAATCTTAATTCATGTATTTCTCTTGTACATGAGTTTCAGACAAAACGTTCAATATGAAAGTTGTTCTACTCGACGAGCTCTTCAATATGAGTACAAACATGAGGAGGTTTAAAAACAAAAATATTTTCGTGTCATTTTCAGATTCATTTATCTCAAAAGACGGGTCGATCGATTTTTCATTTTTTTTGCCTTATTCGATGCGGAATTTTTTGCTCTATAACAAGAGGCTAAAATTGGGCTGCCGTTTTTTGTTTTGAAATTTTAATTAAATTTAGAATGTTTTGAGGAGGTAAAAAAATCAGTTTGCGATCGGATATCCGGACCGTCCAATAGCGAGTTTTTGTTGCATAGTCATATATGTAATTATTCCACACTAATATTGGACCTAGGTCGCTCCACTTTTTTTGGCGAAAATCGAGTTTTCAAATTTAGAGAACCCGGCACATCTGTGTTTCAAGGATACAGCCCAAATCAATACCCATTTTGTGATAGGGGGCCATGGGGGTATCCACAAAAAAATTTTGAGCCAAATCGGTGAGGTCGATGTCCGGGGTCAGTGGCTCAACCCTCGAATCTTACTGAGACGGTGTCTTAAATTGAGAAATTATTCACGAAATAATGATTCCCACGAATCACTTCCCATAGAGAACTTCTAGGAAAAAAACTTCCGAAAAAAACTTCCCAAATCGCACTTTCTCAAAATACATAATCCCGAAATGAATATTCCATTCTGCTCATTCCAAGTCATTTCTTCCCAACCAAATCATTCCGAGTGGTCCATTTTCACTACAACCTTTCTCAAACGGTTTTTTTCGAGAATATAACTTTCAAAGTGAATTTACCGAGAAAAAATTACAACTCCGGGTAGTACCCAATGTTGGCCCAGCTTTGTAAAGTGGGTTTGTCTTGTAGCCAAATTATTGGCACCACTAAAATTGCGGGACGCATCATTTATTTCCTTTGTGTGAGAAAAAAAGGCAAATCACACTGGTCTGAAAATGATGGGTACTGTGAATTTTCCAAAAATGTCTTACGGCGATCGGTGAATAATTGTTTACAAAAGATTGGTATAATTGATTGCTCTCAGGAAATTGACGAGAATGAAGTTATTGAAAGTAATCTCGACTGTCCAATTTGCAAGGTTTCTTTTTTTTATTCTGCTTCAAATATCGCATTACCTAATCGTCATAAATTGCAGCGCAAATATAGTGATCTCAATTCGATAAGCGGGCATCTGAAAAACGTTCATGAAACGACAATTAAAAAAGTTGGTGAAAAGTTTTGCTGACAATTTATAATTTATAATTTTAATTAATTGTAAGCATATTTCAGTTGGAAGGAAGACTTGTTTGTAATTGTGGGAAAACATTCTGTAATGTCCTCTCCTGCGGAAATCATATTAAATCTAACAAAGTAGGCTTTGATTTTTTATTTACAGTACAGTCAGAGTGTTTATATATTTTTAATATTTTTATTCAATATTTGTTGCACTAACAGCGCTATTTTAGTGCAATAAATCGTTATTTCGAACTATATACAACAGGAAAAAGGTGCAGCAAGTGATTGTTGAAGGCCGTAAAAAAGGAATCAAGGTGAACTTTTTAAATAATAATTGGTATTTTAAAGAATAGAAATGTTTTATGAGGCCGTTTGCATAAGAGTCAAACAATGGTTGGTACAGACCAAAAATTTCGATACCCTCAAATCTCGTGTATAGGGGTTATCGACCTCGCTGATGAAGATGTGCATAGTCATTTTGGCTCAATTGGTTCCGCAACGTCTGGGCACGATTACGTTATAATCACGTTTCATGCCGTTCTCGGTCCATGGTTTTCATGCCGTTCTCGGTCCATGGTAGGTATGAAAATAGGACTCCTGGGACAGAATTCGATGGCGATGATGGCTGTCTACTTCATTAGTTTTGAAAATTTCCCAAACGGTCGACTAGTGGAAATTTGGGGGGCGATCGTTTCGGCAACGATCATTTCGGCAACGGATCATAAATCTGTTGGGAGATGGCCTATGGCAACAAAAGTTATATCATTATATATCATTGTTATCAGTGGGAGTGTACGGTATTGTGCTACCGTAACCGTCAGGAATCGCGAACTGATTTTTTTCATTCGACCCATGACCCGGGGTTCATGGTTGAAAATTGCCGAAGACGAAAATTTCATGCTGCTCCGAGACCAAATACTGGTTGCTATTATATTAATAGTGACCCAACTTTTATCTTTCTGGATACCGTAACCCGAATTACCGTAATGTAGCTACAGTACCTTACAATATTGTAGCGAAAATCACGGCAAACCCCGGTTTGATTACGGTAGTTCGGGTTACGGTATCCATAAAGATAAGAGTTGGGCCACTATTCATATAATAGCAACCAGTATTTGGTCTCGGAGCACCATGAAATTTTCGACTTCGGCAACCATGAACCCCGGTCGAATGAAAAAAATCAGTTCGCGATTCCCGACGGGTACGGTAGCACTATACCGTACACCCCCACTGATAACAATGATACAACTTTTGTTGCCATAGGCCATCTCCCAACAGATTTATGATCCGTTGCCGAAATGATCTTTGCCGAAATGATCGCCCCCCGGAAATTTTGATGGAGACGTTTGCGCCCCAGACGAGTATGAGAGTTCGAACCGAGGATCACAACGATGTATTATGAGCCATTATCTCCGTTGAGAAAGCTTTCATAGTCTCGTTATAGTGATCTGCGCCAGCATCAGGAGTTGTTTACGTCTCAATGCCGCGCGCTCCTTCTTCACTCTCTCATTTCCGCACGCTCTCTCGCCTCTACCGAGAGTGCGAGATAGCGTGCGGATTTGAGAGACGCCTCTTGCAAGGCGCACTTCACTATAAGAAGACTATGAAAGCTTTCTCAACTGAGAAAATGGCTCATAATACATCGTTGAGATCCTCTCGTCACGCCGGTTCGAACTGTCATTCTCGTCTGGGGCGCAAATGTCTCCATCAAAATTTCCACTAGTCGAACTTTTGGGAAATTTTCAAAACTAATGAAGTAGACAGCCGTCATCGCCATCGAATCCTGTCCCAGGAGCCCAATTTTCATACCTTTAGCTCTACCATGGACCGAGAACGGCTTGAAAACGTGATTATATCGTAATCGCGCCCAGACGTTGCGGGACCACTGGAGCCAAAATGACTATGCATATCTTCATAAGCGAGGTCAATAACCACTATGCACAAGTTTTGAGGGTATCGAAATTTTTGGTCTGTGCCAACCCTCCCCCTGATTTGCCCGACTCTTACACAAACGGCCTCTTCTATCAGATGCCAAAAAGCGGAAGACGTACTGCACTTGAAGTTGATCATACGAGAAAAAAGAAACGTGTTGATATGTCAAAATGCTTCCTATGTCAGGTAAGCTTCTATATTCAATACAAAAATTAGTTTAATTTGTATGAATTGTTGCGTACATTTTCTACTCCTCTGTAAAATCTTTGAAAACAATCAATATTCATTTGACAGGCATCACTAACTAAGGGAAGATTTACATTCGAAAGTCATCTATGGAGTGGACACAGGAGTACAATAGCAAAGGTTGGCTTATCAAACCGCAATCATTGCGCACATTTCAGATACTGTAAATTTTCCCAAATGAAGATTTGCGTTATCCTAAATGTTTTCGATTTACCTGTACGTCACATACGCGCAATGGGGTGGCCAATTTGTGTATATGATTTTCATAGGCAAATTTATTCTGAGTTATTTGATTTAACAAACATAGGCTATATGTTACATAGCAAACATTTTATTCGAGTTCATTAATTATAAATCTATGAATAATTATGTAATTTGTTTAAATTCGATATTACATTTATCTCTTACTCATTTTTTTCCTTCAGGAACATTTATGGGTATGAATGTGAAAAGTGTAGTCGAACAATATACTCTACCACTTCGCTTGCAAGACATTTCAGCAAGGTATTATGCGCTTTTTTCAAATGTTTAACCAGATTTTAACCATTTTCTGAAGTAAATATGAAATACAATATGACAGCAAAAACCTTCTTTCATTTTACATTCGTGTCAAGTAGACTCGACCGATTTCCAGTCAAAATTTCTCGTGATTTTGATTCCTGAACATAGCTCCATGCTAACTAGAGACCATTCCCTTCCTAGTGATCGATTTATTTTATGCTACTACTGTGTATTGCTCGCTAGATTCTTCAGTCCTGCTTCCGACGAATGGAACAAAATACTTTATAAAGTTAAATGCCTTTCTAATTGCGATATAATAATCTAAAATGTTCTCAAGGAAATAAAAAGAAACGAATGTTTCAACATAAATTCATTACAGTGTCATCGTCCTGATGAAATTATTTTATGGCAATATGATAATGAATCGATTAAATCGGAAAGGTTATGAAGGTCGGTTTTTATTATTGATTATTTAAAAATTTCATTCAATTTTTTTATATTTTTTCATAATTTCAGATCTCAATTGGACAATTATAAAAATGCCCAACGATGAAGATCTTTCAATTTGCTTTCATAGTTGTATTACAAGATATCGATAAATATTGTTCATTATGCTATGGAAAGCAAAGAATTGAATTGAAAAAATTTTTGGTGAAACGGTTACTCTCGGAACGAAATATTTGCTCGATCTCTCCAATTTGCCTATTTACTTCCTCAGGTAGAACTCGCCTTGAAAATGGATCATTAGTTATTGGAAGAGGGACACCGTAGGAAATCCTAAAACGTGATTGATCTTCTTGTCAGTGGACTCTATTGTGATTTTTACTAGGTCATCAATTTTTAATATCGATTTACAGTCCTTAGGGTTTATTTAAGACAGGTTAAAAAAATGTTAAGATCCCATGTGGGATCCATTCCCACCCCCATTACATATTTTCACGTCGAGCTCTATCTACGTGTTTGGTTCCCATGTGAATGGTAATTTGGACACGGAAAAACACTGAAATCTGTTTATCAAACAATGACTACAATTCCATTGAACAGTCGATCTCATCTTATTGATGTCCATAATGAGGTCCGTAATGAGAACCGTAGTGTGGTCCGTGGTGTCCATCGTAGTGATCTGAGTGAAGACGAAATTTCACAATTAACAGACTTCACCATACACCAACCTCCATATCCGTGGTTTTCTCTTCCATAATATCCGTGATCACCATGGGCTCCATCATCGTGACCGTGATTGTGTCCCTAAAAGACGGATTTCAGAATTCCCGGATCAAGTATATTAAACTACAGTACCCCTTCATATCCAGTAGAATATTCATCTCCCTTAGCATGTTGACCATATCCTCCATACTGATAGCTACCGTACTCTCCATGCTTTCCATTATCATATTTCCTATGGTAATCTGTACAAAACATAGATACAGTAATCTATTGATTATTGATTACAATCTCCATCTCCATGTCCACCGTAATAATTCGATCCGTGATCTCCATGATTACCGTATCCTGTACCGTAATGATCAGCACCGTAATCTAAAAATGAATTATTGATTGATTGAATCTATAAATAAGTTTAATTGATTACAGTGTTGAGCTGCGGCTGAGGCAACGAAAAGAAGGGCGATGATAATTGAAGAATTCATCTGAAATCAATCAATAAATGATATTAATTTCATATGAAAAGTAGAGTAAAAGAAAGTAGAAGCTAAATTGAATTGAGAACGCAAAGGAAGAGTTCATTTTATACAATTCTCCCGTACTCAAAGTATAATAGATAGAAAAGAAAAAAGATCTAACGGAAGAAATGAAGAAAAGATGAGCAAAAGGTAAAGAAAATGAAGATTGGGAGTGAATGGAAGAAGTCAATTTGTTCCAAAGTATATTATTATCTAGAAAGAAATACTATTAGATTTTCTGATTTATTTATTTATTTCTTTCTTTATCCATCAGTTAAAATCAAGAATAATGAATGAATGAAGCAATAAGGGAGTGATGGAGTTCCGTCGCTTAAGCGATTTCGGTTGGGGAGTGGCAGCTTTAGCTGAATAATGATATTAAGGACGAATACGGGATTGAGTTATAATATTGTGAGGGGGCAAATTTAGTATCCCTGCACGGAAACAACAATAACAATATAACATACACATGATAACAATAGTTTCTGAGCGTATTTTAAAAAATTGTAAAAAATATTATTTCAAACAACGGAGCCATGCTACAATAATCCTTTTTTCCTGAATTTTTCTTGTGGATCAATTTAAAAACCGTTTATTGCGTTTATCGATCAAGTTCCACCTTTTCTTATATTTATCGTAAAATCTTCGCCAATTAGAAACAATTCAAACGCACGCCTTACCCATCCTCACAAATACATAGAATATGTGTGACATGGTTGAGGATTCTTAGAAATGTAAGTAAAAAATCAACTTGACAATGAAGTCGCAAAAGTCGCAAAAGGCTGGGGCCAAGCCGGTGATCGAAACCGGGACCTCTCGCACCCAAAGCGAGGATCATACCACTAGACCACTTGGCCGATGGTTAGAAAGAAGACATTATGTTTGATAATAAAGAAAAATGTTGGAACAAATTTAATGATTCTTCCATTCACTTTTCTTCATTTCTTCAGTTAGATCTTTCTCTTTTCTCTCTAAGTTCTGGTTGACTTGCATCTTCTTTCTAACCATCGGCCAAGTGGTCTAGTGGTATGATTGTCGCCTTGGGTGCGAGAGGTCCCGGTTTCGATCACCGGCATGGCCCCAACCTTTTGCGACTTTTGCGACTTCATTGTCAAGTTGATTTTTGATTTACATTTCTAAGAATCCTCAACCAAGTCACACATATTCTATGTATTTGTGAGGATGGATAAGGCGTGCGTTTGAATTGGTCTGAATTGAATTGGTCTGATTGGCGAAGATTTTACGAGAAATATAAGAAAAGGTGGAACTTGATCGATAAACGCAATAAACGGTTCATAAATTGATCCACAAGAAAACATTCGGAAAAAAAGGACTACTGTGGCTACTGTTCCATTGTTTGAAATGATATTTTTTACCGTTTTTTTAAATACACTCAGAAACTGCAGTATTGTTATCAGAAAATCAGTATTTCTTTATTAGTATTTCTTTCTAGATAATAATATACTTTGGAAGAAATTGACTTCTTCCATTCACTCCCAATCTTCATTTTCTTTACCTTTTGCTCATCTTTACTTCATTTCTTCCGTTAGATCTTTTTTTCTTTTCTCTCTATTATACTGAGTACGGGAGAATTGTATAAAATGAACTCTTCCTTTGAATTCTCAACTAACTTTAGCTTCTACTTTCTCTTACTCTACTTTTCATATGAAATTAATATCATTTATTGATTGATTTCAGATGAATTCTTCAATTATCATCGCCCTTCTTTTCGTTGCCTTAGCCGCTGCTCAAAATTGTAATCAGTTAATCTGATTTATAGATTCAATCAATCAATAATTCATTTTTAGATTACGGTGCTGATCATTACGGTACAGGATACGGTAATCATGGAGATCACGGATCGAACTATTACGGTGGACATGGACATGGAGATGGTAATCAATAATCAGTAGATTACTGTATCTACATTGTTTATAGATTACCATAAGAAATATGAGAATGGAAAGCATGGAGAGTACGGTAGCTATCAGTATGTAGGATACGGTCAACATGCTAAGGGAGATGAATATTCTACTGGATATGAAGGGGTACTGTAGTTTAATAGACTTGATCCGGGAATTCTCTCATCCGTATTTTAGGGACATAATCACGGTCATGATGATGGAGCCCATGGTGATCACGGATATTATGGAGGAGAAAACCACGGATATGGAGGTTGGTGTATGGTGTAGTCTGTTAATTGTGAAACGTCGCCCTCAATCAGATAACTACGATGGGCACCATGGACCACATTACGGATCTTATTACGGTCCTCATTATGATCATCATTAAGTTGGGGGCAGTAGACCAAAAACATTTTAGTCGTTAACTACTGTATGATAAACATTTTACTTATCTAACTGCTAAAGTGGCTGCACCAATCAATTAACAATTAATATAAAGAACACATTATAAATCACAATGTAATACTTTATTGATTAGAGCGAAATCGATTTCTTCATATTTCTCAGTCATTATACGATTACAATCAATGTAAATATTTATTTCTTGAGAGACATTGATAACATAGATTACTGTATCAATGTTGTTTATAGATTACTATTAGTCTGTGGTTACCGTTTATTGTTTGGTTATTGTTTGCTTTTTGAAAAACACATTCCCCTTATTTTTACACATATACTATTTCCCAGATATGGCAAGTTAACTGCATTGACCAATTAACAATATACTTTGCGAGCTCATTATTTTATCACAAATTGATAGTTACAATATTTTTATTGATTTGTGTAAGATCCAATAATTCATATTTCGCATTCAATTCTCGAATTCGTTCTTCGATTGCCCTAATACATTCACGAAAAAATGGAATTAAATCTTCTTCGACATCTTCTGGATCAGAATAATCTTCATTATCCTTATTCTTAAATCGTTGTTCTTGCTTTTCGAGATTCCTCTTGATAGACATGGTCTCGATTTGGATATTGAAGATTTCTCCTCGGATTCTCGATGCAAATGCCAAAAGGGGATCCATTAAGACTGAAATATTTAAAAAAAATTAAACTTATGTAAAGTGAGCGAGGCATGGACAGACACGTGGAAAACCAATTAAAGAGCACTAGTTCGAATTTAATTCGAATTATAGTTTATAAACTATAATCTGAGTATTTATGCAAATTTGATTGAACAATGGAGTCGCTATGTATGGATATGATAATCATAAATTATCTTTTATTAGAAATGCGAGAACCAATGCTGAAAAATATTTAAAATAATGATTGCGCTTACAAGGAGTCTCTTTTGACTTAAGTTGGCGAAAAGTGATGATTTATAGCTTATTTGAACTCTGTAGAGTAAGAATTTCTGTTTAAAAAATCCAAATTTTGACCAATTTCTGTCTTGCAATTCCAAAAATGGCAGTGAAATTGGTGTACAATTTCACTGCCATTGCAGGGGAATTGCAAGGCAGAAATTGGACAAACTTTGGATTTTTTAAAATCCGTGTACAGAGCTCCGCAAAATTTTTTAAACATATATTCTTACTCTACAGAAAAAGGGCTTTCAAATAAGCTATAAATAATTACATTTCGCCACCTTAAGTCAAAAGAGACTCCTTGTTAAAGTACAAAATTTTAGATCAAATAAATCAAGGAAAAAATGAATCACGGTTTAGAGTAAAAAGATTGGTTCATAAATGGAGACCTTACTCAAGGGCCAGAATACCGAACAAATACGTCTGTTGTTTAGCATTATCACCTTCTTACATCGAGTGATGTACCTTCTTAATCATCCCTCAATCAATCGATATCACTTGCTCCTGTTCTAATTGTCCCTTCCCTTGACTTTATTACTGACTTTTAAAATTTCGTGCTCAAAAATCCAGAAAAAGTCCAGAGCGCACGTACGTGTAGCGCAATTGAAGAGTGAATGAGTGGTAAGAATTTAGTCACTGTTATTTATTTATTCCATCAAATGTAAATGTTCATAATCACATTAATAACAGATGGAAGAGGGGAGATTCCTTTCTTTCCATAACATAATCAACAGCATTTATTGATATTTTTGATCTATTATAATACAACAATGAGCTTAAAAGGAAAGAACTCCGGCATTAGGTATTTTTAGTGCTTGACTAATTCAAAATTATAAACAAGAAAAATTAAATTGAATGAAAAAAAAAACAATTAATATAATAATAAGGTGCGAAATTTAGAGCTCTTCCGATTTAATCGATTCATTATCATATTGCCATAAAATAATTTCATCAGGACGATGACACTGTAATGAATTTATTTTTAAACTTCAAAAAACTAAAATCATTGTAACTTAAAGGGAGCGTAACCTCTCTCAATGGCTTCTTCATTGCGCACACTATTTCTCTGTTCTCTAACAACGAGAAAGCATTGAAAAGACCATTGAGAGAGGTTACGCTCCCTTTAAATCATTGTATTTCCTTGAGAACATTTTAGATTATTATATCGCAATCATAAAGGCATTTAACTTCATAAAGTAATTTGCTCCGTTCGTCGGAAGCAGGACTGAAGATTCCAGCGAGCAATACGCAGTAATAGTACAAAATAAATCGATCACTACGAAGGGAATGGTATCACATTAGCATAGAGAAGTGTAAATCACGATCTAAATCACGAGAAATTGAGACTGGAAATCCGTCGAGTAAAATGTAGCAAGGCTCTTGCAGTCTTATTGCATTCCAGCATATTTACGTCAGAAAATGAGATATTTTAAAATTCTTATAAAATATTTGTTTTGAAAAAAGCACGTACCATTTTGAAATGTCTATTAACGCAAGGGGTAGAATGTATTGATCGACGACACTTTTCACATTCATACCATAGATTTTCCTAAATTAAAAAAAAATGAGTAAAATGTCGAAAATGAGACACTTGGTGATATGAATGTTTCGCTCTTTCTCTTAAGTTTGGAAAAAATATGAATTATTTTTTTATCGGGCAACCAAATACCCAAATATACCAAATATGTTACCCAAATATGGGCAAATTGATCTCAGTATATTGCGGCTGAATAATAACAATTTGATAAACCTACCTTTGCTACTGTAGTCTTGTGTTCAATCGATAGATGTTTTTCGTATACAAATCTTCCTTTAGTTAGCGCTGCCTGTCAAACGAATATTATTTATTTTTAAAAAATTTACAGAGGCGTAAAAGTGTATGAAAAATTCATACAAATTTAACTAACATTTTTATTGAATATAGGAGCTCACCTGACATAGGAAGCATTTTGACATATCAACACGTTTCTTTCGTCGTGTATGATCTACTTCTAATGAACTTCTTCTACCGCTTTTTCGCATCTGATGTAAATAATTTCTATTCATTAAAATACCAATTATTATTTAAAAAGATCACCTTGATTCCTTTTTTACGAGCTTCAATAATTGCTTGCTGCACCTTTTTCCTGTTGTATAATGTTCGAAATGATGGTTTATTGCACTAAAATAGCGTAGTTATTGTAGCAAATATTGAATAAAAAGATAGGGGAAGAAATATTGAATCAAACATATTTCAGCTTGTTCTCTCTGACTGTGGTATAAATCAAAAATCAAAATAATACTTTATTTGATTTGATATGATTTAAGCAGTAGTCGACACATCCAAATGATTGTCCGCACGTACAAACAAGTCTTCCTTCTAACTGAAATAAGATTAATTTATAATCAATATTTATAAATTCCATGCTTTTCACCAACTTTTTTAATTGTCGTTTCATGAACGTTTTTCAAATGACATCTTATTGAATTGGGATCATTATATTTGCGCTGCAATTTATGACGATTAGGTAATGCGATAATTGAAGCAGAAGAAAAAAACAAACCTTGCAAATTGGACAGTCGAGATTACTTTCAATAACTTCATTCTCGTCAATTTCCTGAGAGCAATCAATTATACCAATCTTTTGTAAACAATTATTCAGCGATCACTGCCTTTTTTTCTCACGAATAGAAATTTTATTTCACTTTCTTTAGTCATTAAAAGAACTTGTTTATCGCAGTAGGGTAGTAATGAAGAAAAGAATAATGAAAACGTACTGGTGGTTCGATGATTTGTATATCATCATCATCAGATTCTTCCATAGTATCATTCATTTAATTTTTGATCGAATCATCTAACGATAATGCATTGTCTTCAACGGTGTCATGATCCGAAATGGTATCGACAGAAATTTCCTGAATGTGAGAAGTCAAAGAAATCGATTGTTTTACACGTACCATTGATTTGTTTTGATCGCTAATGAATTGATTGGATAAGTTATGTGATCGATTAGAATGAGAGGAGTTGCCGGAAGAACTTTCAGTAGAATGAAGAATCTTATCAAATTTAATGCTCCTTTGAGTAGATTCAATTGCTCCCGAATATCCATCAATATACGGAATAGGAGGAGGAACGGATTTCGGTGAATTCGGTGATACATTGGCCTCAGGGACTACAACAGGCAGGACGGATACGGTATTTGCCGGGGATACTGTAGGTTGAGAAGGTACAATACCAAACGTTGTTACTGTATGCGGATCAGGTGTGGTACTCAATGGTTCTTCCGTTTTTACTGAACCAAAGTTCGAGGGCAATGGTGAAATAGGATTCATCGAATGAGATACGGTAGTCAGGTCAGGAATAGTTGAATAAACTTCTATGAAACATTGAGAGAGACCATAGAACAAGTCATGAAATTCATCGAATCTGAATAAAAGCTAATTATTGATTTCGATTTATTCAGTCTTCGAAATAGTGTAAACTTTGTAAATGATCTCTCAAAACAAGCATGAAATGTAATAATTCGTACCTGTCTACATCACGAATGTATGATTTCGCCTGTTCATATTCTAGTTCACGAAGCGCGATATGAAATGTCTATAAAACGGAATATAACCTATATTAGCAATATCCTCATTTTCGTTCTTTGTCTAATTATAATGAGAGTCGACGTTGTGACATTTATTCATACAATTAAATTTAAACGAGAAAACCAAAATGAAAGATCCAAAAAAGATGAAGAAACCGATTAATTCATAACATAAACATACTTCTTTATTTGCCTTTAGATCCTTGATTACTCTTAACAGATCAATCATACGGTATATCATTGGAATCAATTCATTTGAACTTGAGATAGCGAGGTGATGAGCCTTAAAGGAAAATTGTAGTTATACCTTTTTGCAATTTATTTTATTTAGCTAAAATTTTAAAGATCTGATCTATATTTCTGCAAGGCCATTTAAATCGCGAAAAATAGTGGGGCTTCGTTTTTTTTTTTTTTTTTTTTATGATGAGCCTTAAAGGAAAAATGAAGTTATGCTCCATCCGGATGTTAATCCGGTAATTAGTATATCCCCCATGCTCATCTCTATTATCGAGATCCGATCAATATCCAGCACTTGCAATCACGCGACGCGGGTTCGAACTCCTTTTCCGATTTACATCTCGTTTAGAAACGCTCGTTTAGAAACGAAAAAAAACTAATGGGTTTTCTTCTTTAATTTAGTGATTTTACGTTAGAGTTACAGTTAAGAAAACAGTGAAATATTATAATAACCATACAAAAAGTAATTTACTCGGGCCGTTAGTAAAGAGACAAGATAATAAATGTATGACATACCTTTTGATACCATTCTTCCATTGGCCTTATCGAAATATTAATACGAGAGCTCATTTCTGGAAAGAAATAAATCAAATTTTAAATAAAAAAACGACAGGGAAGGGTTGAAAGGGGCGCGGGTAGTGGTGTGTCCATAGCTTGGTTGATTAGTAAGATGGATGGAGACAGGGAAGGGGTCGAAGAGAATGAAGAGAGAGATGGAATGAGTGAATAGAGATAGTGAAGACTATCCAGAGGGTACATATATTGAGAACAATATTACCACTAGTAAATGGAATGAATTTCAATTCGATAGAAATTTGTATGCAATATTTTTGGTAATAATAATCACTAATGTTTCTACTGATTGTGCATATCGCTAACACTACTGCGTGGTCTTCTAGATCCCTTGACCGAAACTACTGGGCCTTAATTATATTCTATGGTATCATTCAGTATTAGAAAGGTACATAATCTTCAATATTGGAAACTCAGCTCCTAGATGTGCCAACAACCGGTTCTAAGGTCCACAATGATGCTAATGACGAGTGATGTTGATCCCCAGAGTATCGTAGTTCGTCATAAGTCAAGAACATGAAACGTGAAGTATGCTGAAAAATCATTCACATTTGTACAATATTCCAGCCCGTGAGTAATGTCTACATTGTAAGAACCGATCTTTTTACCCTACGCCCTCCGACTCACATGGGCCGGTTCCGGTGTCTAGAACCGAGGGCCGAAACATCGGACCGCGTTTTTTTCCTTATCATTTCTTTTATATATTTGTTCTCAGTCATGAAACATTTCATCTTCCTTCTCTTTAATTAACTTGATTCATTTGAACCACTGTGATACACTATTCAGCATTCATGGAATATTTTTCCTCAGGTAAAACGTCATCAAGAACTTGAAAAAGAATCAGAATTTTGTCAAACTTTGTCGCAATTCCTCACAAATGTTTCACTTTTTTCAATCATAATTGTCGTCCGATACCGTTGTTTCTTCAAAGGGTTATAGACAACGTAACCCTTCTTAGTAATTTATGGTATCTTCAATAAAATCACCACTGAGTATTGTTAGAAAAGAATTGTATTATAGTTAAAGTATGCAAATAATATATATTCATTCCATTTAATAGTGGTAATATTGTTCTCAATATACTATGTGCCCTCTGGATAGTCTCAGTCTTCACTATATCTATTCACTCATTCCATATCTCTCTTCATTCTCATCGACCCCTTCCCTGTCTCCATCCATCCCATCAAATCAACCAAGCTATGGACACCACTACTCGCGTCCCTTTCAACCTTTCCCTGTCGTTCTTTCTTTATTATTTTACTTTTATTCTTTCCAGAAATGAGCTCTCGTATTAATATTTCGATAAGGCCAATGGAAGAATGGTATCAAAAGGTATGTCATACATATATTGTTTTGGTCGGGTAAATTACTATTTCAATGGTAGTTATAATATTTCACTGCCTTTTTTAAACTGTAATTCTAACGTAAAATCACTAATTTAAAGATGAAGACCCACTAGTTTGTCGCGACTTAACTGGCCTTGCAGAATTATAGAGCACATTTTTGAATTAGATAGCTGACAAGGGCCAACTTAAGGTGGCCATGTGTATGAGATGATCTGAATTAGATTTCGATGAATAATTCCCACCTCATATGGCCACCTTTAGTTGGAAGCCTCCCCTTGTGAATGAAATCAATCGGAAATGGGCATTATTACAACTTTATTTTAAGGCTCATCATCTCAAGTTCAAATGAATTGATTCCAATGATCTACCGTATGATTGATCTATTAAGAGTAATTAAGGATCAAAAGGCAAATAAAGATGTATGTTTATGTTGTGAATTATTCAGTTTTTTTCACTTTTTTGGATCTTTCATTTTGATTTTCTCGTTTAAATTCAATTGGATAGGAACAAATATCATAAACGAGCGCTGAATCTCATTCTAATTAGACAAACAAGGAAAATTATGATATTGCTAATATAGGGTATATTCCTTTTTATAGGCACTTCATTTCGCGCTCAAAGAACTAGAATATGAACAGGCGAAATCATACATTCGTGATGTAGACAGGTACGAATTGTTACATTTTATACATGTTTTGAGAGATCATTTACAAGGTTTGCACCATTTCTAAGATTGAATAAACTGAAATTTTTGAGAAAATCAATAATTATTTTTTATTCAGATACGATGAATTTCATGATTTGTTCTATGGTCTCTCTCAATGTTTCATAGAAGTTTATTCAACTATTCCTGATCTGACTACCGTATCTCATTCGATGAATCCTATTTCACCATTACCCTCGAACTTTGGTTCTGTAAAAACGGAAGAACCATTGAGTACCACACCTGATCCGCATACAGTAACAACGTTTGGTATCGTACCTTCTCAACCTACAGTATCCCCGGCAAGTACCGTATCCGCCCTGCCTACTGTAGTCCCTGAGGCTAATGAATCACCGAATCAATCCAAATCCGTTCCTCCTATTCCGAATATTAATGGAAATTTGGAAGCAATTGAATCAACTCAAAAGAGTATTAAATGTGAGGACATATTTCATTCTACTGAAAGTTCTTCCAACAACTCTTCTCATTCTAATCGTAAGAGAAAGAAATGTGAATCAGAGAATGTCTCCAATCAATTCGTCAGCGATCAAAACACAATGGTTAGTATAAAACAAAAGATTTATTTAAGTTCTAACATTCAGGAAATTTCTGTCGATACCATTTCGGATCATGACACAGTTGAAGACAATAGATTATCGTTAGATGATTCGATCGAAAATGAAATGAATGATACTATGGAAGAATCTGATGATGATGATATACAAGTCATAGAACCACTAGTACGTTTTTATTATTCTTTTCTTCATTACTACACTGCTGTTCATTGGGAATAATCAAAATTGACAGAGGAATGCCCTCAAAAATATCCAAAATTTAATTGTTGACGTTCTCGTTACACGCGGAAAATTTCATACGAAAACGAAAGCATAGGGAGAGAGGGAGTTATTGATCATACACTACAGAATTTTCTACATACGTCCCGCTGCGGCACGCATGTGCGAGCTCCACAATTTTACTGTCTCCGATAATTTGGTCGAACATTTTAGTGCTGCTGAAATTTGAGTACAAGACAAGCCCCACTTGAAAAGTTATGCCATTAATTTGGTTCGAAGTGTGGCTGTTAGTTCAGTCCCAAATTACTGGCTCTACTTTATGGCCACTTGGTTACTTTATGGCTCTAAATTATCTCTGGCCTAGCGGTGATTACCCGCAGGACTTCGTGTGCCTTGAATAACGGGTTGTACCTTTACCTTTTTACTTTTTAACTTTATGGCCAACGACAAAATTATTCGCCCTCTTCGAAACAAATTAAGGGATTAGGAGACAATGTTGGGGATTTTTTTTATTTACTACCCGGAGTTGTAAAAAAAAATTTGGTAAATTACGCTATGGGAAAGTTTTTGTTGAAAATATTGTTTGACAAATAATCAAAACAGAAATAACCATATTGGAAATCTCATTTGGAAAGTGTTGTATAGGGAACCGCTCTAGTGGGAAGGATAAACTCGGACTGTGCTCGGAATTAACTTATTGAGAAAAATAATGTCAGAAGAACGATTATGCAAAACGTTTTTGAGAAAGTGCGATGTGGGAAGTTTTTTTTCTGGTAGTGTTCTTATTGTAAATTTTGTAGGCAAATGAGGCAATTTGGTAGGCAATACTAGTCAAATGACATGTTTGAATACAGAGAGAGACAATTGAGATCAAGAAATCGAAGGAACATAAGCTGTACTCTCAGCGATTAAGACACCGGCTCAGTGAGATTCCAGGTAGTGCCGGACATCGACCTCACCGATTTCGCTCAAAATTTTTTTGTGGACACCCCCATGGCCCCCTATCACAAAATGGGTATTCATTTTTGCTGGGTCCTTGAAACACAGATGTGGCGGGTTTTCGAAATTTGCAAACTCGATTTTCGCCAAAAAAAGTGGAGCGACCTAGGTCCAATATTAGTGTGGAATAATTACATATATGCCTATGCAACAAAAACTCGCTATTGGACGGTCCGGATATCTGATCGCAAACTGATTTTTTTACCTCCTCAAAACATTCTAAATTTAATTAAAATTTTAAAACAAAAAATGGCAGCCCAATTTTATCCTCATTTTATAGAGCAAAGAATTCCGCATCGAATAAGGCAAAAAAATCAAAAATCGATCGACCCGTGTTTTGAGATAAATGAACCTGAAGAGGACCCGAACATATTTTTGTTTTCAAACCCCCTCATGTTTGTACTCATATTGAAGAGCTCGTCGAGTAGAACAACTTTCATATTGAACGTTTTGTCTGAAACTCATGTACAAGAGAAATACATGAATTAAGATTTATTGGATCCAAATATTTTGTATCGCTTGTATCTTGAGAACAAACGACTTTCATAGAATACGACCAACAAGATAAATGATGTGCTCGACGAGTTCTTTTAAATGAGTATAAACATGGCAAGGTTTCGACAACTTTTTTTTCATGATCACTTTAGAGGCCATGTTTTTCAGCATAGGGGTCAACAATTTTTTTTCGTGAAACAACTAATTAAGTATGGATTTTTGAGTTCTACAATATAGGCGTAATCACTTTGTGCACAAAAAATATTTTACTTTCGATTTACTCTAAATTGACTGAAAAACTGTGAGAATAAATAAAAGAATGAATAAAGATGTATTTCTCTTGTACATGAGTTTCAGACAAAACGTTCAACATGAAAGATGTTCAACTCGACGAGCTCTTCAATATGAGTACAAACATGAGGGGGTTTGAAAACAAAAATATGTTCGGGTCCTCTTCAGGTTCATTTATCTCAAAACACGGGTCGATCGATTTTTGATTTTTTGCCTTATTCGATGCGGAATTCTTTGCTCTATAAAATGAGGATAAAATTGGGCTGCCATTTTTTGTTTTAAAATTTTAATTAAATTTAGAATGTTTTGAGGAGGTAAAAAAATCAGTTTGCGATCAGATATCCGGACCGTCCAATAGCGAGTTTTTGTTGCATAGGCATATATGTACTTATTCCACACTAATATTGGACCTAGGTCGCTCCACTTTTTTTTGGCGAAAATCGAGTTTTCAAATTTCGAAAACCCGCCACATCTGTGTTTCAAGGACCCAGCCCAAGCTGAAATATGTTTGATTCAATATTTCTTCCCCTATCTTTTTATTCAATATTTGCTACAATAACTACGCTATTTTAGTGCAATAAACCATCATTTCAAACATTATGAGAGCCTGTCTGAGGGAACTCACATATGAGGTGACATAGCGAAAAATAAATTTTTCTGTTTGATGTGGAATACAATAGTTCATTACCAGGCGACCTCAGCCACACATATGAGAAAGTATGATTTTGTGTTTGAAGGTTACTGTAAGCGAAAATGTTCATTTGGTCAAAAAAAATATTTCGGTTCCCAAGCATCCGATCGACTCGGGTGTGATATCAATCGATTCCTCGTGTGAATACAAGCAACTTTTACTTCGACCACCTTTTTACCAGGACTTCGAAGAATCGAGTTATTACGAAAATAAACTTTTGAACGTTAATTACTATGCGACGGTTCTCTAGAAGGAAGAAATTAAATTTGCTTAAATCGTTCTACATTTAATAACCTACCTTATATTTAAATATGAAGGCAAACAAACCTGGTCAAATTTGGTTACGAAAGCAAAATATGACAGCGACTCGGTAAAAAAGTCACTTCACGATCCTTAGTGCGCTTGTCATACTGTAGACACCTGTCTCTTTTCACGGCTCTATGCCCGGACTCCCCCTATAGGTTTAATTGATGTAATGATAACAATGGCCGGGTTCTTTAGACTTGCGGTTAAGTACAGATACTCAAGACTACCTTAAACCTTTATCTTCAACCAACACAACGCAAACTACACGAGGGAGACGAGAGAGAGGGGCGCGAAGAGACCGATAATGGCAAAAAGCCTCTCTATATATGCAATACTAATAAAATTAAAAGACAAAGAGAGATGAACTAATTCTAAGACAAAGAAAGTACAACATGGTGCAAAAATCATTCTAGTAAAAGGGAAAGGGGTTTAGGGGTCGAAAAGGGGAAAAGGGGAATAGGGGAGGCGGTTAGCCTAGGGTAGGGAATAGGGAGCATCCCTAACATCTCCCTCCTCCTGCGAAAATGAGCCTCCTGGCTCATAGGCGATTCTTCTTTCTTCTAAATTGACTGTTGATGACGACCGAAAGTATTCCTGAAAAACTCGTTCCTCTTCTCGATACTTCTATCGGAGTTATAACTACGCCTCCATATTCTTCTCGCTTCATTCATGCCACTACTAACCATCCGATAATCATTTCCCTGATCAATACCACATCTACCACAGTATTGGTTCACAAAGTAGTTGTCTCTCCTATTCGATTCAAGAGTAATATTCCTATGACCATTCATAGTATTCACCGATTTCTTATGAACTTCTCTCCTGACACAATAACTATTTTTTCCACCAAATGAAATCTTAATTCCGAGCACCTTGAATGCATTCATTCCAATAACTGGATCCAAATCTTTACAATTGATAACGTGGAAACAGATTAAACGTTTCTCACTTTTCCCACTTAATTGAATATCCAACTCACACTTTCCAATCACTTCAACCATTCCATTTACAGTGGCAATCCTATCACGAGAAGGTTCAAACTTTAACTGACTAAAAGTATTATCAGCTCGATCAATAAACGAAAAAGGAACGAGACTAACGTCTGCACCGGAATCAATAATCACTTTGCAAGATTTACCCTCTAATACAGCATCAACACATAATCTCTTTCCAATATATGGATCAACTTTATTTTCTCTTTCTTTCACATTACGAACACCTCCAAGTAATCTATTCATATAAGCTCCAGGAGAATTACCCATATCTCTTGACGGTTCTTTTGTCTCTTCTGTTCTACCGTATTCACCTTGATTACCGTAACCTTGATAATTATTAGCACTACCACTATACTGTGCTCCATTAGCTCCTCTTAGACCATAATATACTTTAGATGTGCACACACTCGCTACATGACCTCTTCCACCACATTTCAGACAAGTAACAGAATCATTCTTGTTCTGATGATTGTTATAGTTATTACCGTTATGACATTCCTTATCATAACTATCTTGATCATATTCTTTTTTACTTCTTTCCATAGTCTTATCCACATATTCCATCCTCAACATATACTCCTTCATCGCTTCATACGATTCATTGACTCTCTGCGACAACAACAATACTTCTGGATGTTCCTTACGTCCTTTCACAACACGCAGCAGATGAAGTTTTCTCATCCTTTCCAACGTAATTTGATCACTACGATATAACTGATTAGTATACTTCTCTAACTTCACAAAGTATTCACTAGCCGTTATTAATTTGAGCGAGTTCAACTTCTCATTACACTCAACATCAGCATAAGGAGTCACTCCATTTACTTTATCTTCAAACCATTCCACCATCTCATTATACTTTCCTTTACTTCTTATCTTATCAGGCACAGTCAACCATATATCAATAGCTCTATTCCTCAAAAATGATTCAAAATAGGCTACTCTCATAAGTTCACTAGCTGATCCAAATCTCAAAGTAAAAGCTCTCTTGAATATTTCAAACTTCTCATCTTTATTACCATGAAATGGTTCCAATGGACTCAATCTGGACAATCTAGCCTCCTCTGCATTAGTATTCAAAGTCTGCTGCATCACTTTGACACAATCCATCATTTTGTCTGCAACTGTAGCTATACTACTATTCCTACTCGATATTGATTCATTATCACTTAACCGACTATCCATAGCATCTTTGTATACATTATCCTCTCTATCATTACCAACTAAACTGTGATAATCTTTCCTCCCACTCTGAAATTGAGGCATGTCAATATCAAAACCGTTCTTATCTCTACGAACGTTTCCTTTCTGAACGATAATATCATTTTTTGATCTACGGTTACAATCATTATCACCTATATTGACTCCACATACATTAGCACTCTGAGATGTATCAATAATTTGTCTAGGTGTGCCTGCATAATTCGCAGCACAATTCACTCTACCATTAACACCAATATTCTCTTGCGTTGCTTTCATTTCATCTATCTCACTCTCCAATTGCATACACTTCTCATGATACATTTTAAGAACCTTTATTTGGCTACATTCTCTATCACGCATCTTAGTCTTAATAGCATTCACCGTCCTTTCATTCTCATCTTCATGTACCTCCAAAAATGATCTCAAATTATCTAGTTGTACACTACTTGGTCTCTTTTTGTACTGACTGACTCGTTTTATTACAGTATCTGCAAATCTCTGCCTCATCTCAGTCCATACATTAAATAACGTATATATTTCGTTTACATGAGCACGAGAATCTCCCATAACGACCTCATTATTCCTCTCCTTGCCCAAAGCTGTGTCCATATCCTCACACCACACTTTACCAAATGACATTATCTGACTAATCAATAACTCCACACCTCAGTGTCTCAAATGCCTTATCTCCTTTAAGCCTCAACACCTGAACACCTTAGCACCTTAACACCTTAAGGCCTCAACACCTCAGTACCACCACACCTTAACACCTCAACGCCTTAGCACCTTAACACCTTCAGGCCTCAACACCGCAACAACTCAACGCCTTAGCACCTTCAGACCTTAACACCACAAGGTCACGGAGTCTTAAGTCTTAAGTCTTCCTAGTCACTCACAGATCTCTTCAACACTGGCTATCTAGTCTCGCTGGACTTCTTAGCCTCAGATCTCCACAACACTGGCTATCTAGTCTCGCTGGACTTCTTAGCCTCAGATCTCCACAACACTGGCTATCTAGTCTCGCTGGACTTCTTAGCCTAAGATCTCCACAACACTGGCTATCTAGTCTCGCAGGACTTCTTAGCCTCAGATCTCCACAACACTGGCTATCTAGTCTCGCTGGACTTCTTAGCCTCAGATCTCCACAACACTGGCTATCTAGTCTCGCTGGACTTCTTAGCCTCAGATCTCCACAACACTGGCTATCTAGTCTCGCTGGACTTCTTAGCCTCAAGATCTTACCGTCTCTCCACGACCACACTCCACCCTGAACTCGCAAGGCAAAGATAATCAAGAGTCTAAGTACTTAACAAGCAAGGGTCGGTTCGGCCCCCATGTAATGATAACAATGGCCGGGTTCTTTAGACTTGCGGTTAAGTACAGATACTCAAGACTACCTTAAACCTTTATCTTCAACCAACACAACGCAAACTACACGAGGGAGACGAGAGAGAGGGGCGCGAAGAGACCGATAATGGCAAAAAGCCTCTCTATATATGCAATACTAATAAAATTAAAAGACAAAGAGAGATGAACTAATTCTAAGACAAAGAAAGTACAACATGGTGCAAAAATCATTCTAGTAAAAGGGAAAGGGGTTTAGGGGTCGAAAAGGGGAAAAGGGGAATAGGGGAGGCGGTTAGCCTAGGGTAGGGAATAGGGAGCATCCCTAACATTGATTTTGTTTTTACATGTTTTTTTACTTAAAATTAAAAACACACAATAGGGGGAAAACATTTAAAAACAGAATAAACCAAGTAAGGGGACCGGGTATAGAGCTGTGAATAAGAAAATATGCTCTGGTTTGAATCCATGCATGATTCAAGTAAAATCCGTGCAATTAATGACATGATCTAGCATGAAAAATACTCGAATCATGCATGGGTTATCCGTGATCATGGTTGGATTTTGAGACTACATGCAAGATCGCGGAAAATCCATAAATGATCACGAAGAATCCATGTATCTATGATATCGAATCGTGGATATCTCATGTATGATCATGCATTTCATGTCGAATCATGCATGATTATACTTGTATCCGTGATCATGCATGGATTTCAACACAATAGTGTATAGCGGTATAGTGTAACTCCAAAAAAAATAGTGTAATGGCACCAAAATAATTTCGTGAAGTAGTCTTAGACTGAGTCACTGTCATATTTTGCGCTCAAATACAAACTTCACCTCGTTTGTTAGTCTTCATATGTTATTATAAGGTTTGGTATTAGATGTAGAACGATTTAGGCTTATTTAATTTTTTCATTCTTTAAAAGGTTCTTTAGCAATTAGTGCCCTGTCACATTGCCTTATTCATGGCTCTATACCCGGCCCCATTAATTGATTTATTTTTGCTATTATTCTGTGTTTAAATGCCCCCCCCCCCTATTGTGTGTTTTAATTTTTTTTGTAAAAAAACATGTAAAAACAAAATAAATTAAACAAGTAGGGGGAGTCCAGGCATAGAGCCGTGAAAAAAGACAGGTGTGTACAGTATGACAAGCGCACTAAGGATCGCGAAGTAACTTTTTTTACCGAGTTGCTGTCATAGTTTGCTTTCGTAACCAAATTTGACCAGGTTTGTTTGCCTTCATCTTTAAATATGAGGTAGGTTATTAAGTGTAGAACGATTTAAGCAAATTTAATTTCTTCCTTCTAGAGAACCGTCGCATAGTAATTAAAGTTCAAAAGTTTATTTTCGTAATAACTCGATTCTTCGAAGTCCTGGTAAAAAGGTGGTCGAAGTAAAAGTTGCTTGTATTCACACGAGGAATCGATTGGTACCACACCCGAGTCGATCGGATGCTTGGGAACCGAAATAATTTTTTCGACCAAATGAACATTTTCTCTTACAGTAACCTTCAGACACAAAATCAAACTTTCTCATATGTGTGGCTGAGGTCGCCTGGTATTGCACTATTTTATTCCACATCAAACAGAAAAAAATATTTTTCGCTATGTCACCACCCCCGGTCAGAATGTCAATTCCCTCAGACATGCTCTCTTATACAACAGGAAAAAGGTGCAGCAAGCTATTTTTGAAGCTCGTAAAAAAAGAATCAAGGTGATCTTTTTAAATAATAATTGGTATTTTAATGAATAGAATTTATTTATATCAGATGCGAAAAAGCGGTAGAAGAAGTGCATTAGAAGTAGATCATACACGAAGAAAGAAACGTGTTGATATGTCAAAATGCTTTCTATGTCAGGTGAGCTCCTATATTCAATAAAAATGTTAGTTAAATTTGTATGAATTTTTCATACACTTTTACGCCTCTGTAAATTTTTTAAAAATAAATAATATTCGTTTGACAGGCAGCGCTAACTAAAGGAAGATTTGTATACGAAAAACATCTATCGACAGAACTCAAGACTACAATAACAAAGGTAGGTTTATCAAATTGTTGTTATTCAGCCGCAATATACTGAGATCAATTTGTCCATATTTGGGTAACATATTTGGTATATTTGGGTATTTGGTTGCCAGATAAAAAAATAGTTCTTATTTTTTTCCAAATTTAAGAGAAAGAGCGAAATATTCATATCACCAAGTGTCTCATTTTCGACATTTTGCTCATTTTTTAAATTTAGGAAAATCTATGGTATGAATGTGAAAAGTGTCGTCGATCAATACATTCTACCCCTTGCGTTAATAGACATTTCAAAATGGTACGTGCTTTTTTCAAAACAAATATTTTATAAGAATTTTTAAAAATCTCATTTTCTGACGTAAATATGCTGGAATGCAATAAGACTGCAAGAGCCTTCCTACATTTTACTCGACAGATTTCCAGTCTCAATTTCTCGTGATTTAGATCGTGATTTACACTTCTCTATGCTAATGAGAGACCATTCCCTTCGTAGTGATCGATTTATTTTGTACTATTACTGCGTATTGCTCGCTAGAATCTTCAGTCCTGCTTCCGACGAACGGAGCAAATTACTTTATGAAGTTAAATGTCTTTATGATTGCGATATAATAATCTAAAATGTTCTCAAGGAAATACAATGATTTAAAGGGAGCGTAACCTCTCTCAATGGTCTTTTCGACGCGCAATGCTTTCTCGTTGTTAGAGAACAGAGAAATAGTGTGCGCAATGAAGAAGCCATTGAGAGAGGTTACGCTCCCTTAAAGTTACAATGATTTTAGTTATTTGATGTTTAAAAACAAATTCATTACAGTGTCATCGTCCTGATGAAATTATTTTATGGCAATATGATAATGAATCGATTAAATCGGAAGAGCTCTAAATTTCACACCTTATTATTATATTAATTGTTTTTTTTCATTCAATTTAATTTTTCTTGTTCGTAATTTTGAATTGGTCAAGCACTAAAAATACCTAATGCCGGAGTTCTTTCCTTTTAAGCTCATTGTTGTATTATAATAGATCAAAAATATCGATAAATGCTGTTGATTATAAAACACTATCTGAGAGAATTCAACAACTGGAATATTTCTTGGTATCGATGAAAAATGATTTTTTCTGTCTTATGTGTGATAATTACAGGCTCCATGAGTGTAGTTCACTGGTACTTGGAAATTGCTTCCAATTGAAAATTCGCTTCAGGGGGTGACCACACAACGATTTGGCGCCTTTTCCTAAAAAGTTTATTTCGAATCCAATCGATTCGGGAGTGGATGCAATCGACTCCTTGCCTAATTCTAAGAAACTATTGTCGAGGAGAGTTTTTTGATCAACGGTCAACGAAGGCTGGAATCAGGAAATTTCGAAAAAAAATTCACATTAAATTAATTCTCACTATTTTCCCATGGAGAAAGTAATTTTTTTATTTGCTCAATCGCTTCTACATATCATAACACATCTTCAGTTTAAAAAGTGTAATTTATAAAAAATGGGAAATTTATGCGCGAATCAATTTTGTTCGTTGAACTTAATTGTGGTGAGGATTGGCGACTTTTCATAAAAAGTTTATTTCGAGTCTAATCGATTCTTGAGTGGGCGCATTCGAATACTTGACTAATTCTAAAAAACTATTGCTGAGGAGAGTTTTTCGATCAACGTTCAACGAACGCTGGAATTGGTAATTTTCGAAAAAAATGTTTACATTAAATTAATTCTCACTATTTTCCCATGGCGAATGTAAACTTTTTATTTGCTCAATCGCTGCTACATATCATAAGCGCGCATACGAATAAGTAAATAGAATAAAAATTACATCACAATGATGATTAGAATAGTGAACAACACTGCCCAACTACAGCTACACTCCGAACCACCGGATGAACAGTCAAATACTCGTGTCATTGCGTTGAAATACGCACGAAACAAGCAGAAAAGCGACAAAAAATCGATTAGGAAATCTCGCCTTCTTGCCCTTACCGTAATTCCTCACCATAATTCATACAACAACGACAAAATTGATTCGAACACAAATTTATATTTTTTTATAAATTACACTTTTTTAACTGAAGATGTGTTATGATATGTAGCAGCGATTGAGCAGATAAAAAGTTTACATTCGCCATGGGAAAACTGTGAGAATTAATTTAATGTAAACATTTTTTTTCGAAAATTACCAATTCCAGCGTTCGTTGACCGTTGATCGAAAAACTCTCCTCAGCAATAGTTTCTTAGAATTAGTCAAGGATTCGAATGCGCCCACTCCCGAATCGATTAGATTCGAAATAAACTTTTTATGAAAAGTCGCCAATCCTCACCACAATTAAGTTCAACGAACAAAATTGATTCGCGCATAAATTTCCCATTTTTTATAAATTACACTTTTTAAACTGAAGATGTGTTATGATATGTAGAAGCGATTGAGCAAATAAAAAATTTACTTTCTCCATGGGAAAATAGTGAGAATTAATTTAATGTGAATTTTTTTTCGAAATTTCCTGATTCCAGTCTTCGTTGACCGTTGATCAAAAAACTCTCCTCGACAATAGTTTCTTAGAATTAGGCAAGGAGTCGATTGCATCCACTCCCGAATCGATTGGATTCGAAATAAACTTTTTAGGAAAACGCGCCAAATCGTTGTGTGGTCACCCCCTGAAGCGAATTTTCAATTGGAAGCAATTTCCAAGTACCAGTGAACTACACTCATTGAGCTTGTAATTATCATACATAAAACAGAAAATTCTATTTTTCGGCGATACCGCACCTATGTCGATTTTCTAAGATACCGTGTTTTATGTTATGGAAAGAAAGGAATCTCCCCTCTTCCCTCTGTTATTAATATGAGTATGAACATTTACATTTGATGGAATAAATAAATAACAGAGACTAAATTCTTACCACTCATTCACTCTTCAATTGCGCTACACGTACGCGCGCTCTGGAATTTTTTTTTGGATTTTTGAGCATGAAAAAAGTCAATAATAAAGTCATTAGAGAAGGGAGCATTAGTACATGAGTAAGTGATATCGATTGATTGAGGGATGATTAGGAAGGTAGATCAGTTGATGTAAGAGAGTGAATGTGCTAAACAACAGACATTATTCTAGCCCGTGAGTAGGATGTCCGTATAGGAACCAATCTTTTTATTCTAAACATTGATTCATTTTCCTTGATTCATTTGATCCACTATTCAATATTCAAAGCAATCATTATTTTTAAATGTTTTTTCAGCACTGGCTCTCGAATTTCTAATAAAATATCATTTATGATTATCATATTTATACATAGCGACTCCATTGTTCAATCAAATTTGCATAAATACTCAGATTGTAGTTTATTCGAACTAGTGTCGAACTCATTAAAGGGAGCGTAACCTCTCTCAATGGTCTCTTCAACGGTCTACGCTCTCTCGTTGTTAGAGAACAGAGAAATAGTGTGAGCAATGAAGAGACCATTGAGTGAGGTCACCCTCCCTTTAATTTGTTTTCCACGTGTCCGTCCATGCCTCGCTCACTTTACATAAGTTTAATTTTTTTTAAATATTTCAGTCTTAATGGATCCCCTTTTGGCATTTGCATCGAGAATCCGAGGAGAAATCTTCAATATCCAAATCGAGAGCATGTCTATCAAGAGGAATCTCGAAAAGCAAGAACAACGATTGAAGAATAAGGATAATGAAGATAATTCTGATCCAGAAGATTTCGAAGAAGATTTGATTCCATTTTTTCGTGAATGTATTCGGGCAATCGAAGAACGAATTCGAGAATTGAATGCGAAATATGAATTATTGGATCTTACGCAAATCAATAAAATATTGTAACTATCAATTTTCGAGAAATGTGATAAAATAATGAGCTCGCAAAGCATATTGTTAATTGGTCAATGCAGTCAACTTGCCATATCTGGTGTAAAAATATGGGGAATGTGTTTTTTTCAAAAAGCAAACAATAACCAAACAATAAACGGTAACCACAGACTAATAGTGATCTATAAACAACATTGATACAGTAATCTATGTTATCAATGTCTCTCAAGAAATAAATACTTACATTACATTGATTGAAATCGTATAATGACTGAGAAATATGAAGAAATCGATTTCGCTCTAATCAATAAAGTATTACATTGTGATTTATAATGTTTTCTTTATATTAATTGTTAATTGATTGGAGCAGCCACTTTAGCAGTTAGATAAGTAAAATGTTTATCATACAGTAGTTAACGACTAAAATGTTTTTGGTCTACTGCTCCCAACTTAATGATGATCATAATGAGGACCGTAATAAGATCCGTAATGTGGTCCATGGTGCCCATCGTAGTGATCTGATTGAGGGCGACGTTTCACAATTAACAGACTACACCATACACCAAACCTCCATATGCTCTAGTATTTTGCCACTTAAAGTCTACTTAAACTTTCCCACTTTAAGTAGACTTTAAGTAAACTTAAAGTGAGACGTAAGTCTACTTAAAGTGGTGTGGTATACTGTAATGCATTTCGTCAAATGTTCTTTCACTTAAAGTTTACTTAAAGTCTACTTAAAGTCTGTGACGTAGTTTAAGTAGACTTTAAGTGGCAAAATACCAGAGTGCGTGGTTTTCTCCTCCATAATATCCGTGATCACCATGGGCTCCATCATCATGGCCTTGATTGTGTCCCTAAAAGACGGATCAGAGAATTCCCGGATCAAGTCTATTAAACTACAGTACCCCTTCATATCCAGTAGAATATTCTTCTCCTTTAGCATGTTGACCGTATCCTCCATACTGATAGCTACCATACTCTCCATGCTTTCCATTCTGATACTTCTTATGGTAATCTATAAACAACATAGATACAGTAATCTATTGATTATGTATTACCATCTCCATGTCCATGTCCACCGTAATAGTTCGATCCGTGATCTCCATGATTACCGTAACCTGTACCGTAATGATCAGCACCGTAATCTGAAAATGAATTATTGATTGATTGAATATATAAATCATATTGATTACAGTGTTGAGAAGCGACTGAGGCAACGGAAAGAAGGGCAATGATAATTGAAGAATTCATCTGAAATCAATCAATAAATGATATTGATTTAATATGAAAAGTAGAGTAAAAGAAAGTAGAAGCAGTGTTCATTTTATAAAATTCTCCCGTACTCAAAGTATAATAGAGAGAAAAGAAAAAGATCTAACGGAAGAAATGAAGAAAATATGGGCAAAAGGTAATGAAAATGAAGATTGGGCGTGAATGAAGGAAGTCAATTACTTCCACAGTGATAAACTGGCACATTGTTATCTAGAAAGAAATACTATTAGAAATATCGTAAATTTTCTGTAAAATACGGCTGTTCTTAAATTCTATTAGAGTATCTAAAAAAATGCAAATGAAATTACAAAAAATTATGAACCGTATTTTTTTAATGTGAACAACTTTACGGTGTTTATCGAGTAAGCTTCACTTTTTGGAACGGATTAAACACCTGTAGCTTGAAATATCTATCCAACAGATTTCATCCAAATGTACATCAACTCGACCGATATTTCTTATTGAAAAATAGCGGCAAAATCGCAAAAGGTTGGGGCCAAGCCGGTGATCGAAACCGGGACCTCTCGCACCCAAATCGAGAATCATAGCACTAGACCACTTGGCCGATAAATCAAAAGAGATGAAGGTCAACCAGAAAATAGAAAGATATGAGAAAGATCTAAATGAAGAAAAATTGGAATAATTGATGAAGAAAAGAGGAAGGAAGAATCATTAAATTTGCTCCAATATCATTCACTTTTTCTGTATTATCAAACTTAATGGTTTTCTAGTCACTGAAAAATTCTTTAAAAAAATTTAGCATAATAAAGAAGAACACAATATTAAATAATATGTGGTTCTCTTCGAGGGGAGTAGAGAAATATTTCGTTCCGATAGTAACTGTATCTCTAAAACTTTGTCAATTCAAGAATTCCATCCTTTCCAAAACATAATGAACAATATTTATCGATTTTTTTTGATCTATTACAACAATGAGAACAAAGTGAAAGAACTTCGACATTAGGTATTTTAGTGATTATTATCGAATGGAGTCCTGAAATTTTGATTAAAAAAATTAAATTGAATGATATATAAAATAATTAATTATAAAAATAGTCTGACCTTCATCCCATTTCCGATTTAATCAATTCATTATCATATTGCCATAAAATAATTTCATCAGGACGATGGCACTGTAATTAATTTATGTTGAAACATCAAAAATGTAAAACCAGTGCAATCACGAGAAAAAAATCCGTCGAGTCTACTTGCCACGAATACAAAATGTAAGAAGACTTTTTCTGTCATAGTGTATTCCAGTATATTTTACATCAGGAAATGGTTAAATTATTGTAAAATAATTGTTTTGAAAAAAGCACATACCTTTTTTAAATGTTTTATGAGAGAACTGGTAGAGGTTATTGATCGACGACACTTTTCACATTCATACCATAGACGTTCCTGAATGAAGAAAATGAGTAAAATGTGAAAAATTTTGTGGCATGAATATTTCGCTCTTTCTCTTAAGTTTGGAAAAAATAAGAAATTATTTTTTATCGTGAGGTACATTATTCGAAAACGATTGAAAGACTAGTTTGCTCGAAACAAAAAAAAAACACATTTCCGAAAATGTTCCAAAATGAGTGTTCCAGTTCAATTTGAAGCTGAGGTGGGGCCCTCGTTTACAAATGAAAATCTATAATTTAAACAAAATTGCATAATTATTCAGAGATGTATAATTAATGATCTCGAGTAAGATGCTATGTTTGTGAAAATCGAATGAGTCAGCACTATTGAGCGTATAAAAATCACTTGTGTTATTTGTAGAAGAGAACTTTCGTGTTTTGCATGGTTCAGAAACTATGTCTGATCTCTTTTATATATCAAATAGCGCGCGGCGAAGGTCAGCCGGGTCAGAGAGAGGCAGCGGAGAGACAATCGAGAGGCGGGGCGAGATGTAGAAGGCTGCATCTCGCCGCGCCTCTCGATTGTGACTTCCGTTCGTTAGCACCGTTTTTCATTTTCTTATGCAAGTACATTTTATACGCACAATACCTATGCTATGAAAATCATATACACTGAGAACAAGTTTGTCACACATTTACACGCCCATATATAGGAAGACGTACCGGTAAATCGTTTACCCACATTAGGGTAAAAAACCTATTTTTGGTCAAATATATATGTGCAAATACATCTCAGCGGTTGAATATTGAGCGTATAAAAATCAATTGTTTTATTTGTAGAAGATTTGTAGATTTGTATTTCTTGTTTTGCATGATTCAGAAACTATGACGATCTCTTTAATATCAAATAGCGCGCGGCGAAGGTCAGCCGGGTTAGGGAGAGGCAGCTGAGAGACAATCAAGAGGCGTTGCGAGATCTAGCCTGTGAGCGACTTCCGTTCTTTAGAGCACAGTGTCATTTTCTTATGCAAGTACATTTTATACGCACAATAAGAGTAATTTGATAAGCCAACCTTTGCTATTGTACTCCTGTGTTCATTCCATAGATGATTGTTGAATATAAATCTTCCCTTAGTTAGTGCTGCCTGTTAAACGATTATTAATATTTTTAAAGAATTTACAGAAAAGAAGAAAATGTACATCAAAAAAATCATACAAATTAAAGTAATATTTGTATTGAACATAGAAGCTTACCTTACAGAGGAAGCATTTTGACATATCAACACGTTTCTTTTTTCGCCTATTATCAACTTCAAATGCACTTCTTCTCCCGCGTTTACGCTCCTGGGAAAAGGTAATACAATTATAAAAAAACCAATTATTGAAATAAAAATTCACCTTGATTCCTTTTTTACGAGCTTCAACAATCGCTATCTGCACCTTTGTCCTGTTGTATAAAGTTCGAATTGACGATTTATTGCACTAAAATAGCGTTGTTTGCGCAACAAATATTGAATAAAAAATATAGGGGTCATTCTAACTGTAGTGTAAATAAAAAATCAAAGCCAACTTTATTTGATTTAATATGATTTCCGCAGTAGATGGGATTACAGAATGTTTGACCACACTTGCAAACAAGACTTCCTTCCAACTGAAATATACATAATCAATAATCAAAATTATAAATTGTCAAGCAAAACTGTTCACAAACTTTTTTAATAGTCGTTTCATGAACTTTTCTCAAATGTCTACTTAACGATAAGAGACCTCTATATTCTCTCTGAAAGTTTTGACGATTATGGTAACGCAATAATTGAAGCAGAATATATTAACAAACCTTGCAAATTGGACAGTCGAGATTACTTTCAATAACTTCATCATCGTCAATTTCCTGTAAACGCACAACTACAGTCCCGATCGCCCTCCCTAAAGGCGACACTCCGCCACCTTCGTTTTGAATAAGCAAATAGAAAATGCGCTAATAGTTACGATCACTAACTCATACGATAACCATACGGTTTCCACAGAAACACAAATTATTGATTGACTTTTTTTCCAAAACACTGAACAAAATCACACGAGTTTTTATTTGTAAATTCGCGCGCTCACTTTTTGCGGATCAGGAATTCAATGAAACACGGGAATTTAGAAATCGGACGAGTTTAATTTTGTAACATTTAAAAACTATCCAGAGTCAACCAATATTTTTTGTTGCTGTGGCGATCGTAAGATTATCGGAAATGTCAACGATTGTGACCATAGGCATAATTATTTGATTATTCAGTTCATAAAACGAAATGTGGTGTAGGCGTTAGGGAGGACGACCGTGTGGGACTGTATTCCGCATCAATCCTTTGAAATAACCCAGTATACTTTTCTTTGTACATATTACATACATATTTTCAAGCACTCGCACATTTTGTAGTTAATGAAAAACCCTTGTGGTGCACGATAAATAAAATAATTAAACAAAATATAAAAGATTGTTTTGCAGAAGATCGTGTAACGAGCCCATCAAAAATTAAATTTTGCAAATTTTTGTGGACAGTTTTCATTAGTCCCCATCAACAGAAGTGTTGACAAAATGAAAAGGATAATTAAAACAAACTAGAGGTTCAATAACACGTATATCATTATCCAATTCTTCCATAGTATCATTAATTTCATTCTCGATCGAATCATCTAACGATAATATATTATCTTCAACTGTGTCATGATCCGAAATAGTTTCGATAGAAATTTCCTGAATGTTAGAATTCAAAGAAATCGATTGTTTTACAATTACCAGTAATTTGTTTTGATCGTTGGAGAATTGATTGGAGAAGTTCTCTGATCGATTAGAATGAGGAGATTTGTCGGAACAACTTTCAGTAGAATTAAAGGTGGTGTCCGGCGAATATTTTCGTGAACAAACTGTGAAGACAGAAATATAGCCAAAGTGATTCTGCATACCGTTCATAGATTATATTATGCTAATTCAGCTTATTGATCGCTAGAATCATGAACGAATCATGCTTGATGTACAGGCAAAGGCGCGAAATTTTGAAAATAAGAAAGTTCGGCAATAGGTTTCGAACCCGCGACGTTACGCTAACTAGACAGCGCATTTACCACTACACCAAGGGATAGATGCCTGGCCAAGCTAATTTCTTGCATATCACTAATCTCTTGCACAAATGATATTACGTATTTGCATAGACATTCGAGGGCCTCCATCTTTAAGGATGTTCTCGCATTTAATACTATTTTGAGTTGATTCAATTCCTCCCAAATTTCCATCAATATACGGAATTGGAAGAGGAAGAAACTCAGATTGATACAGAGATAGATATGGAGATATATTAATATTAATTTCATGGACTACTGGAGGCAGGGCGGTTACGGTGCTTGCCGGGGAAACTGTAGGCTGAGTATCTATTATATCAATATACGGAAAAGGAAGAGGAAGAAACACAGATTGATACGGAGATATATACGTAGATACATTAACATTAGGTTCATGAACTGCTGGAGGCAGGGCGTATACCGCGTTTGCCGGAGGTACTGCAGTATGTATGATACCAAACAATGTTAGTTCCATTGTGCTTATCGCACTATTAATTCAAGAGCTCATTTCTGGAAATAGAAAAAGTAAAATAATGGAAAAAAACGGATGAGATTTCTGGATGACAATAATTTGCATATGACCGACATGCACTAATGAATAGAAAAAAATTAACTAACGATATGACAAATGAGGGGGGACTCCACCTTATCATATTATATTACATAATAATCAAATTTTATATCAAGATAGATGAACCTATTAGAGACATCTACCAAAAAACCAATTAAGAAATGAAGTTAATTGAGAGAATATGAAAGAAGAGATTCAGAGATGGTTTGATTCTATTGAAGAAAAGATTCGTGAATTGATTGAAGAATATGAATCATTGGATTTCACACAAATCAATAGAAAGTTGTAATTTTATAATGATTCCTGAATTGTGATAAGCTTTTATAAAGTTTATAAAGGAATAGGACCACGCAACGATATGACAATTACGTGCGATATTCTGTAGAGACTAATGCGTTAGATGTGCATGATGTAAAAGCGGTGAAAACGAAAGGCATTGGATACGCCACAACTTTTATTTCGGCGACAAAAACAAGATAAGTAGTCAATATGACTGAAACATAGAGAATAAGAGAAAGTGTGTCTTCGTCTATACTGTTGCTCATAGAGACACTGAAGTAATAATGAATTGTGAAAGAAAGAGGGCATGAGTCGGCTGAGTCTAAAGTCTAAATGCGATGTTATCCAAGGTAGGGGGGGGAAATAGTTATCGATTACATTAAAGATATTCTATCATTATCAACAAATGCGTATTAACATCGATTTCAATTCTTACGACGTACTTACTATGTACATCAACTTTTGAAAAATAGCAGAAAATTCTTATCTGGAATTTTCTTGCTTCGGATATTGCCACATCTTCTCTAAATCGATATTAATTTTTCTTGATTTCTGACAAGATCGATCGTCACTTGCCCAAAA
Source organism: Parapristionchus giblindavisi (assembly GCA_943737045.1). NCBI lineage: Eukaryota > Metazoa > Nematoda > Chromadorea > Rhabditida > Diplogasteridae > Parapristionchus > Parapristionchus giblindavisi. The sequence goes on from CALSFV010000236.1 coordinate 62,545, forward strand.
ATCTACTTTTCTCATTTTTTTTGTGATGGAAATAAAGAATAAAGAATGAATCACAAAGTTTTAGGGAATCGGACATTCACCAAATATTTTTTTGTTCCGAGAATCGTCTCTAATACTTTGTCAAATCAAGAATTCCTTCCTTTCCATAACATATTTATTGATTTCTTTTAATACAATAATGAGCACAAAGTGGAAAATCTTCTTCATTAGGTATCGAAGTGATTATTATCTAATTGAGTCCTGAAATTTTAATTAATAAAAATTTAATTGAATGAAAGTTAAAAAATCAATAATAAAAACTGTCTGACCTTCATAACATTTCCGATTTAATCGATTGATTATCATATTGCCATAAAATAATTTCGTCAGGACGATGACACTGTAATGAATTTATGTTGAAACATCAGAAGACGTCAGAAAATCGTCAAAAAATAGTATAACTTTTCTAAAATATCTGTTATGAAAAAAGAACATACCTTGTTGAAATGTGCTATAAGGAAAGTAGGAGAATGTATTGTTCGACAACATTTTTCACATTCATACCATAATTCTTTCTGAATGAACAAATGTTTCATTATTTCGCTGTTTCGAACACTCTGCCAGACACTTTATGTTTTTTTAAACAAAATTGAGAATTATTTTTATTGTGAATTACGTAGTTCAAGAATTATCTCAAGAAAATCTCCCAGAGAACGGTCTTTATTGTGTGGAGAAAAAGTCCGAAATATTCAAAATTGCCGTATCCACAGCAAAAAAAGGTTAAGGGAGCGTAGCTTTTCTCAATGGTCTCTTCGACGCGTAATGTTAGAGAACAGAGAAATAGTGTGCAGAATATAGAGACCATTGAGAGAGGTAAAGCTCCCTTTAATATGAAAATAATTCTATTCTGGAGAGTATCGAAGTCCGTTACCGTTCATAGAAACTTTGAATGATAGGAATTTGTAAACCAACCTTTGTTAGTGTAGTATTGTGTTTCCTAGATAGATGTTTTTCGAACGCAAATCTTCCCCTATTTAGTGTTGCCTGTAAAACAAATATTAATTATTTTCAAAAATTTTACAGAAAACGTTGAAAAGGCACGAAAAAATAAATTATAGGAACTTACTTGACAGAGGAAACATTTTGACATATCAACCCGTTTCTTTTTTCGAGTATGATCAACTTGAAATGCACTTCTTCTGCTTTCTTGTGTCTGAGATAAAATAGTATTAAATATTCTTCAAAATACCAAATATTATAATAAAGATTTACCTTGATTCCAACAATCGCTTGCTGCATTGTTTTCTTGTTGTATAAAGTTCGAAATGATGGTTTATTGCACTAAAATAGCGTTGTAATTGTAAGAAATATTGAATAAAAAGATAGGGGAAGAAATATTGAATCAAAAATATTGCAGCTTGTTCTCTCTGACTGTTGCATAAGTCAAAAATCAAAATAGTACTTTATTTGATTTGATATGATTTAAGCAGGATTCGACACAACCGAATTTTTGTCCGCACTTACAAACAAGTCTTCCATCTAACTGAAACATGCTTAATTAATAATCAAAGTTATAAATGACAGGCAAAAATGTTCACCTACTTTTTTAATGGTCGTTTCATGAACTTTTCTCAAATGTGCACTCAGCGATAAGAGATTTCTATATCTGTTCTGAAAGTATTGACGATTAGGCTATGCAATAATTAAAGAAGAATTTTTTTAAACAAACCTTGCAAATTGGACAGTCAAGATTGCTTTCAATAAGATTCTCGTCAATTTCCTGTGAGCAATCAATTATACCGTATTATTCCATTGAAATTGCGCAGTTTGCTTCATTATCAAAACAAAAAACTGTTTGGTTCTCTAGTTGACCATGGCTGTTCAAAGGATTAACCCCATTGAGGGAAACTAGGAGCCGCCCTCTCACTCTAGCGAGAAACCGCGACGTTTTTACGCGACGCATTGGCAATATATTAAATTGCTACCTCTCATTTAGGCTTTATTTACAGTGTGTCATTTATTATGTCAAACGAACAAATAAAAAAAGATTTTTTTGCATATTTTTGTTGGTAGTCTTTACTCTAAATTAACATGAACAAAAGAATAATGAAAACGTACTAGTTGTTCAATAACATGTATATCATCATCATCATTCGATTCTTCCATAGTATCATTCATTTCATTTTCGATCGAATCATCTAACGATAATATATTGTCTTCAACTGTGTCATGATCCGAAATGGTATCGACAGAAATTTCCTGAATGTGAGAAGTCAAAGAAATCGATTGTTTTACACTTACCATTAATTTGTTTTGATCACTAATGAATTGATTGGAGACATTCTCTGATTCACATTTCTTTCTCTTGCGATTAGAATGAGAAGAGTTGTTGGAAGAACTTTCAGTAGAATGAAGTAAGTTCTCACATTTAATACTCTTTTGAGTTGATTCAATTGCTCCCGAATATCCATCAATGTATGGAATTGGAGGAGGGACGGATTTGGATTGATTCGGTGATACATTGGCCTCGGGGACTACAGTAGGCAGCGCGGATACGGTATTTTCAGGGAATACTGTAGATTGAGTAGGTACGATACCAAACGTTGTTACTATAAGCGGATCAGGTGTGGTACTCAATGGAACTTCCGTTTTTACTGAACCAAAGTTCGAGGGCAACGGTGAAATAGGATTCATCGAATGATATACGGTAGTCAGGTCAGGAATGGTTGAATAAACTTCTATGAAACATTGAGAGAGACCATAGAACAAGTCATGCAATTCATCGAATCTGAATAAAAAACTAATTATTGATTTTCATTTATTAAATTTTCTAAATTGGGCAATCGCTGTAAATTATCTCTCAAAACTTTCATAAAACGTAACAATACATACCTGTCTACATCACGAATGTATGATTTCGCTTGTTCATATTCTAGTTCACGAAGCGCGATATGAACTGTCTAAAAACGGAATATAAACTATGTTAGTAATATCCTCATTTTCGTTTTTTTTGTCTAATTATAATGAGACAAAACGCTCGGTTATGATATTTGATCCTACAATTGAATTTAAACGAGAAAATCAAAATGAAAGATTCACAAGATAAAGAAACGGATTAATTCATAACATAAACATACATCTTTGTTTGCCCGTGGATCCTTAATTACTCTTAACAGATCAATCATACGATAGATCATTGGAATCAATTCATTTGAACTTGAGATAGCGAGATGATGAGCCTTAAAGGAAAATTATAGTTATGCTCCATCCGGATCGGCATCCGACAATTAGTATACCCCCATTCTGCTTATTTTATTTAACTAAAAGTTCAAAGATGTGATCTATAGTTCTACAAGGCCAGTTAACTCGCGACAAACCAGTGGGTCTTCTTCGTTAAAATAGTGATTTTACGTTAGCATTTCAATTTTATAAAGAGAACTTGAAATAAATAACTATCATAGAAATAGTGATTTACACGGCCAAAACAATAAATGTATGACATACCTTTTGATACCATTCTTCCATTGGCTTTTTCGCAATATTAATATGAGAGCTCATTTCTGGAAAGAAAACAAATCAAATAATGATGAAAAACGACAGGGAAAGGTTGAAAGGGACGCGAGATTAGTGAGATGGATGGATTCAGGGAAGGGGTCAATGAGAATGAAGAGAGAGATGGAATGAGTGAATAGAGATAGTGAAGACTATCCAGAGGGTACATGTATTGAGAACACTCTTACTAGGGTGGTGGGAGAGAATCTAAGTCCCTCGCCTTGGCCACTCATCATAGACTCTCATCGGGTCACTGACCCCACTGGCATTTTCACTCGCCAACCGTCGGGTGAGTTGGAATCTGTCGGGTCAAGCGAGAATCAATGAGTTTTTCTCAGTTTGTATTAGTCGGATTGAAAAACTGAAAGCATATTTGGAATCAGCACACAAAGAACATGAGAAATATGCTTTTTAATAATAGAAAAGTCGAAGTTTAAGTAAAGTTGTAATGGGTGGAATTGTGGCTAAAATGTGCCTTTTTCGCATGTTTAAGAAGATTTTGTTAGAGTATCCGTGAACCAAATGAGGAAAGAAGTGTATCTATGAAACGAGCACTTCACGGGCTATCGATAGAAGGGTCGATTGCATAAAATATGTGATTTTTTTTTATTTTTCAAAAATTTCAAAAATTTCATTTTTCTGAAATATTTGATGTGTGTATATTGTTCATGATTATCTGTCTGTATTTGCATTTACCTAATCACACAATATGTCAATACAGTTGTAAATGAGCTACTCTTGGATCATGGGCGCATATTGTAAATTAGCGGTGTCCTTTAAAGGCGGCGCCCTCTTATCCCTTTGACACCTGTCGGTGTTTTTTCTGTGAACACGGATATGACCCAATCAGCACAAAAGGAGGAGCTATAAGTAAGTCAATCAGTCATTCATTCATTCATTCATTCATTCACTATCATCATGATGTCGTCTATCTGGGACCACTTCATTGCCGACAAGGAAAATGAGACAGCCGCTTGCAAGCACTGCAACGTCAGGTATCTCACCAAGAAAGGAAGCACTTGCAACCTGTGGAGACATGTCAGGAGTAAGCACCCCGTAGAGCTCATTGATTCGGGTGTCCGATGAGAGTGACTTTGATGAAGAATGTTCCGAGGATGAATTAGAAGATGATTTCACACTAGGGTTGGCAATTACGCATACGCATTGCGGGCCCACAATACTCTGTAAAATCATTGCGGACCCGCTATGGCATTGCGGGCCCGCAATGACTACTTTATTTCTATCTTGACAATTTTTGTGATCGGTCGTTCTTCTGTTCTCTTCACTTTCCTTCGCTCTCTCGTTTACTTGAGAACAGAGAAGAACAACCGATCACAAAAAGTAGTCAAAAAGTAATAAAGAGCGCGCCCGCAATGATTTTACGCCGCACTGCGAGTCCGCAATCACTAGCAATGAAATCAATGCCACTACTCTATTTCACACTGCCCTAGTCGCGCTCTCGGGCGTAAAAAGTTATACATTAACCCTCCGATGTTTCATTGTATTGACCCGTTTTATCGCTTTTCCGGCTTTTTAAAGTGTTCCCGAATATTAATGATAATAATAAATTAATTTTCATCTTAAACTCGTATTTCTGAACAAATCAGTAATTTTACCATGAAAATTTGCGAGAAATCAAAAAAAAACATATTTCACTTGTCTCTACTATTGCATGGAAGCTCTCGAAAATCCAAATCCAACTATGTGTTATCAAATCTGTCCGATTTCTGCTTTTTGAGAAGATCGGACTGAGCCTTGGATGACCCGACAATCCAACTCTTATTAGACTCTATGTCTCGTTGATCACTCACCCGAGAGAGAGTGAGGCTGTAAACAGTCTCTCGTCGGGTCACCCGGCAGAAAAGGGCCAGGGGGGAAATCATCCGTGATTCTCTCCCACCACTCTAACTCTTACCACTAGTAAATGAAATGACTATGCATTAGATACTTTAACTATAATACAATATATTTCTGGTAACAATGCTGTGTGGCGATTTTAATGAAGATATTTAACTGAAGGTACCTTAAACTGCTAATGGTTACTTTGTCTAGAACCCTTTACCGAAACAACGGAATCGGTCGACAATAATATCTATATGATTAAAAAAAGTGAAACATTTGTGAGAAATTGCTGCAAAATTTGACACAATTCTGATTCCTTTTCAAGTTCTTGATGACGTTTTATCTGAGGAAAAATGCCCATGAATGCTGAATAGTGTATCACAGTGGTTCAAATGAATCAAGTTAATTAGAGAGAAGGAAGATGAAATGTTTCATGACTGTGAAGAAAAATATATTAAAAAAATGTTTCGGCCCTCGGTTCTAGACTCCGGAACCGACCCATGTGGGTCGGATGGCTTAGGGTAAAAAGATCGGTTCTTACAATGTACCCATGAGCTGGAATATTGAACAAATATGAATGATTTTTCAGTATAGTTCACGGTTCAAGTTCTTGACTTATTACGAACTACCACAGTGGAGAAAAGAGAGGGTCAACTCAAAAGTGTGTAGTAGAATCGGTCAATTCTTAGGAAAGATGCCTGTTATACTCTGTTCCGGGGCTGTGCTTTTTCCATTTACCGATTTTCCGATTTTCCGAATTTTGCGAGACAAATCAGAAAAAATTTCGGTCGGAAAATTTTCCGATTTAAAAAAAAATTTCCGAATCTTTTTTTGTCTAGAAAAAATACATTTTTTTCCGGCAATTACGGTATTCGGGAGAACATCCACTCGAAAAAATTCCAACCTCCATATTCTGAAATACTCGATTTATTCTACATTTTCCTTTAAAAAGTGAATTTTCAGCAATTGCTAAGTACAACGTCTTACAAGGGTTTTACCTCTTTTACCTTAACCCGGCGATAAGAGATGAGTTATTGCTCATTTGAAAGCCCTTCTTCTGTAGATTAAGACTATGTACTTTAAAAATGCCACCGAGGTCTGTGCACGGACTTAAAATTGGAGGAGACTTAAAATTAAACGCAATGATGCGCGCACTGATGCACTAGTTCTCCGCGTTATCTCTGCGCTTTCAAATGCAAAAAAATGAAGAAGGGCTTTCAAATGAGCTATAACTCATCTCTTATCGCCGGATTAATGTAAAAGAGGTTCCTTGTTAGCCATCGTTCTACCCAACATATTTGTCTTCTTGGAAATTGTAAAACAATTATTTCATTATCGTCCTTCCTCAAATATTATCCCTTCCTGAGATTCGACTCCAGCCAGTGCTCCGCCTCTCACAGCAGTCGCAAAATAGACATGCATTTAGAATAGACAATTAATCGATTGTTTGGTTCGACATAGAAAGGAACGTTGGATGGTCGGCTGAACCGTGCAGATCATTGCTCTCATCCTTTGGCCCCTAGTTAAATGAGTTAAAATAATCATCATCATCATCATCATTTTTCAACATTGATGCCTAAATTACTTCATTCACAGCTATTCGGGTCTTTTCTGAATCATGCTATCAGTGTGACGATTCATTTGCAATGCAATCAGAAGATATTCATCCTTTCCCATCAAAAATTAGACTCACACTAATTTCATGAATGATGACCGTAACAAAATTCCATCTAAACGCCTGCAATGAAGTATTCAACCGAACAGAACGTGTACGGTGAATTTACTCGGTATTTATTATATTAAAATAAATTAACGACATTTCGAGTTGTACTTTTCAGCATTTAATACTTGAAATGTGTTGAAATTTCGTATAAATGTCAATTTTTTGCTCAGACAGGCTAAACAGTACTGTCATAAGACACAACCGAGGTTCAGTTCTTATCTATAGGCGGAGTGTAAATTTGAATGTCTTCGACCAGACAGATCCTGGTGGCCTCGGATTTAGACTTGAAAAAAGATTTAATGTTATGTTGCGTCCTTTCATTTTCAAATTTTCTAGAATATGTCGATTGTGCTGGTGCTCTATCTCGTTCTCTCTCCGGTTTTCTTTGTATTTCCGACGATATGTGAGGTGCTTGTAATCTACAAGCACAGCAGAATGAGGGAGTCCAGCTTCTTCTACTACTTTGTTCTACAAGGACTTGTTGTAAGCTTATATATAATACGAGCATGTAACATGCTCGTACTCTGGTTTTTTTCTCCCAGTGGGGCCCCAGCAAAAGAAAAAAAAATTTTTAACAATCGAAATATTTTCTGAAAAAAATTGAAAATTATGAAAAATCTCTTCATTCAGGCAATTTGCGATTACATCTTTTACAATCTTCAATCCCGTATCACCCTCTATCCAGGCTACAACGAGTTTTACTCTGATATCCCACTGGAAGTCGGTACTATAATTAATGCGTGAGTTTCCCAGTTACAGTATTTGTTTTGATTGGCAATTCAATTTGTACTCTGACTCTCACATTCCTTGTCAATTTCCCACGACAACTGTTTTGGAGCGGTGAAAAGATAACTCAATTGTGTTGAACCAACTTATCGAATACTGTCTCATGATTTCCAAAATAAATTTTCCTGAATATTTAATTTAAATCAGAAATCATTTCTTTTTAGACCAGTCATCTTTCTTTTCGTCGTTCATGAATTGATTCTGAGCTTTTCCGCCATAGACAGACTTATAGCCGTCGTGGCCGGTGATCTACATTCAAAGGTAAATTTTAGAATTTAATATTTCTTTAAAAATCTACACGATCAGCATCACCATTTTTACAGGCAAACAAAGAGATAAAAATCACTAAATGCTGAACTGTATAGCATGCTGTGTATTTATATTCCAGTACTGGCGTCACTTTGCGTTCGTTTCAACTGTTTTTCTACTCTTCGCTTCATTCTCCGCGACCTGGCAATCATTCTTAAAAGGATATACATTTGAAGCGTGAGGAACTAACAATGGAAGCGCCATACTTTACGGAAGAGATTCTGAAAAAAAGAATATCCGCGTATGCATCGATTTCATAATCTCATCCATATAGTTTGGTGCTTCCCTTGTTAATATAATACGTTCAAACAATAAACAAAATTAAATTTCAGAAACGAAATCGGAGACAACAGAACTATTTACATTGGATATATGACAGGTGGCCCTGAAGTAATGAAATTGAAAGGGGGCCTAACCTCTCTCAATGGTCCCTTCATTGCACACACTATTTCTCTCTTCTCAAACAACGAGAGAGCATTGCGCATCGAAGTTACCATTTAGAAAGATTACGCTCCCTTTATATTCCACTTCAGTAATTTTACTTGTAAATTTTTAATAAACGCATTAAGTACTTGCTGTGTTTAGCAAAGTCGCTAATTCTTTTCGCATTCATACACGCTAATTTTAATTTTTCAAAGAATAAAAGTGCTGCAGATGAATCTGGCCGTTACCATCTTTCTAGTTCTCATGACTAATACGATTGTATCATGTGTTTGTTACATCATCGCCTATTGTGTGTGGAGACGTCGGTGGAAAAACGTGTGAGTACAAAGTCTCTTCATTAGTCTGCAAGAAAATATGAGCGAAGTAAGATTAGCATTGGGTGAATAATCATTGCCTAACGTCATAATGACATTTGAAGAATTTGAGACATTTGAGACTTCTAATATCACTTTTAAAACAGGTAAGTAGTAACCGTGATTTGTATTTTAATGTTATAATATATATATATTTATCGACATGCTCAGCATGAAACAATACAGGTTTGTAAATCAAAGATAATAGATCACATAACACACATAATTATATCATAGTTTACATTATCAATATATGAAGTCGAAGTACTTAAAATTTATTTAAGTTTAATGTAATTTATCCTGCGCCTATTATAGAATTAAAACTGTCCGAACAATACGCTGTTTGCCGCGCAATATTCAGACTCCGCCCACTTCTTCGCGCGACATACCATTTTCTCTAGTTTTATCGAATTTTATGGCGTTTCCTCATCATTTCACAGGACTTTCAATAAAAATAAAATTATATGCATTGAAAAAACGTTCGAAAAAACCTTCCGAAAATTTGGAGTGCGTTTTTCTCAACGGTGGAGAAGTTTACTATATTCGGCATTTGGCGCGGTGTGTGCAAAACTTTTGTAATTCTATAATATTACATCTTTCAATGTTATAAGCAAGAACTTTATGATTTAGAACAAAGAATAGTATGGACTACAAATTCATGTACCTCGCTATATTTAGCTTCCTGTTTACTTTGCCTCTGACTATTCACCAGGTATCAACATAAATATGAATATATTTATTCTATTTATTTATCATACATCATAAAGATGTTTCAACAAGTAACATGAACGCATCACAATTAAGAAAAAAAAGAAATCTGCACCCGGGGAAAAGAATCATGATTGAATCATCATTGAGGGTGCAGGCAAAGGCGCGAAATTTAAAAAAAAATTGAAAGTTCCACAATAAGTTTCGAACCCGTGACGTTGCGCTAACTAGTGAACAATTTTATCTCGCTAAGGTACTGATGGTCTTGCTAATGTTTAGCATACCACTTGTTCCTTGCACAACATATATGTTATGCTTGTGCATAGACATTCGAGAGCCTCTTCAAGTAAAACTTATAATTTATGTTTGCGAAATGTAGGGCAGTGCATTTAAAAAAGTTTAAAAAAATATTATATCTTCTACAAACATCATTTCGGATTATGCTGTTGTCTATTCTATATTGCTATATAATGTGTTGAATCTAGTCGGAGAAGGTTTGATTCAAGTGTATTTATATTGCAGTTTGCGTTCGCGTGCCAAAAGATTTGCGGCTATGAATTGTCTGAACTGATTGTCTATATGCTTTTCGAGATTCTACCCTGGCTAATGGATATAAAGTGAGACTTAAAGTCACATCGGAGCTTATTCGAAACTCCTCTCTCAGGCGATGCTCTCTCGTTTTCTTTCGTTACGAGAGAGTGTTGCCAGAGCGGAGAGTGCAACGATCTCTTTATTTAACCTTATTTTAAGACATTTCGCCATGGTTTACATGATCGTCGGCATGAATCACAACTTCCGTAGGCAGTGCTTCAAAATGGGTATGTTTTTATTTAAAATATTCTTTAGGTTACGCAGAAAAAACACAATAATAATAATAATAATTCTGATTAATTATTAATTTGATTAATAATGATTCCTCTGCTTTTCTGTCGAGCTTGCGGTCGATATGGCATTGTTGTCCAAGTGACCCTTGCCCACCTTCCCTCGTCTATTCCATCTACATATAAGGAACCCAGTTGAATCCTCTCCCAGAAGGTGTTTGGAAAGCCGGGAGGTGTATTTCCTTCTTCATGCAGCTACTTCGGACGGAGCAACTACTGCTACGTGGGTTGTTGTTCTATTTCTAATGGATTAATTTCTGGAGTCTACTTCGTAGTAAGCGCAAATATTGAAAAACCATCAAGATATACACGAACGATGAACCGATGAATAGACGAAAGAATTGTAACTCATTGATCTGTGAAAAACCCCTGCCATGACCCACCGCACCAATGTGCGAATGTGATAAAAAACACAAGTTCATGCATAATTCAGTCTATACGAAGATATTGTTATTGTAAGTAAACTGTAGATGATCTCATCACTAAATTATTTGCATTGTTTTTCACGCTAAATTTTGTGGTGTCTAAATTTTGGTCGGAATTTTAAAATTTCATTTGAAATTTACTAAACTTTCTTTGATGTTCAAGAATTCATTGAATATCAAATTTTGAAATGTCTTTATCACATGTATTACATATCACACATATCCACGAGACTGTTAATAATATATACAAAGTTCACTTTACATATAACATTTGTAAAATGTGTGAAGTGAAATAGTAAGTGCAATACAAAATTTGTAAACTTGTTTACAGAGATTTTCAATGACAAACGAGCGAAACAAATTGTTTTCCAAAAGAATCATATCAGGAAAGAGAGTTGGCAAATGAAACTGATCACATTTGCTGATCAACAGGTTTTCGTAAACCCAAACATATTGTCAGACTGAAAAAGCTTCTTCATTGCACTCATTAACTAAACTTCGCTTATATGTTAGGTATTACAAGAACGAACATTTCGGTTCCCTCACCGAGGACGGGGCATGGATAGAACGAAATTGGGCAAATAATATATATTTTTCTGACTTGGAGATGTGCTTTTCGCTTTCGTCCAGCGATTATGGAAACTGCAAGCATTAGCCATAGCTCTACTCATCTTCGAAAAGGACCAACATATATGTTATCTTTGAAAATGTAGTCCTGTTTCTGTCGCTATTGTATCTTGAGCGTCTACATTTCTGAATCTTCCTCTTCTCTGACTTGCGAGGTTCGACTCCCACCAGTGTTACGATTCTTACAGCAGTCGCAAATTGCACAAGCATGTTCAATCGACAACCATGGATAAAATGTTTACAGTGTTTTTTCAACATTGCAGACACGTAAATTTCTTCACAGATTTTTAGCATAGTCTGGTCTTTTCTGAATCCTGCAATCAGCGTGACGATGCATTTGCAGTGCAATCAGAAGCAATTCATCATTGCATCAAAGGTTACATTCACACTAATTGTGGTCATGTCTTCTTTTTTTGCCTGATTAGTATACTCTATTTTTTCAAAGACTTTTACTATTTTCTTCTATAACATCAACCTCGTCGTGACCAGAGAGTGCTTCTGCATACACGGTCAAAACGATGAATAATGACCATATTCGATATACATACACGCCTCCAATGAAGTGCTTATAAGAACTGGACCTGTTCGGTAAACTTCTAGGTTTATTTATTTCAAGCTTCTGATAAAATATATTATTGTGCATATTAAGGTCAAACGTATTTGTCAAAACCGTATAACGGTATTTCGAGTTGCATTTTTGAAATCACTTGAAATGTGTTGAAATTTCATTTAAATGTCACATTTTCGCACAGACAGACTAGAGTGTACTGTCGTAGGACACATCTTAGGCTTAGTTCCCATATATAGGAGGAATACTGATTTTAATTTCCTTACCCAGACAATCTAGCAAGAAGTTCCTGGTAGTCTCGAATTCAATTCATCTTTTTTAAAGAATTAATGTCACACCCCGAACTAATTTGACTTAAATATACAGAAAAAGAAACCTTGACCGTTGCCAGAGCGGATTGTTTCAAATTTGCTTTGTTGTACCGTTAAAATATGCAAAATGTTCACATTTTCTAGGATATGTCGATTGTGCTGGTGCTCTATCTCGTTCTATCTCCGGTTTTCTTTATATTTCCTACGATATGTGAGGTGCTGGTGATCTACAAGCACAGCAGAATGAGGGAGTCCAGCTTTTTCTACTACTTTGTACTGCAGGGCATTGTCGTGAGCTAATAGTGATATATTTCTAAGCTTTTAAACAATAAATACCATACCTCACATGTGCTTTTGCTGAACAATATTGTAACAATCAAAGTGTCTAGTGAACAACCAAAATTTTATGAAAAAATGAAAATGTCTTCTGTCTTCTTGCATCAATTAGAGAATATTGCATCGGCTTAATTGAATTCAGGCAATTTTCGACTTCGTCTTCTACAATCTTCAATCCCGTATCACTCTTTATCCAGGATATAATGACTTCTATTCTGACATCCCAGAGGACGTCGGTAGATGGATTAACGCGTGAGCGATCCATTTAGTTTTTTTTTTAAATATTATTATTAATAATAATGTATAATTTAATAATTATGGGTAAAGATGTATTAATTGTTATTGATTGCCAATTCAATTTACCACTATTCGACTCCGACTATAACATTCTCTAAATTTCCTAGACCACAGTCTCATGAATTCCGGAACAAGATTTGCATGGATTATTGAAAAATTTAAAGACAGACTCCAAGCGAAGTTTAATCTCCGCATTGGTAATACTCTCTCGTAGACAAAGAAAGCGAGAGAGTGTGGCCAGAGCGGAGAGTTTTAAATTAGGTTTTGGTCTCGCTTTAAACCAGGTTTCATATCTTTTAGGCCTGTCATCTTTCTGTTCGTCGTTCATGAATTGATTCTTGCCTGTTCAGCCATAGACAGACTTATAGCCGTCGTGGCTAGTGATCTACATTCAAGGGTAAATATGAACTTCTGATTTGTTCAAACATTCCGACAACCACCACCATTTGCAACAGCGAACAGAGAAAAAAGGTCATTAAAGACACAACCCAAGCTAATTTTAAAATCTGCACTCTGGCAAAACTCTCGCGAAAAATCCAAGCGAGAGTGCATTGCTAGAGCGGATATTTTCAAATTAGCTCAAGGTGTACATTTAAATATCTTAATGCGTAGTGATCAATGAGACATTTTCACATCAACATTGCAATCAATGCAGTGCATTGCTTCTTTTAAATTCCAGTACTGGCGTCACTTTGCTTTCATCTCAACTGTGTTTGTGCTCTTCGCATCACTCTCTGCGACATGGCAATCGTTCTTTAAAGGCTATAAATTTATAGCGTGAGCAATTAAAAGTGATGTACAGTTTAAAAATAAACAAAATGAAATTGCAGAAACGAAATCGGAAACAACAAAACGATCTATATCGGACAAATGACAGTAGGCCCTGAGGTAACAATACGTATCTTCGCTCAGTAAAATTATGTAATAAACATAGTGAGAACTTACTGAGTTTAGCAAAGGTTTCGTGTTGATTGATTCATTTTCCCTTTATGTTCGCTAATTATTATATGATTATATATTATTATAAGTGCTTCAGATGGATCTGGCCGGTAATATCTTGACAGTCCTCCTAACAAATACGATTGTGTCATGTGCTTGTTACATCATCGCCTATTATGTCTGGAAACGTCGGTGGATGAACATGTGAGCGGTATATATATGCTCCCTCTAACTAAACTCTCTCTCTCTTTCTTTGTCTGCGAGAGATTATTGACAGAGCGGAGAGTAAAATTAACTTGGGGTGTATATGTAAGGCCGCAAAGCTTATTTGAAGTCCCCCGCTCATGCGAAACACACTCTATCTTTCTTCGTTAGTCTGATAGAAAATGTGAGCTAGGAGTTATATTTATATTAGCATTGGCTTTCCCTCTAAAGCAGCAATCTAGGCTAATTTTACCCTACTTATCTGTGGCCGTATGCAAGAACCGTTTTCCGGGAAAATGCGACGTTATTAGCGTAGGCGGCGGCGTTTTCCAAAAATCCTCCGCCTACGCTAATGACGTCACGAAAACGGTTTTCAGGTTGTTCTTGCATGCGTCCACAGGAGTATTCCCTCCTACACAAAAACTGATATTGTCATGACCGCAGTTTCAATTTAGCTCGGGTTATCACTTACAAATATATATATGAGCAAGCAAGCAACAATTATAAAGCTTTATAAAGCTGTAGTGGGGTCTGTGTGCTGTGTGTTTTTAGTCCTACGTCATAGATCATTTTTGTTGAAAAGTCTACTATTTTAAATGTATTGAAAACGAAACAAAGAACGCTAATTCTAATTCGCGTAAGGAACTTTTATCTGACGCCCTAATATCATATAAATAAAAATCATGTTTACTTCTAATGTTGCTTATTTTGAGCAACATTAGTAGTAAATGTAATTTGTATTTAAATGTTTTTTATTATGTGATAGTTCACATTATCACTGTATGAAATCGAAGTACATAAAATTTAAAATAATAATATGTATTTAATTTATCGTACATCTAATAATAATAATAATAATAACAACAATAATAATAATAATAATAATAATAATAATAATAATAATAATAATAATAATAATAATAATAATAATAATAATAATTTATTTATCTTTAACGATAAACACAGAGGCGAAAGAGAAAATAAAATTATGGAATGAGGCGAAGCAAGTGAGATGAATCATCTAAACGATGTTTCGAAGTTAAAATGAAAACAAAAAACAGCTGAAGCAGAAATGAATTACTCAAAATGGTGTCATTTAGAACAAATAACAGTATGGACTACAAATTCTTGTACTTGGCTATATTCAGCTTCCTATTCACTCTGCCAATAACAATTCATCAGGTGACAAGATAAATTCGATTATTTATGCAATATTGATGATTTAAATTTGTGGCCCTGAATAAACTCGTTGCTGCTATTTGACAATTGATTTTTTCTCTGTCCATGTATCGAAAATTAACAAAAATTTGCCGAGAAGCTGTTTCGACAATCTACACTTAGCCATACTCTAGTGTTGATACAGTAGCGCCGGAAAGTCAGTGCCAACTTTTTGTTTTTGCTATATTTTGTGAACCAAGTGCTGCTCTCGCGAGTTCTTATGCGAAATTTATCGAGGAATCCGGCCCTGATATTGAGGAGTCATGAAACTCGTGGTATGTGTGAGAAGGTTTAATTGACTACTATTCATTGCAGCTCGCTTTCGCATGCCAACGGTTTTGCGGATATGTTCTGCCTCTTCCGATAGTCATTGTGCTATTCGAGATTCTTCCATGGCTCATGGATCTAAAGTCAGCATTAATATTAAGCTTAATTTTAATTTGACTTTACAGACATTTCGCGATGGTTTATATGATTCTCATCATGAATCGTAACTTTCGCAAGCAGTGCTTCAATATGGGCATGTTTTATTGTCAATCCTTGGATTGTGCAGCACTTCTCTAGTTCAAACATTATACAGTCTAGACACGTGGAATGATTTTATTAACGTAAGCTAACGAAAACTCACTCACTCACTCAATACACTGCCATGTGACAATTGCCGCACATGCAAACCGTATCTACGGGGATGTCCGCGTGAATTTTGTTGTATCTAAATTTCGAGCGCAACTAAGACGAAATTGACAAAGTTTACGTGGACATGTCCGTCGTTACGGCGTAAACGTGTATCACCGCATTAGGCAAAGCAAAACCTAAATTAGTATGCGGTCCCCATACGACTATTGCACTTCGAGTAATGAACAGAAAAATAATTTGCGGCATTATGAGATCATTATGAGTTATTTTATTCAGTGTCATCACTTTTTACCTTTAAACGCGGCAGGATCGAGGAGGTAACTGCAACGAGTATGGTGAATGACACGTAGTATTCAAGCCTTGATTGGAACAAATATTAAATTTTGTAAGGTATTTATCACATGTACCGCATATCAGAAGTGTGCGCAAGACTGTTGAAAAAAAAGGTCACTTTAATATGTACATTGTTTTTTTTGAAAAAAAGTGGAATAAAGTACTAAATAAATGTTCAATAAGAAATTTGCAAATTTTGAAATATTAGTTGTGGCACACAGATTTTCTATTATTCTATTAAATACGAACAATGCAAATTGTTTCATAAAAGTGTCAATTAATATTCTTAAATGTTATCAAAAATCATTTGTAAAACATTGTGTTCCTGATACGAAAGATATACAGAGCAATTTACATATCAATTATCAATTTTTGTCAGCTTCCGCATACTGGCCCTTCATGTGTATCGTGACAAGGCACGCAAGCACAACCAACAGGCACTTCTTTGATTTCTGGCCCTGGTGATATTACAGATTAATTATAGTCATTTCTCATTCCTCATCACTCATTATTTATTTCTCGTAGTAACCGATCCTTTTCTCGGTTGTGGTAAAACCAACCGCATCATGATTGATAGAATGATGAAATGAGAGTTTTTCCTCTTCCTTTCCCATACTCTATCATCCTAATCCAATTTCATTTCCATATCACCCACTTCCCCTATAAAGTCATTCGGTACCTTTTCTCCGGTTCAGTCCAGAGCTCTCCCATCTTGAGGAAAGCTCGGGGAGCATTTCGCCCCCGTGGACATCGTCCTCCCAGTGAGAAGGACGACCCCTCCATTCGATCGAAAAGATCGAAATGGGAAGGGGGGATGAACGAGGGGGGGGGTGGGAAAAAAATCAAAGAAGTTCCCCTTCATGTGTATCGTGACAAGGAACGCCAGCACAACCAACATTGGCGCATGTTATCGATATTTTGCCTAAAATATTAAAGTCCAAAAACAATCAAGATTTTCCAAATCATATATTTTCTATTTGTCATGTGATCGATTTTCGATGCATTCTTGCAATCATAAATAGCAGTGGGACACTTTTTCTTCGCAAAGACTTTTTTTGCTTCCTGGTCACCTTGTCTGGTGGCGTGGCAATGTGTTTATATAATTGGGGTATATGGGCCTTACACTCCACCTTGAGCGAAAAAATGGTTCTGCGACTTTTTTTGGAGCCTAATCTGCTTTTTGAATTGTGGTGAAGTAACGAATTTGCTTTTTGAATATTTTTGCGGGGATTTTTTTGATGTCTGTCAGATATTTTATGGATATTGGCGGGGCATTTTCTCTGTTTTCGAACAACTTGATAGCAAGGCTCGTCGAAGAGATAATTGAGAGAGGCTCCCTTTAAAGATGGAGACCCTCGATTTTTTTTCGTAATAAGCCTGTTCGGGTAGAATGATAGAGGTTCATCACGCGAACCGAAAGACATATTTGATATTGAATCATGATATGTTTGTAGCTTGCAATGCATATTGAAAGTACAACTTATAAGGCATGTATCCGTTTTGCATACTTCACTCTCTCAATTTGCCACTGTACCTCACGTTAATTGCCATACGATATAAACATTATACTCCGTGCTAATCGTAGCGAGAGTCTGCCATGCAAATTCAATGGTCTCCTACGTTAAATAATTGCCACCTTCTCCCTTGAAAAATATTTTTGCGAAGTACAATGTTTTCTCTTGGTAGTAAAATATTGTCTCGTGTTAGTAGAATAATATTAGCGAAAATCGCGCAATATTCATGGCTTCGTTCATGCGTGATCATGTGATTAAATAAACTAGTCAATAAAATGTTGATAGTACTTGTAATATCTGATAAAATCTTCAACTTTTCTAGGATATGTCGATTGTGCTGATGCTCTATCTCGTTCTGTCTCCGATTTTCTTTATTTTTCCAACAATATGTGAGGTGATTGTAATCTACAAGCACAACAGAATGAGGGAGTCCAGCTTCTTCTACTACTTTGTCCTGCAGGAACTTATAGTGAGCTTAGTTTTTTTTGTTTTTTTCCTCAACGATTAACGTGAGGAATGTTGTTTAAATTGTATATTAAATATTTCAAATATGTCTTTCGGTTCGTGTGATGAACATCTATCATTCTACCCGAACAATCTTATTACGAAAAAAGTCGAGGGTCTCTATTTTTTTATGATGAGATGAAGTGATGATGATTAGATGAACTTTAATGAACATATTGAGACATTTCAAGGCTTTTTTTTACAAATTCAAAATATTCACATTTTTATTGAACATTCATCAATATTAAAAAAACCGAAATGTCGTTGTGAAAGCCGACAATTGTAATACTGGGGTAAATGTTTGTAGCTATCATTGAATATTTTGAAGAGACCATAGGCGTAATTGAATTCAGGCAATTTTCGACTTCATCTTCTACAATCTTCATTCTCGTATCACCCTTTATCAAGGCTTCAATGAATTCTATTCCGGCATCTCCGAGGACGTCGGTACATGGATTAATGCGTGAGTGATCCATATACTTTTTATATTATTATTAATAATAATGTGTTAACACGTGGGTTTTCCAGTTTTTGTTTTTGTTTTTGGACAACATTTGTTTTTGATTTGCTATTCAATCTATCCGGCTCTTACTTCTCTGCAAGTCCGAGATGACAAGCACATGGATTGCGAAACAAATTAGCATGGAATATTGATATTTAATCAGATATCATTTCATTTCAGACCAATTATCTTTCACTCCATCGTTCTTGAATTCATTCTTGCGTTTTCTGCAATAGACAGACTCATCGCTGTCGTGGCCGGTGATTTGCATTCAAAGGTAAATTATAAATTTATGATCAATTCAAAAATTTCGATACAGAGAAAACTAATGGATTCGCATTCGCACACTCTATTGCCCGTTTCTCGCCCCTACTTTTCAAAACCATATTAGAAAGGTTTGAACCTCCATGAACTTCCAGTAAAACCACCACCTTTTGCACCGGATAGCAGAGTTAAAAATTATTAGAGGACCATCCCGAGCTGATTTTAAACTCTCTCCTCTGGTCTCTCGCAAACAAAGAAAGCGAGAGTGCATTGCCAGAGCGGAGAGTTTCAAATTAGCTCGAGGTATACCTTTAAATTTCTTAATGCATATGTACATATTGATTACTGAGACATGTCCCACACCAATATTGCAATTACAATGTAGTTTTTTTCCCTTTTTTCGAAACCTTTTTTTTTCTATTCCAGTACTGGCGTCACTTTGCGTTCATTTCAACCGTGTTTATGTTCTTCGCATCGCTCTCCGCTACGTGGCAACCATTCTTTAAAGGATATAAATTTATATCGTGAACAATTAAACGTTTAAAAAGTATACAAAATGAAATTGCAGATATGAAATAGGAAACAACAGAACCATCTACATTGGAACAATGACAGGTGGCCCTGAGGTAATAAAATATTAAGGCGAAAAAGGTTTAAAAAAATCCTCGCTCAGTAAAATTTCGTTTCCCATTGTATTTAATAAATGCGGTGAGGACTTACTGCGTTTAGCAAAAGCACAAATCCATTTCTTCGTCATGCTCGCTAATTTTTAAATTTAAATTTAATTAAAATTAACCATTTAAATTTAATTAAGATATATTATTTGCAGATGGATTTGGCATTCAATGTCTTGATAGTCCTCCTGTCAAATACGATTGTGGCATGTGTTTGTTACATCATCGCCTATTGCGTTTGGAGACGTCGGTGGAGAAGCTTGTGAGCACGGGCCCTTTAAGTCACACGAAAAGCATATTTGAAGTCCTCCGCTCTTGCAAAACATACTCTCAGACTCAAGTGCTGAGTTTTAAAAATTTTTTGCTGTGGTATTGTGTGCATAGTATTTTCCTACTACACAGATCCAAGTTGAAAAGTCTACCATTTTAAACGTTTTGAAAACGAAACAAAGAACGCAAATTCGCAACTCAAACCTTTATCAAATGTGATTACAACATGTAATTAATTCACGTTTACTCCTAATGGTACTTTCAACATGTGATATTATTAACAGTATTAATATTATCAATGCGCCAGATCAAAGTAAATAAATTTTAGACTAATTTAAATAAATTTAACATATATATATTCGATGTTTAGAAGTTAAAATGAAAAGAACTGCGAAACGAATTGCTCAAACTATTACTATTTAGAATTAAATCATCGCTAATTGCAAACGCCTGTCAATATTTTCTGATAAATCGATATCTTCATTTTATCGATAAATCTCCAAAAGAACCAGTAATTGTCCCCATTTCATCTTTCGATCTTGAATCGAACCGTTACACATGGACTAGATGAGTCATTTGGAACAATTCTCTCTGTATCATGTTTCTCTTTTTATGATTCTATCTCTACTTGGCCATACTGTATTGTGGGCGACTACAGCGGAGAAGGTTTAAATAACTTTTATTTAGTTGGCGTTCGCATGTCAAAAGATTTTCGGTTATGTTCTACCAGTTCCGACAGTCATTGTGCTATTCGAGATCCTACCATGGCTCATGGACTTAAAGTGAGAGTTAATATGTAGTTGACCTTAATTTTAATTTTACATTATTTTAATACTTAATTTATATTTGAGATTATTTTACAGACATTTCGCGATGATTTACATGATCATCCTCATGAATCGTAACTTCCGCAAGCAGTGCTTCAATATGAGTATGTTTTATTGAAATTTTTTTTGAATGTTCAAATCTGTACTCGAAATTGACATATGCTACGTGTCCGACATTGTGGCGTAAGCGCATGTAAATGTAGCAGCGCATTATTATAAACCGGTAGTTCCATCCTACAGAGAGCGCCAAAAACGACAACCAAAGTCCAATTTGTTTTCGATCCGATTGAAAAATAGTATGGCGACAATATGAGATCCTTATGATTAAATGCTTTTTCAGTTTCATCACTACTCTTCGTCTCTAAAAGCGGTAAGATCAAGGAGGTAACTACAACGAGTATGATGAATGTCAAGTAGTTCAATGGAAGATTTTTTAAAATCTTTTACTGTATTATCACATGCATAACATATCAGAAGTATGTATGCACCAGATCAGATAATTTATTTCAACGGTATCGAAAATCATATAAAACATATTCCTGATAGTGTCCGTATAAAATGTACTTGCATAATTGCATTGCTACTGCTGCTAAACAGAGGAAGAACTATCGATTAACTCTCCACTCTTTCCTCCTTTCCTTCCTCGCTCTCTCTGATCTACCTACTTTCTCACCGGTGCTCTCTCTCTCTAAACATTGAAATTCATTGTGGCAGTGGTTGGCTACTCTCGCACCAAATAAATAAGCGTATTTTATACGGTCAATACGAACGAGATACAGAGATATTTACACATCAGCAATCAATTTTTGTCAGACTTTCCGCATACTGGTCCTTCGGGAGTATCGTGACACGGCACGCCAGCACAACGGACATTGGCGCACGTTATCGATCGTTTGCCTGAAATATGTGAATCCTAAATCATTTAAAAAGATTTTGCAAATTTTATATCAAGAAAACTGAACGGTAATGATTATTTTCACTTTCTTGCAAAGATAAATTGCAAAAGTGAAACCTACTTCGAATTGCCGCCGTTTTTGCTTCTCGCTCACATTCCTTGGCTGATACGCACTGTCCTAGACGATTACGATAAAATCCCTCAATACACTGGCACGCCGGAGGTGCGCATGAGGCCAAAATACTGAACTGAAAGAGCTTTCTTTGAAGAAGCGTTAAGCAACATTGTGGACATAATTCAGTATTTTTTGGTAGGTCGTCATTTTATAATAAGTACAATAATCGTTGTTTCCAAAGAAAAATGTATGCTTTAAAAGAAGGATATGATGATGATCTTAAAATATGCAATGACTTACCGCGTTTCTGTTATCACAAGACGGCTCGGCATGAGATGCACAATCTCTGAAGATTTCGTTTTTGTTGCATTTGAGAGGTTTAAAACATTTGGCAGTGTCTCCCTCCACCTGAATTATACTTTAGTCGTATATTATAAAAAAAATAGATTAAAATGGACTTTAATGGGATATTCGAAGAATGTTTATTGTCATAGATCGATTAGTCCTACAAGAGGGAGATTTCAGGGATTTCACAAGTAAAAGTCTCCGTGAAGATCATACCTTGCAATAGGTTCCGCTCGGACAAGTAATGTCATGGCATGAGGAAACTGAAACTCAAACATTGTGAATGTCTCTCCTAACTGATCTGACATTTCTGGTTCATTAGTCTCCCGTAGCTGATATTTGGTCCTTACCTTTCTCACGGGTGATACAATGCTTTTTCCACGTTCCATGGATACCGATTCAAAGATCCAAGTCACTCGCAGTCTCACAACATTTATTTATTTATTTATCATACATCGCGAAGATGTTTCAACAAGTAAAAACGATATAAATGAAGAAGATTTGTACAAGGAACATGCTGCGACTATCGATAATTGTCTCGCACTATTACACCATGCATAATTTACCGCTAAGACTCTTTTCCAAAAAAAAACGCTGTAAAATCGAGCAGGCGCAACGCCTGAACTCAATTCTCTTGCCACTATGGTGCGGCAAGGACATTGTGATACGAAACATTGATGGGTTATTGTTGCTCAAACATAAATTGTTGGTTAGAAAGGAATCCTACCTAGCTGGGCCATGCTCGTGTAGCTCAGAACCGCCAGAATTATCTGTAAAGGCATATCATCATTCACACATTGCACACACTGTGGTTAACACCAGCTTGTATAGTTTTGCGAGTCCTTTCACCAAAATATCGGCTTTTTTCACAGCCATACTACAAGCTAATTTGAAACTCTCCGCTCTGGAAATGCTCTCTCACTTTCTTTGTCTACGAGAGAGTATTGCCAATGGAGAGTAAAATTAGCTCGGGTGTGACTTTAATTGTAAGATTACTAATTACATGCAATCAGTAAATGATGAAATATCAATGAATACTCACCAGCGATTGTACTGAAAACATTATGACTGATAAAGACTGAATTGAGGGGTAGAAGACAGAACACGCCACACTATTCTTATATAGCAGAAATGAGTGCACCACTCTTTAATCACTTGATCTCTCGGTGCTCGTCGAACTCTGTGTATAGCACGGTGTACGTGTCTATTTATTCGGCGGAAGAGAGAGAGAAGGTAAAAAAGAGAGAAAACGATAGAGAGAGAGTAAAGGAGAGAGAGGGAGAAAAAGAGAGAGAGAAGGGGAGCGAGAGAGAGTATAGAGGTAGGGAACAAGAAGACAGACACAAAATGTGAGAGCAAAATAGAATCAGTGCATGAGAGAAGAAACTGGAAAGGGTTAGAGAAAATATAGAGCATTAGAGTGAGATAGAATCATAGAAAGAGAGCGATGATGCAGAGAGAATTGTTCCAAATGACTCATCTAGTCCATGTGTAACGGTTCGATTCAAGAGCGAAAGATCAAATTCGAGACAATTACTATTTCTGTTGGAAATGTATCGATCAATTTAAGATTTCGATTTGTCAGATGTATTGACTGGTATTTACAATTAACGATGACGTAATGAAAATTTGGGGAAAATATATGTAGAATCTTTAAACATGAATGAAAGTGATGCGTTAGCAATTATGTCCCGAGACGCAATGGCCGTGGTGATTGCGATAGTAACCATGAATGCACTGACATCTCGGAGTGGCACATGAGCGGATGCAGATCTGAAGGGAATGTTATCATATCCTTTAAAAACAAACTAATTAATCCGATCTCGATCTCTCGCAAACAAAGGAAGTGTGAGACATCGTTTAATCAAAATATTCGTCCTTCTTATTGATATTGTCATTTTAGAAATATATTCAATATCCACAATTTTATATTCGAAATCTTTTCGTCGTAAGCGCAAAGCTGAAACTCGAGTACTTGACTTACCGGTACTCTGTTTCCGCAAGTGGGTTCGCAGTTAGTGGCACATTGGCGGAACTCCTCGTGCTGTCCACAACCTGAGTTGTTGTCCGTAATTAATAATCAGATTTAAATCACAGTAATAGAAAAGAAGTGGAGAAGAAGTTACCACGAGCAGCAGTCAGGGCAAGAATAGCGACGAGTAGGATCTATAATTATAGCTAATACATTTCCTTCATTAAAATCAATTTATCAACTCTGATCATAACTAATCTAATTATATAATATGTTATTCAATCTCTAAGAAATTCGAATAACAGTGCTCTCCCCCTCCACACACACCCTCTCCCTGAAAAAGATAGCCAGAGAGTATGGTAGAGTATCAGATTTATCGAGGTTTGTCTACAGATTTTGAATATTGGACTCACCACGAGAAAACGCATGGTTGATCGATGTGGGAGCTGTAGCAGAGAGAAACTAAGCAACTTTATAGAGACTCTTGATCTCTACTCTACCTTAAGGACTTTTTATATATCGGTGAAAGTGTTTCAGGGGCCAGCTGTTGATCACGCGAGAGTATGAGTGTATCACATCCAGGATCCAAGACTCAATCACTCGATCATTAGAAGAGCTAATGCAGTTGAAACACAGCGGTGAGTAATCAAGATGAGAAAATATGATTCTAATATTCCAACATGGCGCTTTTGGAATTAATTCAGTGTGATTTTGAGATTTTGAGACAGTCACCAATCGAAACCCATATTTGCAAAAGACTTTGCATCTAGAGGGAAGGAAGTCGATGGCATGGGCGCGAATCGAGAAAGGATTTAAAAACCCTTGTTGGCACTCTGACCAAACCCTTGATAGAAAGGGTTTTCTTCTAAAAAAATAGTGTTTGGGTTAGGGTGTCAAACCCTAAGGGTTTTTTTTCTGTGAGTGAAGTTTTCCAGCACTTTGAATTTAGTAGAGAACAGGATATAGCACGCTGCAAACTAAAAATTTTGCACCAGGTGCATGGCGATTTTCTGTCCACTTTTTCTGCTTCTTCGTTCTCGTTTACCGGTCTGTTTATGCCACTTTGTGGCAATGAAAGTGGCATTAACAGACCAGTAAACGAGAACAAGAAGCAGAAAAAAAGTGGACAGAAAATTGCCATGCACCTGGTGCAAAATTTTTAGTTTACAGCGTGATATATCACAGTGTGGGCCCTTCTTCGTGACAGTCCACATCATATCCCTGTTCCCCTTCTTTGATTAGAGTAGAGAAAAGGTTAAAAATTAATCGATAAAATTACGATTATAAATAATTTATCTGAATAGATTATGTTCTAATTACAATTTGTACTTTGAGTTCAGTACGAAAAAAAACTACTAATAAGCACAATAATTTGAACATTATAATATATAAATGCAGATAAGACAATAAATAAATATATCACATTAAATCTTCAGCGGTTATTTTGGTGATTCTACAGTAGAACGAGTATGTTGTACATGCTAACAGTTACGTCCCGAGACGCAATGGCCGTGGTGATTGCGATAGTAGCCATGAATGCATTGACATCTTGGAGAAGCACATGCGTGGAAGCAGATCTGAAGTGAATTCAACAATATGTTATTTCATAAGCACACTCCCAGCATAATTTGAAAGCTTTCCTTCTGTGGCCGTTTCCATGATCGGCGGCATGCCGTTTGCCGGCAAACGTGACGTCACAAGCGTAGGGGGAGGATTTCTGACAAACGCCTCCACCTACGGTTGTGACGTCACGTTTGCTGGCAAACGGTTTGCCACCGTTCATCGATTCCTATACTGGACACTCTCTCTCGCAAACAAATGAAGTGTGAGTATTGAGCGTATAAAAATCACTTGTTTTATTTGTAGAAGAGACTATTTCTTGTTTTACATGGTTCAAAAAGTATGCCGATCTCTTTTATATCAAATAGGCCAGCGGGGTTAGGGAGAGGCAGCGGAGAGACAATCGAGAGGCGGGGCGAGATCTAGCCTTTGAGCGACTTCCGTTCTTTAGAGCACAGTGTCATTTTCTTATGCAAATACATTTTATACGCACAATAAGCGAAATTTGGATGGAGTGTTCGTTTAATCAAAATAATCGTGACACGTCCTTCTTACTGATATTGCAATTTCAAAAATTTTTTCACAAATCGAAAAGTGAAAAGAGCACTATATCATTATGTTCTGAAACTCGAGTTCTTGCTTTACCGGTGATCTGTTTCCGCAAGTAGGCTCGCACATTTTGGCACATTCGCGGAATTCTTCGTGCTGTCCACAACCTGAGTTGACCATAATTTATAATCAAACTAAATGAAATTAAATAATAAAAAGATTTGTTGTGGAGAAAAAAATTACCACGAGCTGCAGTCAGGGCAAGAATAGCGACGAGGAGAATCTATAATTAGAGTATCTTAATTTAATGATCTCTAATCTCTCATCTCTCATCTAGTTTTTCAATCTTTTTCGAAAAAACTGCGCTCTGACCACACTCTCTCCATGGCGAGAGTGTTGTCGAGTAAAAAATTAGCTGGGACGTCTCTTCAATGAATATTAGACTAACCACGAGATAACGCATGTTTGATCGCTTTGGGAGCTGAAGCTGAGAGAAACTGAGCAACTTTATAGAGACTATTGATCTCTACTCTACCTTGAGGGGTTTTTATATATCCGCGGAAGTGTTTCAGGGTGCCAGCTGTTGATCACGCGAGAGTATGAGTGTATCACATCCAGGATCCAAGGCTCGATCGCTCGATCATTAGAAGAGCTAGTTAAGAACGAGGCAGTTGTTACACAACGGTGACTAAGCTTGATCAGGATCAGAAAATAATGTTTACCTATATTCCAAAATGGTCTTTAGGAATTAATTCAGTGTGATTTTGGGATGAATAAATTAGTTCAAATTAAGCTAATCAGTCTGAATCAGTCTGACCATTCAACGGCGATAGTAACCGAATGAGGCATTTTGTTCTTATGATTGCTTTTCATAGTTTTTATTTTCCTCCAATCTAGTTAGTCCGAGAGAATCATGAAAAAATATTGTGTTTTCAGAAAACAAAATGCACAGGGTCTTTGATTGATCTAAACAATCTCTTTGCAAATTATTGAACTTTTACATAAACACACGGTTTGCCCATATCGGTTTCAGTGGAACATACAATAAGGAACTTCAGCAAATTGTTTTAGAAGCTCGATGAATCTGCATCCACGTTTCTTACGACTCTTGGCTAGCCATATAAAACGATATAACTGCTCATCTTAACTACCAATCGATCCCTTTTCCGTCTGTTTCTCTCCTTACCAACGCTATTTTACTATTTATGATCTCCGACATTTTGTGGAGAAGCACTAGAAGGAAGGCACGTTTTCCGTATAAAAGCAACACGAAACGTGGTTGTTCTATAGTATCCAAGATGATCTGTCGTCTTATATTACTGTCTGTTGTTATTCATGCGGGTATGATTTAAGAATTTATTTTTCTCTTATTCTTTCCCCCGCTATTGCCCATGTTTGTCTGTCTCATGTTTTAGTAACAGTTCCAGTTTAAAGGTTAGTTAATGTTCTTTGTTTATTGTTTTACGATTCCAAAAGTTATCATAATATTTGCAGGTTCTTTGTTTATATCTTGTGATAGATTAACTCCGTCAAAAGTTCAGGAAATGTCCCTACTCAATCAATCAGAATATGTTAAGAAACATGAGCAGTTGTCGTCGAGATGTTGGAAAACCCTTGTTTTTTCATTGGAACAATCAATATTTATAACCAAACGATAAACATATTTTTAATTTCAAATTACACTATATTGTGGATATATTCCTAAAAGAAAAAAAAGAGAGTCATCCCAAGATCAAAGTCGCAAACTTAAGGGTCGTTTTTCTCTCTTTAGAATTCTTAGAAGAAACATAATGAATGAAACAGCTGGGCCCCCAACCTCCATCGGTTGACCTGATCAGTCGATCAATTTATTCATATTAAAATTAAGTAGAAATCAAGGATCACCTGGTATTTTCAATAAAAATCTTCGTGAAAAAAAGAAGTCTAGATCGATCATTGTTTTATTAAAGCACATTCGAGTTACAAGTAATCGCTACTCATTTGGAAAGCACGTAAATGTACATAAAATACAACATAAAATAATACACGATGATGATTCCATATTATTAGCACTGTTCTTGAGATACGCACTGTCCGGACGTGTTGCGGAAGAAATTCTAAATTACAAATTAAAATAATAATATTTAATTTCGAACTAACTACATATTTGCCTTATTATTTGGCAATGTTAAAGATTTCCAACTACGTCTTCCTTGAAGTAAACTTACACGTCTACTTCAAGTGAAAACGATTAGTGCACTTTAAGTTTAAAAATACCAGAGTAAGTCTTTTTTGAGCTTTAAAGAAGGGGACCCACGAGTTTTTTCGTGACTAAACTGGCCAGGCAGAAATATAGATCACATTTCCCTGTATCCAAAAACAATTTTCTCTAAAATTATAGGTACACTGGAATACCGTAATCCGAGCTCAAAGCTCGTTATTCCCCCAAGATGTCCTCAGGGAACGCGCGCAATTTTAAATATGAATGACAAATGTATTGAGAATTGCAAACGGGAATCGAACACGCGTGGCGCGGTTACAAGCGCCGACTACTAACCAGTGAGCTACACGCTCTATGCGTTCCATCTCTCAATTTTAATAGAGAATATAGCGCCACATCCTATCTCCCACGTTAGCCATGACAATAGTGCACACTAAATCTCCTGGTTCCCCTTCTTTAAAATGTAACTTACCAAGTTGCACTGACACTTGGGAGGACCGCACATCATGACGCATGGTCTCTGAAATAGCGGTCAATCAATGTATGAACTAGAAGTTTATTTTTTTTTGCTTGTTAGATGATGTTATACTCGATATGAGTTCATTCAACGCATTATCTTCAGGTCAAACACTATTTTTAAGTTCCGTGCCTAACTTCTGTTACATTGAGTAACCTCTCAACAGTTCTCGTGTTATGCTAGTATTCAAAAGTGTGATATTATTTATAGAAAGTAGATCTGAATAGAAATATCCTGTGTCGGTTTTTAAATCTTATTTATGAAGAAATGTTTTTTTGAGAAAAAAAAAACAAGTTTAAACATAGCTACTCACCATTCCAGTATCACCACACTTTGGCTCGCACATTGATGAACAAGTTGTGTATTCTTCATTGGTACCACATGTAACTCCAGCGGGTGGTTGGCACTTGGGGACACCACTCACAATCTGAAAAAAACGTGGTTCCTAGGCATTTTCATTGAGATGAAGATGCTCATAGATTGGTGGGCAACAGCATTATGAATTTTTCATATGTGAGAATCACGTACTGTCTCACGAAATTAATGTTCGTTAATGATCTGTTCAAAAGATTTTAAAAAAAACTCTTCGTGTTTTATGCGCTCTTTCTCCTCGTTGCCTTTTTTCACAACTTTTGAACGCAACATCGCTCGCTCGACTAAGAAAATTTACAAAGTTCACAATGAGAGATCAGTGCATAGATACATGCTAATAAACGAGAACGTACCGCACATGGCGATCCCTGTGGGCAGTAGATGTCATTGCATGTCATCAGTCCTATAAAGAGTGGCATTATGGATCATTATTAAATACATTTTCCTTCTATCATCGCGCTCATCATTGTTATTTCACGAATCACGAAACGTATAAATACTATTTTATTATTACTATTATGATTATTACTATTATGATTATTAACTTTCAGGCGTGGGAATCTATTGAAATTTCTGAAAAAAAACCCACTTGATGCAGAAACTGAAGAAAGTACAGCAACAACCATAATCTGGAACTAGCAAAATATATTTTGAGTTTAATAAAATCAATAAAACTAGAAATGAAATAAGTAAAACTTACCAAAACGGTCGAAGTCATGTCTCAAGCGAGTAGATAGGGTAGTTTGGTGTGAGAGTGAATAGAGCAAATGTTCTCTCGAACTCTATCCGCTCCACTTTATATAACAACCGAGAGGAAGAGTGTTTTGTGCTCTTTGCCGAGTGATGGGTGACTCATATAGATCACTGATCAGAGAAACGCACCAAAATCTTCATCTAGACGTAGTGGCTGAAACACAATAGGGCACATTATTATCTAACTTATATTTTTTTAACATTTAACATTTACATGCAAACCTCTACTTGTACATCTCTTACAAGGAGTCTCTTATGTCTTAAGGTGGCGAAAACTGACGATTTATAGCTTATGTGAAAGCCCTTTCTCTGTAGAATAAGAATGTATGTTTAAAAAATTCGGAAGAGCTCTGTACATGGATATAAAAAAATCCAAAGTTTGAGCAATTTCTGCCTTGAAATTCCTGTGTAATGGCCGTTGAATTGCCGTACAATGATGGTCTACTTCTCCCAGCTCTTTCTCCGAGCTAGTGGTGGCGCAGTGGTAAAGATGTCGCTTACAATTTTTGCGCTGCGGGTTCGATCCCCACTGATGTGACTTGTTTTGCACGATTTTTACACTTGTCTATTTACGTTCTTTTTTAAAAATTTCCCAACGTGCTTACTGATATCCATGAATCCAATCTGTCTGAAAGTTTGTCAGTGTTGATTGAAAGATTCAACGTATTTCAATTCTATATTTTATATTTTATTTTCTGTTATTTAATAATTTACGGATGAGAGATGGCAATAAGATCGTAAGACATGATAGGAATAAGATATTTTCAACACTGTACAAAAATTTTTTCTGTGTTATGTATGATTTAAAAAAAAAGAACGTAAAAAGACAAGTGTAAAAATCGTGCAAAACAAGTCGCATAAGTGGGGATCGAACCCGCAGCGCAAAAATTGTAAGCGACATCTTTGCCACTGCGCCAACAGTAGCTCGGAGAGAGAACGCGGAGAAGTAGCCCATCATTGTACGGCAATTCAACGGCCATTACACAGGAATATCAAGGCAGAAATTGCTCAATCTTTGGATTTTTTTTATATCCATGTACAGTGCTCTTCCGAATGTTTTAAACATACATTCTTATTCTACAGAGAAAGGGCTTTCACATATGCTATAAATCGTCCGTTTTTGCCACCTTAAGACATAAGAGACTCCTTGTTAATATTATTTAATATAATTTGTATGTAGGATGATTTTCATTTGGAGTAGAGTATTTTAAATTTTCCTTTTTTAGGATTTTGGCAAACGCCTAAGCCTACGGTTGTCACATTTGTCAGCAAACTGTTTGCCAACGTTCATGGATACCTACACTGATTATGATTCAACAAGTAAAAAAAGATTAAAATTAGGAAAATGTGCTTTATTTTTTTTATTAATTAAAATAAAATAATTACTTATGATAGAATCAGCTAGCTCACTGAAACTATTGTTGGCCATACAAGAAGTTGTTAAGCATTTCAGGTAAACCTCGCGAGAATGTTAACTTTTAATTTAATTTAAATTTAATTTATCATACTTCAAACAGATGCGATAACATTTGAAACAATAAATAAATGAGATCGTGCGGGGTAAAACGAGACTTGGGTAAGGAGGGGGGGGGAGGGGACGTGCAGCTTGTAAAGGGACTGTGTTGTGTGATCAAGTCTAGGTTGACAAAAGCATATTCATGAAGTTCAACTAAAGATCAATTGCTTAAATTAATCTACATACAAACAACTTGATAACAATATAACAACTGTATGTGGGTGTTCAATCTCGAAATATTATTGTGAACCGCTACACTGTGATTGGGTTACGCACTGTCCGGATGAGTTACGGAAGAAGCCCTGCAAAAATTCTAGAATTAATTATAATTTCGATTTAAAAATATAATTCAGTGGCTTAGTGTGACATACTGGGCTGTAAAATACAACTTACCAAGTTGCACTGACACTTGGGAGGGCCACACATCCTAATGCAGGGTCTCTGAAAATAGCGATCAATCAATACATGAACTGTATAAGTATTTATCTGCGAGTGCTCTCACGTCGCCCTGCGTTCACTTAATCTCAAACACCATTTCGGTGTTCTCTGCCTACTCGCGTTTTCTATTGAGTTATTTTCTCACTGTACATCACAGTTCTTGAGAGAAAAAAAACAGAAATAACATACAATTGCAGGATCGCCGCACTTTGGCTCGCACATTGTTGAACAAGTGTGATAGTCCTCATTGGCTTCACACGTCACTCCGGCGGGAGGCAGACACTTTGCCATACCTTTAACGATCTGCAAATTACTGAATAGAGTGAAAAAAAGATGTTCAAAGATAAATTACTTGCATCGAAAAAGAAGCTGATAAAGTGTTAAGCGAATAAAAAAAACGAAACCTTACCGCACATGGCGATCCTTTAGGACAATAAATATCAGCGCATGTGAAACCTGGAATGATGTACTTTATCTATTATACATCCGATCGATTAGCAGCACAGCAAATCTATATCGTGCTTTCTACTACCAAATAAATGGAAAACGCCTACTTGATTGTGCCGAAGCGGCTGCAAGTACAGCTACAGTCATGTTCTGGAATTGTCAATCAATATTTTTTTTTACAAAATCACAAAACTAGAATCCAATAAATTATAAGGAATTTGTGGAGATGAACTTGTAACGGTACTAACAAGGTTGTCTATAATGAATTATAAAGTTTAAGGTCGGGTGAGATTCACTGTTTCGGCCATTAGGTTCTAGACAGTGAACCTCTGCCCAATGGGGTTGGCCATCTTCAGTAGAACCCCCATTGAGTTAGATTACAGAAGGGTTTAATATAATAATTTAATAACTATAGCATGCAAAACATCATTTCTATGGTTAGTAATAGTACAATAACGTGAACAATTACGTGAAAGCATGAAATATACATATAAACTATGTGATTATATTCGTGTTAGTTTAATATTATCAAAATTTTTTGCTTTATCTTTTAGCAAATTCATAGTAGCATATTAATAGTAATAAGTGCTTACGTATTCCTAAGTAAATCGATTAGATCCTTATTCCTTAAGTTGCTGATCCTCCTTATATCTCGATATCCATTGATTTGAGAGGCTGACCAAGAAAGACGTAGTGGAGAAAGGAAGAATGATAATGAAATTATTGTGTCAACTATGAGTAGATCAGTGAGATGCGCGTGTGTTATTGATTGTTTCGGCGATCATTGCAGGCAACGTATACATATTTCTCCTTTATTTGTTCCGTATTTTATGCAAATCGATGGATTATCTGCCAAAGTTTTGAAGATCCTTTTCTGTATTAAAATTCTTGGATAATCTATAGATATGAAGTAATTTATTAACATTTTCATTCTACTAAGGAAGTCTTTATATTCAGAGCAATTTCTGTAAATACGAATCATTTCACCATGTAGTGTATTAATTCCTATATTCACTGGTGTGTTGGAATAGTAGTGGGGATATCGTATAACATTGAATTGATAATCATCAGTTTTATTATAGAGAGATGTTTTAACGAGACCATTATCTGTTATATCAATTTGTAAGTCTAGGAAGGCAGAAGTGTTAGATTGTTTATTAGTTCTTTCTAGAGTTAGGGAGCTATGATACATTCGTTTTGTCAATTCTATGAATTCATTACATTTACTAGATATATGGAAAAGGTCATCGATATATCTATAAGTTCTGTTTAACGAATAAGTTAAAGCATGGTTGTTTGTAATATTGTTATAGATATATTGAAACTCCATAACTGCTAGGGTTAGATCTGCTATTTGTGGAGATGCGTTATTACCTTGAGGTATTCCTCGTTCTTGTTTATAATATGTACCACCATAATAAGCAAAACTATTATTTAGAATATAGTCTAGCATAGTTTTGATGTCGTTTTTATGATATGTTATACCTTTATCCATTCTATTTGTTTTGTCGTAACGTACGTAAGTGCGATGTACATTAATGTATTCAGATTTTGCATTTTTGAATAATAAATCAATGAGAAAAAATATTTTTTCTTTAACTATATTATGCGGTAGGTTAGTAAATAACGAAGCAAAGTCAGCACAGAATATTTCTTCTTTGTTTTTAGTATTGGTTTTTATTTTACAAAAAAAAAAAAGTAGACTTACCACAACTGTCGACATCATCATGCCTCAAGTGAGTAGAGTGGGTAAAAAGGGTGAAGAGGGTGAAAAGAACAAATCTCTCGAACTCTCTCCGCTCCACTTTATATAACAACCGGGAGGAAGAGTATTTTGTCCGATTTGACGAGTGAAGTGTTGCTCATATTTATCACTGATTAGACGAACAAAATTTTCGTGCCGCAGATGCAGAATCCTTTCTTTCAAAACACATGTTGATTTGTCCTTACTTTAATTTAATATTATGCAAATGTTATTAGTAGCTGCTAATATGCAAACCTTTGAAGCGGGTTTCACAAACATCAACAATGTCTCTCACAGACTGACAACTAGTTTTCTATTTTTAGTTTTTAAAAGTATGTCCATGATCTTCCTTTTGACTGTAAGTGCGGCCAATGCGGGAATGTTATTTTCTATTTCACGTGGGGTTCCTATATGCGGGTAACAAATCCGATTATGGGGATTAACAAAGTCTGTGTGGAGTAGGTGGTTTTATGCTGATCTTTAGCTATACTTTCATATATTTGCTATTTTACGTGTCTAGTGTTTCTCTGATCTATGAAGAAAATGACTCACTTATTCACCCTGCAAAGCATACAATAGCGCTCAAAAAGAATTCACATTGCTATTTTTCATGATATCTTTTGTTGCACTGATCGAGATGGGATGAAATTTGGAATACAAGATCACCTATATTCGACCAATGCCACATCAATGTCAAATATAAATTGGTTAAAAGGGCTATTTTACTAATTGTGAGTTATGAATGATTTATTTTGTTAATTTCCTGCAATCTTCTTGACCACTTTCTGATAAGTTATTGACCGTATAAAAAAACACTTCTTTGCTAGGTACGAGAGTAGCCAGCCAACTGCCATAATGAATTCCTATGTTTAGAGAGAGAGAGAGAGTCCAAGCGAGACAGTTCATAGATCAGAAAGAGAGAGCGAGGAGGGAAGAGACGGAAAGGGGGGGGCTGATCGATAGAATATTTCTGCGTTTAGAAGCTGGGTAGCAAGGCAATTAGGCAATTAGGCAACTGCAGATTATACGGGCAATGTTGCTGTTGATTTTTGTACCTGTGAATTGTTTATTTCGGTGATTTTTGATAATGGGCTGATGAAGTACCGAGTAATTCGTGGAAAATAACAAATGAGTATCGTCAGTCGAATACCTTGAGGAACATGTATTCCAAATTTCATCTCATTTCGATCAGTACAACAAAAGATATCGCGAAAAAATGCCAATATTAAATTTTTTTGAGCGCTACTGTACACACAATAAAAATACTACAGATATCTTCATTATATAATTTATTTACCTACACCCGGATGAGGAAGGACTCAAGAACGATGGAAGGACCTCTTCTCCCGGACAATTGGTCCCTCGTTTCTGAGACAAGCAAAGAGGAGTGACTGGCCCTCTTGAATAGATCGGAAAAAACTGTAACTGAAATGGCAAATCAAGGTAAATACCTAGAGCACGGGTGTAAACAAGTCACAATCGGCACTAAATGTTTGTACTCCCTCGCCTGATAATGACTCGATGGGTAATCACCTTGATATTTAAATGAGCATAGTTACTTTTACAACTCGAAATAGTTTTATGATTCGAAAAGGATCAAGTAAATGTATAATAGTGTTGATTGGTAATGAGCAAACATTAAATATTTATATCATTGTTATTTGGCATAGAAAAAAAGCTGATATCCAGATGCGTTTTTTAGATCTATGAAAATCCTTTCTGTTTTTTTTACACTTTAGTTACTGCAATATTTTTTGTTTCGGGTAGAATGATAGAGATTCATCACACGAACCGAGAGAAATATTAGATATTTATTTATGATGTTTAAAGCTTTGCTATGCGTATTGAAAGTTCAACTTTTAAGGCATGTAGAGACTCCTTTTCCGATTTGCATACTCTCTCAATTTATAATTCCCTCGCGCCAATTTCCAAACAATTTGAACAATAATCCCTGTGTAAATCGTTGCGTGAGGTTGCTCCCGCAACGATTAACACTAGAATTATGCTAACTTCTTGACAAGAATAGTAGAAACTAAAATATATATATATATATATATATATATATATATATATATATATATATATATATATATATATATATATATATATCAATTAAAGTAACATTTTGAAAAAAAATAGCTAGATACTGCATCTGTGGCATGAAATTGTTGTTTCTCTGATCAGTATTTTGTTTCCCTGATCAGTCTCACACGTCACTCAGCAAAACCAACAAAGCCAGACTGCCTCGCGGTTGTTATATAGAGCGGAACAGAGTTCGGGGAAACATTCACCCTCACAGAATAACTACGCAATCTGCTCACTTGAGGCATGGTGTCGAAAATTTTGGTAAGTCTTATTTGTTGGATTCTAGTGTTTTTTTGTGATTTGGCCAAACTAAAATAATATTGATCGATAATTCTAGATCATGACTGTAGCTGTACTTGCAGTAGCTTCAGCACGGAGAAGTGGGTTTTAAAATTTTGTACTGATACGGAAAGCAAAATATTGATTGATTCTGATCGATCATATATAATCAGTAGATAATGAATGTCATTCCAGGTTTGACATGCGCTCATGTTTATTGCCATGGATATGAGTGTGCTGTAAGCTTTCGTAAATTTTATTTTATCTGCTCAACACTTTTATCGAGCTTCTTTTTTCGATGCATATCATTTATCTTTGAACATCTTTCTATTCAATTCGATAATATGCAGATGGTAGATGGTAAGCCAAGATGTCAACCTCCCGCCGGAGTGACATGTGGTGCCAATGAGCACTTCACAACATGCTCATCAGAGTGCGAGCCATCATGCGACGATAGAGATGTAAGTTGTTTTGCTACATTAATTTTCGAAAAGATTATAGTGGAACTGTTATGGACAGTAAAGAACTTATGTAGCTCAATATAACAGGTGGAGAATTTAGAAATAGCGTTTGAAATTATGAGAGGGCAGCGTAACGCATGAATAAAAACAGTATTGATTGATCGCTATTTTCAGCCATGGTGCTTTAGGATGTGCGGCGAGGCAAAGTGTGAATGCGACCGTGTAAGTTATATTTTAAAGCTCAACAAAGTGACTTAGTAAGCAATACTAAGTGAACTAAATTATGATTATTAAATCATAATGTATTCTAAAAATTTTCCAGGGTTTCTTCCGTAACTCATCCGGACAGTGTGTAACTGAATCAGAGTGTGGCAGTTCACAATAATATTTCGACAATCCACTCCCAGATACATTTATTCTGTTATTGTCGTATAAAAATCACGTGAATTGTTTGTACGAGAGTAGCCACAATGACTATTATTTGCACAATACTGAAACATAAAGGCACTTTTACTTCTATCAAATTAATGAAGGTCAGACGTGTTAGGTGTGAATAAGTACAGAGAGTGTAGGCGAAATATTAAAATGAAGATGGTCATTGTCAATGTCTTCTGCTTCCTTTGCTTGTTGTTCCTTTGATTCGCAGCTCTTCAGAATGTATCTCTCAATGGATCGTTTTATATAGCGTGTCGATAATTGAAATATGCTGACAATGAGTCATCTTAGAAAATTCGCCATTTGTTCGCTTAAAGTGGTGTTATATACTGTAATGCATTTCGTCAAATGTTCTTTCACTTGACGTCTACCTTAAGACTGAAGTTGTCTGAAGTGAAGTTGAAGTTAAGTCTTTAACTTTGAAGTCTGAAAGTCTAAAGTAGACTTAAAGAAGGGGACCCTAGAGCTTTTTCGTGTCTAAACCGGCCAGGCCGAACAATAGATCACATCTCCATCATGGAGACTCCATGTATTCAAAAACAATTTTCTCTAATATTTTAGGTGCACAGGAATGTCGTAATCCAAGCATAAAGTGCATTGATCCCCCAGGATAAAGCGCGAGTTTTTGAATTTGAAGGATAAATATAAAGAAAATTGCAAACGAGAATCGAACCCACGTAACGCGGTAACAAGCGCTGACTACTAACCACTGAGCTACACGCTCTACGGGATCAACCTCTCAAATCTAATAGAGAACATAATGCCAACTTCTACGTCCCACGTTCTTCTTGTCAATAGTGCACCCCAAATCTCGTAGTCTAATGGTAAGTGTCCGGTTGAAGTAGTTGAAGTAGCGTGTTCGAGTGCTGACCCCCATAATATAAAACATATATATTATATATAATAGATAATATATAATAATATATTATAGTATTGTAACAAATCTGTGATAAATACCCGGACAACGAGGGGAGAAAAGAGCATTCGGAAAGAAATATTTTACCTGCACTCTCCTTTATCACTCTCTCGATTACCACTCTACTTACTAACTAACATCTAACCCATCTGGCCTTCGCCGCATTAATTTGAAAATAAATAAGAGTGCGTTTATGTTTCAGAACGATGTAAACAAAGAAATAATCATTGTGCAATTCAATTACAAATAATTCTTTGATTTTTATACAGTCAATAACAGAGGGTTAATTCTGGAAATACAATTTATTTGTCGTCTGGGAATACTATGCGTGAAGAACGGTCGCATTCTGATCTAGTTACACACTTTCCGGATGAGTTACGGAAGAAGCCCTGGAAAAATTCTAGAATAAATTCTTTTTTTTTTGCAAAATCAAAAAAAAAACAATAAGTTATGTAGCATTACTTTCCATTCACTTTGAGCTAAACAGTACAACTTACATTGTTGCATTCACACGCTTCGCCGCAGTCCCTAGTGCAGAATATCTGTAAATAGCGATAAATCAATTCTGCATAGGCATTTATTTGCGAGTGCTCTCACGTTACCCCCTCATTCTCATTATTTCAAACAACATGTCTATGTTTTCGGCCTACCCTCCTTTTCTTTTGAGTTAATTGCTTTACTTTCCATAATATTATAGTTCAGCAGTTTGATATGATATTTTGGTAGAAAAAAATAATACCAAAACAACTTACAGGTACAGGTTCGCCGCATTTTGGCTCACATGATGATGCACAAGTTGAGTAATGCTCATTGGCTCCACATGTCACTCCAGCGGGAGGTATGTCGCCACAATCTGATTCAGTTACACACTCTCCGGCTGAGTTACGGAAGAAACCCTGGTAAAATTTTGGAATAAATTCTGGGTCATGTCTCTTTTTTCATCCCTCCCTTCTCTTCCTCGGCAAGTTTGCCAAGCCGGAGTGGTCACCGTGGCAGTGTATACCAAGAAGATGGCTACCACCCTACTGGATACCGTCCACTGCCTCTAGCAGTTAAAGTAAGCTGATAAAGTAACGCGGTTTCATCGGGTCACAGGAACATCAATAGTCGACTATCCCGCAAAACAATCATACTTCAATGTAACGCACGGACCGCCAGCCGGGGTACCATTCACATCAGAGCTCTTAATTCTCCTCCACAACCCCGAACCCCTTCGGGGGAGATTCCCTATTGACCACTTGATAAAACGTGTTTAAATGAAAATTTAATATTTATAATTTAGATACTTAGTATTACTTACTAAGGCACTTTGTTGAGCTTTGAAAATCAAAAAAAAACTTACATCATTGCATTGACACTTTGGCGGGCCGCATATCCTATCGCAGGAAGGCTGTAAATAGCGATCGATCAGTACTGTATAGGTATTTATTTGCGAGTACTCTTACGTTACCCCGCACTCTCATAACTTCAAACACCATTTCTCTCTTAAATGCTGACAGTCCTCTAAATTGAGCTAATTTTTTTATTGTTCATAACAATTCTCCGGTTTTAAATAATATATTTGAAGAAAGCAAAATACCAAAACAACATACTTCTCCACCATCTCCGCATACTCTCTCGCATGATGAGCAGGATCTGAAGCGCTCATTGGCTCCACATGTCACTCCCGGAGGAGGCTGACACCTTGGCACACCGTCAACCATCTGCAAATTAGCCATATCCAATGATAAATGACATTCATTGAAAAAAAAGCTCGATATTGTCCGTATATAATGTACTTGCATAATTGCATTGCTACTGCTGCTAAACAGAGGAAGAACTATCGATTAACTCCCCACTATTTCCTCCTTTCCTTACTCGCTCTCTCTGATCTACCTACTCTCTCACCGGTGCGCTCTCTCTAAACATAGAAATTCATTGTGGCAGTGGTTGGCTACTCTCGTACCAAATAAACAAGTGTATTTTATACGGTCAATAATAGTGTTACGCAGCTCAAAGAAAAATTACGAAGGCTTACCGCACATGGTAGTCCCATGCATCTAATCTGAGCGCAGCCTGGAATGTCATAGATTATCTGATGTACATGATCGATCAGAAAAAATCAATCAATATCTGCTATCAGTTACAATATAATGTTTTTAAACCCACTTCTCTGTGCCGAAGCTACTGCAAGTACAGCTACAGCCACGATCTGGA
Organism: Parapristionchus giblindavisi; assembly: GCA_943737045.1. NCBI lineage: Eukaryota > Metazoa > Nematoda > Chromadorea > Rhabditida > Diplogasteridae > Parapristionchus > Parapristionchus giblindavisi. The sequence goes on from CALSFV010000236.1 coordinate 103,366, forward strand.
ATTATCAATTAATATTATTTTAGTTTTGCAAAATCACAAAAAAAACTAGAATTCATTAAAAAAACTTACCAAAATCTTAGATATCATGCCTCAAGTGAGTAGAACGGGTTGTTCTATGTGAGGGTGAATGTTTCGCCGAACTCTGTTCCACTTTATATAACAACCGAGAGGAAGTCTGGCTTTGTTGGCTTTGCTTTGTGACGTGCACTATATGATCAGTGAAACAAAATTTTCATGTATCAGGGAAACAAAATTTTCACGGATCAGTAAAACAAAATCTTCATATCGTAGATGCACAATTTAGCTATTTTTGACACATTTTGATTTCGCTTGCCTTTATTTAATGAGTAAATAACATTATTTTAGTTATTTTTTCCTACTATGCATGTTTTAAAAGCCATTTGTGTCCAATTTTCGCAAGTTCGAAAACTATTGCTGAATTTTCTCAATTTTCCAAAAGGGCACCCTTCCATAAACGGTCCTGCACTGATGGTTTATTGTCGTTTTTAGAGATCAATACGCTGAAACAGCATACAATAAATATACTACTCTAGGTTGAATAGCTTTTACTGTCTTTCTGTCTTCAAAGCTTGTTCACGAATATATTCGATGGTATCATCTTTAAAACGGATATCACGAAATAAATGAGTATTGTGACTGAAGTGTGGAACTCAATCGCAACGAATTTTACTATTTAAGATGACACCTGGAAAATCGAAAAGTGGGAGTCGAATTTTGAATTTGAGATCTCTTGGTCGCCTTGTCCGATGAACATTCGTCAAGTTTCCATTATATTTTCTTCTATGCCTATAAATGACAGCAATTTATCAATCACTTGTTCGCCATTATTTTATATTCACACTATGTGTATTTGAGTTATAAAAATCGTTGAAATAGCAATGTCCAGGTGTAAAATGAGAGTTTCCCATTTGTGAAGTATATTAAAGAAAATGAATACTATTTAGAAGTTCCAGAAAAGCGGAGGTTATCAGTTATTTTATTGGTAATATTTCACTTGCTCACTCGGGTAAATTCCCAATCAGTTCAGCTGTTCGATATTCATTTTTGCATTGGGATGTTATTCAAGTTCACACCGAATTTGAAAACTAAAGCTTCCTTTTCGACTGCTTTTCAACTCTTCACAAGTACATTTGAATTTTTATTAAAGCTTATTCATGTGATCCTCCACACTGTCCTTGGGCCACACACTGTCCGGATGAGTTATGGAAGAAACCCTGCAAAATCATACAGTGAATTTACAAGTAACTTCTTATTTTCCTGCAACAAAGCAACTTGGTATGTAATACTGCTCTGGTATTTATGCACCACTTGAAGAAGTCTTATGTCTAACTAGATATCGACTCACAAGTCTACTTCAAGTGAAAACAATGAGTACACTTAAAGTTTAGAAATTCTAGAGTAAGTCATTTTGATGAGCTTTACCAAATTAAATTGGCATTTTGGAGGTCCGCACATCATAACGCAGGGTCTCTGCAAAAAAATAATCGATGAAGATTTGCCTTGCATGGAAATTTTCTCATTGCTTTTTTTTTATTCTTGGTCTTGTGTTCACAGAACGGTTTTATATTTTTTTTTAAAAAGTACGACTCCGACATCACCGCATTTTCCCTCTCATTAGGCCCCTTCCCATCTCTCTTTCATTCCTTGCACTATTGAACATCTTTCAATCGTGACTATGCCAATCAATACGCAGAAATATTATAAAAGAAATAGTATGTGGTGACTTATATGACTTTTGCTACCATCCTGTCTTCACAGTTTATTCACCAGAATATTCGTGGGACACCCACCACCTTTAAATTAAGTTTTCTAATGCGCTTGTCAATCTACAGTGCAGCCTAAAAGTCATCGGACACTTATTTATTTTTTATAACTTTTGATCTAGGAAAGCAATCAAGCTGATCTTTTGAGCCAATGTACAGAATTTATCAAGGGATACAACCATGATGTGTTGGTGTAATTAAATTAGTTCACTGTTGCATAGCAGTAACGCAATCGAAATGCACTTTTTTGAAAATTTACATTTCTTTAGTGAAAATTCCTGTTCTTCTGAAACATTGCGAGAGTGGAGACCCCCACTAGGGCTGCACAGTCAAACAATCCGGAATGGCTCCGATTAGGATTTCAAGCAATAGCAGGGTTGCAACTTTGACCCCCAAAATTTATAACTCAGCTTCTAGATGTGTTAACGACCCGTTCTAAGTGCTGAAATGATGCTAGGGGCGAGTAATGTTTATTCCCAGATTACGGTAGTCATAGCTCGTCATTTGCCCTCGGGGCATAAAAAAATTTTTTTGATGTGAGGACCGATTTTGAGACCCTACCGTTCAGAGGGCGGGTCTTCTAAAATGATGGTTCCTGCGCAAGCAGCTTAGCAATGTATCATATATTTATTTCCCTTATTTTGGTTTAATTCCGATTCCTTTCAGACCCGTAGCAAAAGTTATGCTGAGGTCTATTTTTTCAGTATGTTTAAAAAATGAAAACACGTTTTTGTGGGACTAAAAGAGCATCAATAGCCATTATATGATAGGTATCATCTTCTATCATCATGATAATTGTCATGGCAAAGTCCGAGCCTTATCGGACAAATTCTGCGAAATTTGAAAAAAAAATGTTGAAAAAATCCAAGCAATTTTCCTCCTTATTTCTCCAATTATAACTTCTCTCGAAAAACTCTAAATTTCATGAAACGCTAGTAAAATGTCGTCTACTATACATAGAAGACATCTAACTGTTAAGTAGAATAGAAATTGACCTGAGCAGGTTCCTGAATCTCGAAAAATGAGAAAAATAAAAATTTGAAATTTCGTAAAATTCAACCGATCGGGCTCATACTCGGTCAAATTCTGTATCACTCATGGGGTATAACCTCTGCCAAGTTTGGACCCTGCTGCTTCACTGATCACAGAGTTATGACATTTTAACTCATTTTCAAGGGTGTCGAAAATTTCGATTTTCTCACAGGAATGAATTAGCTCGAGCGGATGGTATAGCGGATTATACTCCTCAGTAAATGTTATTCATACACTGTTAACAACAAGTCTCAGAAAAATCCCGCTGAGGAAATAATCACTGCTGAGTAAGTACAGAGGGGATCCAGGATCGCTACACAATAATACGACGACGAATCATAACAACGGGAGTAGGATATGATGCACACTAGTACTATAGTATCCTGCCAAAATATGAGCCTGATCTCTCATCTGAATTAGAGTTAAAGTAATGAAGGTTGTGTTAGAAAAGAAACTATGTAAAGACTGACTATCTAGAGATAAAACGATCCAGTGTTTCGGCCCTGGTCCTAGACACTGGACCGGCCCGTGTGGGATGGGCCTCATCAGTAGGATGACCCACACAGGACAGTTTTCAATAAAACGTTTTTTCAAAGGAAAGAAGAAGAACTTAATAAGGTTAAAGAGTTAACGATTAAATATTGATTGAGATTTCGCTACGCTAATACTAATATTGTATACATAAAAGCAAAGATCTGAGTCAAAAGTTATGACAATGCAAAGTTTTTGACGAAGACTTTTGGCTGCTACTGTACATTATATTTAATACTATTAAATTATCTAATATATTTTTTCGATAATCAATAAATTATACTTTCTCTCGGAGATCTGGTGGACGCGTCCTGGGCGGGGTCAGATTGGCTCGCTGAGACGCATTGTCCATTTGAATTACGCACGAATCCCGCCGAGCACTGGCACTTCGGAGGAGCACATGATAAGATGCAGAACTGAAAGATTAGAGAAATTACTAAACCTCAATCAGTGAAGAAAACGCTGTTCTCTATAAAGATATTATTATGATGGAATTTTTAAAAATCTATCACGAAATAGAGAAATATTCCCTAACTCCAAATCCTAAATTATCACTGTCCCGGCAGTGTTCTCCAGCAGGACTTCTTGAGACTTGAATAAATGGATAACTTTAACTTTTTAGTCTTTTATCTTACTCTTTCAATATATAGAGGCAACCAGAAAATGACGACTCGACTAACCGCCATTTTATTGCCACATGTCTATCATGACCGATTAGCTGCACATCAAATCAACCAATTTTTGGTTAATATTTGACTATCAATATTCGACAATATAAATGGAATAAAACCCACTCGATTGTGCCGATGCTGCTGCAAACACAGCAACATATTATTAAAGTTTTCACAAAACTAGAAACCAATAAATGCAGACTTACCAAAACTGTCGACATTATATCTCGAGTGAGAAGAGTACTTCTCTGTGAGGGTGAAAAGAACAAATGTTCTCCCGAACTCTCTCCGCTCTTTATACATTTAATTATGAATCCCATTTAATTATGAATCTCATTTAATTATGAATCTCATTTAATTATGAATCTTAAAAATACCCTCCGAGGTCAGATAAATTTATTATTATTATTTATATAACAACCGAGAGCAAGAGTGTGTTGTTCGATTTGACGAGTGGAGTGTTGCTCATATTGATCACTGATTAGAGAATCAAAATTTTCGTGCCGTAAATACATAATCCTGCTTGTCAAAAAACATCTTGATTTGTCCTTACTTTAATTTAATGTTATGCAAATTTTATTAGTAGCTGCTAATATGCAAATCTTTGTAGCGGATATCACAGACAACATTAATGTCTGTCACAGACTGGTTTTCTATTTTTAAAGGTTGTCCATATACTTCTTTTTGTATGTAAGTGTGGCCAATAAGGGATTGTTATTTTCTATTTCACGTGGGGCACCTATATTTGGGTAATAAATCCGATTATGGGATTATTAAACTCTGTGTAGTAGGTGGCTCGATCGTGATCTTTAACTGTGCTTTCATGTATTTGCTAGTTTACGTGTCTTGTGTTTCTCTGCACTACGAAGAATATGAGTCACTTACTCACTCGGCAAAGCAAACATAACAAAAATGATATAGTGTTGTCATTATAAAATGTACTTGCATAAGAAAACACCTCATGGACCTAATCGCGAAGACCTCAATAAAGATGGAAGGATCTCATCATCCGGACACTCGGTCTCTCCTTTTTGAGACAAGCAATATGAGTGACAGGAAGACATGCACATCAGAGCCCCTTCTTGAATCAATATGTTTAAAACTGATGAAAAAAATGTTATGGAAATTGACGAACGTTTACTGTTCAGGGAGATGTATAGATGCGATTTTAGTTCATTAAAAATCCTGTAATTAAAAAAATTTTTCTACACTTCAGCTTGCAATATTTTTTCGTGATTTTCACTCAAAAGATAGAGAGAGATCTTCGAGTTTTTTCGTAATAATACTGTTCGTGTAGAATGATAGAGATTCATCACACGAACCGAAAGAAATATCAGATATTCACTCATGACATGTTTGAAGCTTTGTAATGCGTATTGAAAGTAATTTTTAAGGCATGTAGAGGGTCCTTTTTCGATTTGTCATACTCTCACAATTTATAACGTCCCTCATACCAAATTTCCAAACAAGACAAACAATAATCCCTGCATTAATCATTGCAGGAGTTCGACATGCAAACTCAACGGTCTCCTTCTTTAAAGACATGATATAGTAGTAACTAATAATATTATTTACTTATCAATTAAGAGACCGGCTCGGTAAGACTCGAGCATTTTGACCCCCTGCCGGACATTCGCGAGGACTTTCGATCTGGCCCTCAATACTTTCATCGTAGACACATACCGGGGGGAGACCGATGAAAGTTATAGGGAAAATGACCTTAGGCTCAAACCCGGCTCAAATATGTCACATTAAGTAAAAAATTGAAAAATTCATATCTTTTCAATCGTGATAGCTAGGACTTTTGTTTATTTTATTAGTGAATAACATGTCATGCACTCTTACGAACACTGCTGAACATTAATATCATATCGTTCTGAATATGTTTTTTCGTGTCTGATTTTCAGATTTTTCTTCTTCTATCCTCGTTGAACGGCTAGCCCCAGTAATGGAATAGTGTATATAGTAGCCCTGACGGTTGTGTACATGGTGGTCACATTCCCTTGGCCAGCCAACATTTCGCAGGCATCGAAAATTGCAACTGAATGTGAGAAATGTGTAAACTGCACAAATCGAAAATTAAATTTCTTGAAATTCGCAAGAGTAAGAGGTAGCTTTATTATGTCATTTTACTCGTACTGATGCGAGAATATAGGAAAAATATACTAATAGACTCGGGCTACATTTTTTTTTAAAATGAGAAAAATAATTATTTTATTTTTATTTTCTCAACTTCCACATTCAGTCGGCCGTCAAGGCAAGTTGATTCATAGGGCGGATGGTGGCTGATGCATGTGCGTTTGCAGAAACGACTGCCACGTGAAGAGTCGTCGTTTCGCAGATCTCGAATTTATTTTTTTAATTATCAAACTTGAATATTTATATGTTTCTGTCATATAAATCGGTTGGAAGGTAGCGTACTGCATCCAACGCTGTACCATTTTTATCAGTATTAGTGTACGCTATAGCACTACTGTAATCGTCAGGAATCGCGAATTGATTTTTTTTCAGTCGACCGATTATTCTCAATCACGACCCGGGGTTCATGGTTGAGAATGACTAAGTCGAAAAATTCATGACGATCCCAGACCAAAGACTATGTGGCATTATTTCAACAGTGCGCCAACTTTTATTTTTCTGGATACCGCAACCTGCACTACCGTAATCTAGCTACCGTATCCTATAATAATGTGGTGAAATTCTCGGAAAATTCAGGTGCTTGCATTACTATTACGGTAATTCGAGTTATGGTATCCATACAAATAAAAGTTGGACCACTGTTGATATAATGCCACATAGTATTTGGTCTGGGATCGTCATGAATTTTTCGACCTCAGTCATTCTCAACCATGAACCCCGGGTCATGGTTGAAAATCATGGGTCGACTGAAAAAAATCAGTTCGCGTTCTCTGACGATTACGGTCCAATAGCGTACACTCCTACTGATAACAATGGTACAACTTAGGTTGCCATAGGTCACCTTCCAATCGATTTATGTGAAAGAAACATGTAAATATTCAAGTTTGATGATTTAAAAAATAAATTCTAGATCTGCGAAACGACGATGATTCACGTGGCAGTTGTTTTCGCAAACGGACATGCATCAGCCACCATCCGTCCTATGAATCAACTTGACTAGACGGTCGACTCAATGTGCGGGTTGAAAGGATAAAAATAAAATAATTATTTTTCTCAATTTTTTTAAAATGTAGTCCGAGTCTATTAGTATATTTTTCCTATGTTCTCGCATCACTACGAGTAAAATGACATAATAAAGCTACCTCTTACTCTTGCGAATTTCAAGAAATTTAATTTTCGATTTTGCAATTTACACATTTCTCACATTCAGTTGCAATTTTCGATGCCTGCGAAATGTTGGCTGGCCAAGGGAATGTGACCACCATGTACACAATCGTCAGGGCTACAATATACACTATTCCATTACTGGGGCTAGCCGTTCAACGAGGATAGAAGAAGAAAAATCTGAAAATCAGACACGAAAAAACATATTCAGAACGATTTGATATTAATGTTCAGCAGTGTTTGCAAGAGTGCATGACATGTTATTCACTAATAAAAATAAATAAAAGTCCTAGCTAACATGATTGAAAAGATATGAATTTTTCAATTTTTTACTTAATGTGACATATTTGAGCCGGGTTTGAGCCGCAGGGCATTTTCACTAAAACTTTCATCGATCTCCCCCCGGGAAGTGTCTATGATGAAAGTATTGACTCCCAGATCGAAATTCCTCGCGAATGTCCGGACCATTCTCGAGTCTTACCGAGCCGGTCTCTTAAGGTAAAAAATCGTATTTTGAAACAAATTAGCTTGACTCTGCATCTGTGGCATGAACTTTTTTTTCTGAACAGTGAACTGTTTGTTTCTCTGATCAGCCTAACACATCACTCGTCAACAAAGCCAGACTTCCTCTTTGTTGTTATATAAAGTGAAGCCAAGTTCGGGGAAACATTCACCCTCACAGAAGAACTATACAATCCGTTTACTTGAGTAATGGTGTCGAAAATTTTGGTAAGCTTTATTCACTTTATTCTAGTTTGTTTTGTGGTTTCGCAAAACAAAAATAATATTGATTGATAATTCCAGACCATGACTGTAGCTGTAATTGCAGTAGCTTCGGCACAGAGAAGTGTGTTTTTTTAGAAAAAATATATTGTTGCTTTGATGTGATTCTTATAGATCGTGTATAATAGAAAATTAACGTTGTTCCAGGTTTGACCTGCGCTCATATCTTCTGTAGGGAATTTTCATGTGCGGTAAGCTTTCGTAAATCTTATTTTATCTGCTTCTGTCGAGCATCATTTTCGATGCACGTGATTTATCTTTGAGCATCTCTCTATTCTATTCTGCAATTTGCAGATGGTGGATGGCAAGCCGAGGTGTCAGCCTCCCCCCGGAGTAACATGTGGGGCCAATGAGTACTTCACAACATGTTCATCAAAGTGCGAGCTAAAATGCGGGGATAGTGGATGTGTAAGTTATATCGGTGCATTGTTATCTTCTAAAATATCATATCAAAAATCGGTTATGGGCGGTAAAGAAATTAATTCAATATAAAAGGAGTGTAGACCGAGAAGATAGAAATGATGTTTGAAATTATGAGAGTGCGGGGAAACGTAAGACCAGTTGCAAATAAATGCCTACACAGTATCGATTTACCGTGATTTACAGGAGGATTTCAGTAGGATGTGCGGCGATGCAAAGTGTGAATGCGATTGGGTGAGTTGTTTTAAGTGAACATACTTATTAATTCAGAATTTATACTAGAATTTTGTTTCCAGGGCTTCTTCCGTAACTCATCCGGACAGCTTCTCATATCATGATGGTACTTAGAACAGTTCGTTAGCGCATCTCGAAGAAGAGTTTCAAATATTGTTGCAAAAAAATTGCAGCCCCGCTAGAGCTTGAAATCGGAGTCAGAGACATTCCGATTTGTTTACCTTTGTAAACCTAGTGGAGGCCTCCACTCTCACCATGTTTCAGAAGAACAGCATTTTTCACTATCGAACGACACATGTTTAAAAAGTGTACTTTGATTGTGTCATCATTACTCAACAGCGAACAAATCTAACCAACACATAATGGTTATATTCTTTGATGAGCTGCTTACGTTGATTCAAAAGATCAGCTTGATTGCTTTCCTGAATCAAAATTCGTTAAAAAAATGAAAATTCGTCCCTATTATTATTATTATTATTATTATTAAATATTATAAATTATGTGATCGCGGGGGTTAGTCACAGAAAAATTCATATACTTTTGACATATTTTAGGTAGTGTGCCCTCAGATGTGCGGATCTCCAAAGTGTGAATGTAGTTCAGTAAGTTGTATTTCACAAATCATCAAAGTGGCTTTCTCTGGAATTTTAAAACTTAAAGTGCAGTTTTCGTTTTGATAAAGGTGGATTTTGTGAGTCTCTTTCAAGTTAGTTCAAGTCTTTCAAGTTAGCTAGTAGATGTTGTTTAATTTTAAAGGGTTTCATCCGCAACTAATCCGGACAGTGTGTAACTCAATCAGATTGTGGCGACACACCTCCCGCCGGAGTGACTTGAGGAGCCAATGAGCACTACAAATATTGTTCAACAATGTGCGAGCTAAAATGCGGGGAAAGAGATGTAAGTTGTTTCGGTACTTTGTGTTCTTCCACAAAAATTACATCAAACCGCATAACTGTTATGCACAGTAAACAAATTAATTCAATAGAAAATGAGGTAGTCCGAGAACATAGAAATGCTGTTTGAAATTATGAAAGTACGGGCAACATGAGAGCATTCGCGAATACATGCCTATTCAGTATTGATTGATCGCTATTTTCATGATGGCTGCATTAAGTTCTCCGGCTTTCCAAAGTGTCAATGCAATAAAGTAAGTTGCACTTTAATGCTCAACCAATTGTAATACTAGTAAGTAATACTAAGTAACTTATTGAATCATAATTAGAATTTATTCTTGATTTTTCCAGGGAACCTTCCGTAACTCATCCGGGCAGTGCGTAACTAAATCAGAGTGTGGCGAAATACCTCCCGCCGGAGAGACGTGTGGAGCCAATGAACAATACTCAACTTGTGCATCAGCATGCGAGCCAAAATGCGGCCAAAAAGTAATTGTAAGTTGTTTTGGTACTTTTCTTCTTCTAAAATATCACATCAAACTGTAGAATAATTATGGAAATTAAAGAAATTAACTCAATAGACAAGGAGGAGGGTAGGCCGAGAAATAGAAATGTTGTTTGATATTATGAGAGTGAAGGGTGACGTGAGAGTACTCGCAAATAAATGCCTATACCGTACTGATTGATCGCTATTTTCAGCCAATCTGCAATAGGAACTGCGCCGGAGAAAAGTGTGAATGTGTCGATGTAAGTTGTATTTTATGGCTCAACAAAGCGCCTTAGTAAGTAATACTATGTAACTTATTAAATCACACTTAGAATTTACTCTATTTAACAGGGATTCTTGCGTAACTCATCCGGACAGTGTGTAGCTGAGTCAGAGTGTGGCGAAATACCTCCCGCAGTAGTGACATGTGGAGCCAATGAGAAATACTCAACTTGTGCATCATCATGTGAGCCAAAGTGCGGCGAACCAGTAAATGTAAGTTGTTTTGGTAATTTGCTTTCTTCTAAAATGCATCGAACTGCAGAACTGTTATTGAAAGTAAAGAAACTAAGTCAATAGAAAATGAGGGTAGGCCGAGAACATAGAAATGTTGTGCCAATATGCCTATACAGTATTGATTGATCGCTATTTGCAGTTGTTCTGCGTTAGGATGTGCCTCGGGGCAGGCTGTGAATGCGACGATGTAAGTTGTATTTTACAACTCAACATAGTAATTTATTAAATCAGACAAATTATTTTCAGGGATTCTTCCGCAACTTATCCGGTCAGTGTGTACCTAAATCAGAGTGCGACGACATAGAGATAATATTCGAATAATTTACTTCCAGTTATAATTCTACAGTTATTTACCGTATAAAAATCACTTGAATCATTTGTACGAGAGTTGCCACAATAACTACTTCTTTTTTGCATCGTTTAAAGGGGTTGGGGCATCTGGGATAGACAAGTATTAGTAACGAGAGAAAAATATTTCAAAAATGTGTCGTGGATGATTAAGATGGATTTGCGTAGAGGCTGTGGGAGGACATTAAGTTTGGTTTGGAATGGGCGCTTACAGGGCACAATGGTCACATTTTAAGCATTCGAGACCAGCGAGTGAAAAGTAAAAATCAAATCGACTGATTGGGGAAAAAAACGATCAGGGAAGGGATTATGCCATAGAGAAAGTTACCGAGATATTAGGAGAATTCATAAGTAACGCTCGTTTTTCGCTTTCCAATAAAATTGTCACAAAAATTTAACAAAGCATGGAGAATTCTAGAAATATTTCCATTCGCATCGGTCACCTTCTACCTTCTACCCGGCAGTTTGAGGATCCCTTCGTGATAAAAGGATTGGTGCAAATTCCGGAAATAGGTGGCGAGTACGGTATGGATAGTGTTTCGGTCTTTGAAGCTTTGCCCTGTGAGGAAGTGATGGAGCGCCTCGAAGAGGTAGCAACCATAGTCGGCAAGGTCGAGTAAGTACAGAGGGTGGGGAAGTACAGTTCGGTCATACCCCGTTAGCTCAGTCTGGGTTGTTCTTTTGGTATCAGGTCGACCGTTGTCATGTTGAACTTAGATCAGACTGTCCTTCCCGCATGATTGTTCGAGGTGGAGTCGTAGCTTCCGCAACTGGAGAGTGTAGACATGTGTCGTGATGGTCGTACCCTCGGGAAGGAGTTCCCAGTACTCGACTCCCCGTACCGAATACCAGATGCACAACATAACTTTTTGATGGTGAAAATCGGGTTTGGGGACATCTGCTCGCTTTTCGCGCTCACCGAACCACGGTCTCATTGGCTCTTTGTAATCGTAAGCACGGCGGTTCATTGGAGGGAAATTCCTACATTTAACTTTGGCTTGAAGCCTCCCGCACTACGAAAAATCGGCAAAGTTGTTTTGCACCGGTTGGGATTCGAACCCGCGAGGTTCGGATCGCCAGACAAAAGTTCTAACCACTAAGCCATCTCGGCATGCTACATAGCTCGTAGAACTCGATGATGAACGCATTAGGGGGGAGGGACCGCAGTGCGTCGTTGAGCGCGTCGCGTCGCTCCCTCCCCCTACGCTAACTATTACCGTATATAATAATGATCTTTCGTGGTAAGACATTTGTTGAACAATTTATCCTGATTTTTAAAAACTGCGAGTCGCTCTTAACTACTGTCCTTGAACCGCCGTGGTAAGGCACCCACTTTACACGATGTTGGAAGTCAGGGCGTTTCAAGCCCGAGCGAGAGAGGAATAAAATAACGTTGCGAATGTGAATTCCGTCGGGGGAGAAATTGTGCGGTTTTCTCGCCTGGAGGACACGCGGGAAGTGAATCGAAAGCAACCGTAGGATATCCAAGGAACAGTCTATCTAGTGTATACAGCATGGATGCTGGCAATAACAACAGAGCAAGAACGAGGCGACTGAAGTTGAGACAAAAAAACGAGCGTTACTTATGAATTCACCTAATATATATCCTCACACAGTGGGCCAGGATTGGGCGGTAAAGGGTGACCGGTAAAAAATTCGGTAACGGTAATTTACCGGTCTGAAATACCGGTAAAAATCGGTAAAACGGTAAAAACGGTAAAACTCTTAAAATCCTTGTAAAATCGCGAAAAAATGCAAAAAGTGTTGCCTCTACGTTTATTCATGCCACCAGATCTGCGACATTGTGCCTGAATCTATAAGGGAATGGCAAAAGGCTAATTTGCTCTAGTTATAACAAAAAAATAATTTCATTTCTTTTACTGTGAAAATTAAATTCGAAAAGAGTTATTTATGGTTAGAATAAATCTTCTGTAGTCTGTTGAGTCATAAAATTACATTCGGATATGGTCAATTTCTCGAAATTTCAAACAAAATATTACCAAGAGATACCCAGAATATCTAGTGTAAATTTCGGCAATTACCGTTGAGAAATCGTAAAAAAACCGGTAAAAAATTGATAACGGAAAAATATTCCGCCCAACCCTGCAGTGGGCTCAAAATCTCTGGATGGCCGGGTTTGCTCCCGAAGGGGTGGACTACTACGGCTACGGTATACTCTCGCCGACTACAAACCCTGAAGTCTCCACAGAGATTAAATTTGCCCGAGTAACGTTAGTTGGCGAGCGATTTGCCCGTATTCTGGCAAATGTTAGCCTGTATATGGGCATATCGCTGGTTTTTGGGCTACCATTTGCCCGAATGTGGGCAAATCGTGTACACAAATGGTGTAAGATGGCAAATCTATTGCCCATATTTGGTCAAGTTTGCTCTCTGTGTAAGGTCACCTTCGTTCTTTTTTTTCGTTTGACGACAAACAGAGATCCTGTTGGACTTTGGCTGGCACGCCCCCCCCCCCCCAAACGCAATACTCGCCCGACTTGGCTCCTAGCGATTACTGCTTGATTTCCAATATGCAGCGCGCTCTCTTAGGAGTACACTTCAACAACCTGCGGGAATTCGAAATTTGGCTGACCAACTACTTTGCCTCCAAGCAGCCAAGCTACCCGAACTTTGGAGGAAGTGTGTCGTTGCAGACAACGCTTAGTTTGATTGATTTACTTTTGCCGAGATAAAGTTTAAAGTTTAAAGTTTAAAGTTTAAAGTTAAAAGTTAAGTTTAAAGGGCCAAATATACAATATGAAGTGACTACTCGATGATATAAGCGCTGAGACCCCTTTGCCCTATCTATCATCTTTAACATTCTGTCTTGTGTACATTGAATGATTCCACACATTTTCGACTATATCGTTCTGTTAGGGTGGGATACCCAGCCCTAGAGCCTCCCTATTGATCTTTGATCTTTAGGCGTATTTTGTATATTTATGTCTCATTCTTGTAATTATATTATATTTGCATTTCATTGTCTAGGATTAGGATTATCATATTTAATTTGCATTGTGATTAGTCTTTAGTTCATTTCCATAATTGTATATTGATGTCGTGTCTTTCGTTGTATTATCTTTAGTCTGGGACTCATGTCTTTGTAGAGTTAGGTTGTTTGATTATTGTGCTTGTGTATTTTATTGTATTTTTTGTGTGAGAGTGCATCTGAATAAACTTATCTTTTGTTCTTTAGTCTTTGGTCTTTTGTTTCACCTCAAGCGGAGAACTCCGGCGATAGTATCTTTAACGTACATGGGGGCCGAACCGACCCTTGAGTACTGATTCATAAGCGCCAAATTCTTTTGTCAAAGAGAAAGTGGTTATCAGAGTGCCGTGGCGGATACGGTATTGTGGTGTATTGAGACCGTGGCGGATACGGTAGTGTGCAACGTTGATCATCGTTTCCTGCTAGTCTAACCAACTGAGCCGCTAAAGGACGATTGATCTGGTTCCCGTTTGGTTAACGTGGTTGTCGGTCAGTAACGTTGCTTATCATCGTTCCTGCTTCTAGTCTAACCAGCTAAGAAGATACAGGACGATTGATTGTGTGTACCCGTTTGGTGAACGTGGTTTGTGACCGTGGTATCGTTACCTGATACTAGCCTAACCAGCTAAGTGGATACAGGACGATTGATTGTGTGTACCCGTTTGGTGAACGAGGTTTGAGGTATTGAGACGTGGAGATCTCGAGACGTGGAGATCCTTGAGGTGTGAAGGTCTCGTGGTATTGTGGTGTTCAGACCTTAAGGTGCTAAGGTGTAGAGGTGTTAAGACCTTAACGTGTTGAGGTGTGGAGCTGTCGGGGTGTGTGATTGTTAACCAAGTGTGGTGCGAAAGGGTGACGTTTCTCAAGTTATATCACATTGATTGACTCATTGGTGAATTCGTTGTTGATTGATCACTCGCGTTTATTCGTGTTCGTATTGCCGTGATATGCATTCGATGTTTAGTGATATGATTATTTCTCAGGTGTCTGGCGAGATGAGCAACACGCAACGATCTGAGGACCTGAGGAATGTAGAAAAGGTTGTGGCCATGGATAGGAATAATGAGGTGATTATGACAGATTCTTTTGCTTACATAAAGGAAATCGATATGTTGATTAATGTATGGAATAAAACTAAGCAGAGATCTGTGGATACCGTAATAAAACGAGTCAGTCAGTACAAGAAGAGACCGAGTACTGTACAATTAGATAACTTGAGATCATTGTTAGAAGTGAATGAGGATGAGAATGAAAGGATGATGAATACGATTAAGACTAAGATTCGTGAAAGAGAAGGTAACCAAAGCAAGGTTCATAATATGCATCAGGAGAAGTGTAAGAGATTAGAGTCTGTGATAGATGAATTGAAAACGTCTATTCTAATTAGCAAACGCATGACTGATATACGAATGAAAGAGAATATCGGTGATGATATCCAGAATACGGTATTACAGTGTCGTTCTGGTGGTCATGAGGGTGTCGACGTAGATGCGAGGATCGCCTATTTGCCTGTTATCGATCGCAATAAAAGAGATTTTTCTGGAGGGAGTGTTAATGCAAATTATGCAAATGCTCACACACACAGAGAAATGATTGATACATCTCATAGTGATAATGTATGTAGAGGCAATATAAGTGATAATGAATCGATATCGAGTAGGAATAGTAGTATAGCTACAGTAGCAGATAAAATGATTGACTGCGTCAAAGTAATGCAGCAAACTATGAGCATGAATGCAGAGGAAGCAAGATTGTCCAGATTGAGCCCATTGGAACCATTTCATGGTAATAAGAATGAGAATTTTGAAATGTTCAGAAGAGCTTTCACATTAAGATTTGGATCAGCTAATGAACATATGAGAGTAGCCTATTTTGAATCATTTTTGAGGGATAGAGCTATGGATGTATGGTTGACTATGCCTGATAAGATAAGAAATGAGAGACAGTATAATGAGATGGTGGAATGGTTTGAGGATAAAGTAAGTGGAGTGACCCCATTTGCAGATGTAGAGTGTAATCAGAAGTTGAACTCGCTCAAATTAACAACTTCCAGTAAATACTTTGTGAAGCTAGAAAAGTATACTAATCAGTTATATCGTGGTGATCAAAGGACGTTGGAAAAGATGAGGAAACTCCATCTGTTGAGTGTTGTAGAAGGACGTAAGGAACATGCTGAAGTATTGTTGTTATCACAGCGAGTGAATGAATCATATGAAGCGATGAAAGAGTATATGCTTCGAATAGAATATGTTGATCGAACGGTGAAAGAATCAGAAAGAATGAAAGAAGGGAATAGAAATGGTAGTACCGATGGCTATGGAAATAATAATAGACAGGGTGTGTCGAACCCATCGACTCTATCGTATTCAGTTACCTGTCTCAAATGTGGTGGAAGAGGTCATGTGGCGAGTGTATGCACATCTAAAGTATATTATGGTAAAAGAGGAACTAATGAAGCTCAGTACAGTAGTATTGCTAATAATTATCAAAGTTACGGTAATCAAGGTGAATACGGTAAAACTGAAGAGATAATAGAACCATCGAGAGATATCAATAATTTTCCTGGAGTTTGTATGAATAGATTCATTGGACGTGTTCGTGATGTTAGTTGAAGTGATTGGAAAGTGTGCGCTGGAAATTCAATTGAGTGGGAAAGGTGAAAAACGTTTGATTTATTTTCATGTAATAAATTGTAAAAATCTGAATCCAGTTATTGGAATGAATGCATTCAAAGAGCTCGGAATAAGAATTGCATTTGGAGAAAAGAATGATTATTGTGTCAATGGGGAAGTTTATAAAAAGTCGGTGAATACTATGATTGGTCGAAAGAATGTTTCTAAAAAGTCGGTGAATACTATGATTGGTCGAAAGAATGTTTCTTTTGAATCGAATAAGAGGAATAACTGTGAAGTTAATCGATACTGTGGTAGATGTGGTATTGATAGAGGAAATAATGAGGATTGGATACATGGAGGTTATGTGAATAATGCGAGAAGAACATGGAGGAGGAGTTATAATACCAACAGTATCGATAAGAATAAGGAGTTCGCCAGGGATAGCGTTTCAAGTCGTCGTCAGCAGTTCTTTCGGAGAAGATTTGGTTCGCATGAGGACATGCTAGAGGGGAAGGGGGGAGATGTTAGGGTGGGATACCCAGCCCTAGAGCCTCCCTATTGATCTTTGATCTTTAGGCGTATTTTGTATATTTATGTCTCATTCTTGTAATTATATTATATTTGCATTTCATTGTCTAGGATTAGGATTATCATATTTAATTTGCATTGTGATTAGTCTTTAGTTCATTTCCATAATTGTATATTGATGTCGTGTCTTTCGTTGTATTATCTTTAGTCTGGGACTCATGTCTTTGTAGAGTTAGGTTGTTTGATTATTGTGCTTGTGTATTTTATTGTATTTTTTGTGTGAGAGTGCATCTGAATAAACTTATCTTTTGTTCTTTAGTCTTTGGTCTTTTGTTTCACCTCAAGCGGAGAACTCCGGCGATAGTATCTTTAACGTACAGTTCGCAAACGAGCATTTTTTTATGATAAAACAAATAAGATAAAACATTGTGTGGTATTGTGATAAATCTGAGATAAATACCCTAAAGTAGGGATCCGCATTTGTGCAATGCACAGCCGGTACGAGCATGAACGAAATGAAAATGATGAAAAGTCATTCTGCACAATTAAGACGCATTTTTTCGTTCCCATTCGTGCATTTGGCATTTATTAAGCAGTTGTACTAACAAAAATAAGACTCAAAACAGCATTAACATCGACAAACAAGATAATAAAACAACAACTGAATGCATAATTATAATAATCATAGACTAGCTGATAGGTTTTCAGGATCTTGATCATCATCAAATTGCTTAAAATGCTATCAAATTGACTTCGGATTTGGTTTGATCTATTTATCTTTTCGGCAAAAGCTTTAATTGAATCGATGAGGTGATGATTATTCCATTTGCTGAGTGATCTGGATACTGCTAGATGAATTTGATGTGCACTGCATCGTACACTGGAATTCCATTTAGTAATTAATTAAAATGTACTAAATATTAAAATATGTAGAAAACCTCGGTAGATTCATGTCTTTGACTGCTTTAATAATATTGGAAGCAGAATCGGAGGTTATAGCAATTACATTAAGATTCTGTTAAGAGAGAGTGAGAGAGATTAAGAGAGAGTGAGTTCTGAGCAATGAAGTGAACAATTGCAGTCTCTAATGCCTTAGCCTCCACCTTAAATGAGCAATAACAATGCGTATTCTAAGCGATTACTTACATTGGGACTTAAATCAGAGTGGAACTTCTTCATATGTCTCGACATATTACACGTTGATCCTTTTGGCCTTGAAATTATATTTGCACAGTGGATACAAGTTGCACTATCATCTCCTGAAATTGCAAGAAGCATGTCTCACATATGTGATGAACTACAAAACCAATATGAAATGTTTAAAAATTAACAGTAATGACAAATGACATAATAAACAAAACGAAATATTAAAAAAAATATCATTACCTTCTTTCAAAACAAAACTCTCCCAAAGATTACTCCAACGCCTTTTAGACATGACAGACCAGTCACCAATTTGATGAATCAAAATGATAAGAATGAGTCGAATGCATTAATTTGCACGAATGAATACTTAATTATAATAATGAAGTCGTGCGCACGACTTTTCTTTCATTTTCATTTTGAAAATCATTTTGCACGAATGCACATTTGCGGATCCCTACCCTAAAGTAGCATTCAGAACCAAATATTTCGGCTGCACTCGCTTTTCTTCCTCTCGATTCCACTTACTCACACCTAATCCATCTGGCCTTCGCCGCATTGATTTGAGAAAAAAAGAGTGTTTTTGAACGGTGAAACAAGAGCTATTCATTGTGGCTTCTCTCGTACAAATAATTCAAGTGATATTTATACGGCCAATAGCAGAATAATTGTATGTGGAGGTTTATTCTGGAAATACAATTTATTTGTCGTCTGGGAATACGATTCGTGATTCGTCTGGGAATACTATGCGTGAAGAACGGTCGCACTCTGATCTAGCTACGCACTTTCCGAATCTGTTACGGAAGAAGCCCTGGAAAAATTCTAGAATAAATTCTAAGTCCGATTTAATAAGTTAGTTTAGTTTTACTTACTAAATCACTTTCTTTAGCTGAAAAGTACAACCTACCTTGTTGCATTCACATCCATTTCCGCAGTCGAAAGTGCAGATTATCTGCAAATAGCGATAAATCAAACCCTGTATAGGCATTTATTTGCAAGTGCTCTCACATTACCCCTCATTCTCATAATTTCAAACAACATTTCTATGTTTTCGGCATCAAAAAATTAATTTAAGAACAAGAACTACATATAATTGATTTTCTAATCGATTTAGGATTAGAACACATATTCGAGCTATTTGGGAGAGAGTTCCTAACATTCACAATACGGTTTTTAAAGGGAGCGTAATCTCTCTCAATAGTCTCTTCGGCGCGCAATGCTTTCTCGTTGTTAGCGAACAGAGAAATAGTTTGCATAAAGTAGAGACCATTGGGTAACGCTCCCTTTAAATAGTAGCGATCATATAACATATGCAAAACTAAATAAGCGATCTCTTAAATTCAAACAACATTTCTATGTTCTCGGCCTACCCTCCTTTTCCACTGAATTAATTTCTTTACTGCCCATTAGTTCTGCGGTTTGATATATTATTTTTGAAGAAAAAATAATACCAAAACCACTTACAGGTTCAGGTTCGCCGCATTTTGGTTCGCATGATGATGAACAAGTTTTGTACACCTCATTGGCTCCACACGTCACTCCGGGGGGAGGAATTTCGCCACACTCTGATTCAGTTACGCACTGTCCAGATGAGTTACGGAAGAAACCCTGGTAAAATTTTGGAATAAATTCTAGGTCCAATTTCATAGGTATAATTTAGTTACTTACATTTAGTATTACTGACTAAGCCTTTGTTGTGCTTTAAAATTCAACTTACTTCATTGCATTGACACTTCTTCGGGCCGCATATCTTATCGCAGTCAGGCTGTAAATACCGGTCAATCAATAGTGTACATTTATTTACGTATGCTCTCACGTAACCCGCACTCTCATAACTTCCAACACCATTTCTCTCTTAAATGCTGACACTCCTCTAAATTGAGCTAATTTCTTTATTGTTCATAACAGTTCTCCGGTTTGATATAGTATTTTTGAAGAAAGCAATATACCAAAACAACATACTTCTCCACCATCTCCGCATATTCTCTCACATGATGAGCATGCTCTGAAGCGCTCATTGGCTCCACAAGTCACTCCGGGAGGAGGTTGACACGTTGGTTCACCGTTAATCATCTGCAAATTACCGATGTTCAAAGATAAATGACATTCATCGAAAAATAAGCTAGATAAAAGTGTTACGCAGATCAAAGAAAGACTACGAAGGCTTACCGCACATGGTAGTCCCATGCATCTAATCTGAGAGCAACCTGGAATTACATAGACTATCTATTGTACATGATCGATCAGAAAAAAATCAATCAATATCTGCTATCAGTTACAGTATAATGTTTTTAAACCCACTTCTCTGTGCCGAAGCTACTGCGAGTATAGCTACATTCACGATCTGGAATTATCCATCAATATTATTTTAGTTTTGCAAAATCACAAAAAACTATAATCCATTAAAAAAACTTACCAAAATCTTGGACATCATGCCTCAAGTGAGTAGAACGGGTTGTTCTATGCGAGGGTGAATGTTTAGCCGAACTCTGTTCCACTTTATATAACAACCGAGAGGAAGTCTGGCTTTGTTGGGTTTGTTCAGTGACGTGAACGACTGATCAGGGAACCAAAATTTTCATGAATCACACAAACAAAATGTTCAATGATCATGGAAACAAATTATATTTGAATTGAATATCGAAAGCCAACGACTTTCGTCATACGATTTTAATAGGCTCTTCTTCTTCTTTAGCTTTCGTATTTATACGTAATGTTTTATATTTATTATTTTATTTTGTTTTCGGAAATGTACTATTACTTGATATTCAATGATACAAATTTTAAATATGGAAATTAGTTGATATCCACAAAGGCGCACGAAAAGGTCACTAGCGGTGTACCCCAAGGTTCAGTATTAGGCCCATTACTTTTCCTGATCTATACTTCAGAAATTCCATCCCTCGTCCAAAATGATAATGGTGTCATTGCAAGGATGTATGCGGATGATATAAAAATTTTCAAATCCATTGAGGATGCAAATTCATCCGCTCCCCTACAGTCTGCTATAGATGCGATCACAAAATGGGCAGATGATTGGCAACTCCCACTAGCCGCTCATAAATGCAATTCACTTCATCTTGGTAGAGCCAATACAAGGAAGACATACACAATCGGATCACTAAATTTGACCCAAAAGGATCTGGTCAGGGGGGGGGGGTTTCATTATTCAGAAGTCTTTAACCTTCACCGATCACTGCAAAAAATATTGCTTTGAAAGGTAAAACGGCGTGCCATATTGTTCTACGAGCACTGAGGACCAAAAATGCAGATGTCCTACTCAGGGCGTATACGATATATATCAGACCAATCCTTGAAAGCGCATCAACAGTATTTAATCCGTTCAAAAAGCACGACAAAATAGTCATCGAAAGAGTCCAGAATTGTTTCACAAGAAGGCTTTTTATGCGCTGTTACAGCCATACTTGGGACACTGTGCCTTGTAGTGCACTGAGAAACACCCAGTTGGGCCTAGAATCCTTGGAGAGGCGCAGAGAGCACATAGATTTGAGGACAGCCATGAACCTACTTAGAGGAAAATATAAAATCTACAATAAGAAATCCCACTATTTTCGCCCTTATACCACACGAAACAGGCTCAACTTTAACAACCCCGGATCTAGATTTAATTATAGACATTACAGCTTCTTTCCTAGAGCGGCAAGACTTTTGGTACAACCTGGCAATCAAATAGAGTTTCCCTAATGAATTATATTTAGTCAATATTATCCCAAAGATCAGTCCATTCTTAAACCCGTGAGCAATTCATTATCATTAGCATAATCATCTTCGTTTATCGATTCACTTCGTTTCTTTTTGTTTACCACACGTTTCATTGTTTATTCATGAATACGTATAAATATTATTATTATTATAAGGGGGTTGGTAGTGAAATTTGAATCAAAACTTATGATAATGTGATTAACTTACAACGAGCATTTGCCAAAACGGAAATTAAATAGAATCTTAATACTGCAAAATCAATTAGATTACAGTGCACTGTAAATGCTCTGCAAAAGCTATAGCCAAAATGAAGATCGTCATTGTTTACGTCCTGTGCTTCCTTTGCTTGCTGTTCGTCGGATTCGCAACTGCTGATGTGAGTTGAATATTCTTTAAAGGAACAAGTTACTTTTACTCTCCGCTCTGGCCAAACTCTCTTTCTTACACAAAGAAAGCGAGAGAGCATTACCAGAGCGGAATGTCTAATTAGCTCGGGATGTGCCTTAACTGTTGCGGTATTTTACGATTGGCTCACAAGTGTAAGCCTTAACTTACGCGTCTTTACTGTAGAGAAGGTCGTGTTGTACGAATATACTTTTTAAAGAAAAATCAGTCATAATTCATTCTTCGTAGCAAACGAGAATGACTCACTATCCTATCACCATATTGCTAATGAAAAGAAAATGTGAATGTAGTGGGGATTTCCTTATGATCTTGTACAATTATATTACACTTTCCTTTTCAGAACAGAGACAGGAAACTCTCAAGGGACGATCTGCCGTTTGGAGGACAACACGACGATCGATCATAATCGATACTATAATTGTCAACAATGATGATTGCAGTTGGCAGATCAGAATGAAAGAATGGATAAACAAATTTGTATTATGATGGAAAAGATAGCAGCCTAAGAAAAATTGCTGATTTATCGACCATTTATACCTTCAAAACCTCTGCCGATATGAACACAGCGTGAAATAATGACATTGAGATTGACATTGAACAACTTTATCAGCTAATGGGTGTTTCGTAGCTGGGATGCCATGAAATTTCTCCATTCCGAACGATTGTGCCTCGCAATTTGCATGAATTGAGGACCAGCTGCCTTCACGAAATCGTCACTCCATCTCTTGGGGCGTCCCTGTTTCCTCTTGCAACTGGGGGTCCAATTGAGCACATTCAGCGACCATCGATCATGAAATAATGAAGCAATGTATAACACAAATTAAATTACAACATATAAAAGAAGCTAACAAGGGAACTCTCCCAACTTAATGTGGCCATATGACATGGGAAAAATTTACCTGAATCAGTTTTCGATGCTGATTACGAATCCGTTTTCAAACGTTGCCCAATCGAGCTGAGATTCGAGAAAATCGATATTAAAATTCGCCATTTTATTGAGAAATTCGTGAGACTTCCTATATAAACCATCACAATGCGTTCATAAACTCATCCATCAATTATCCAAACACCTCCTGCTGTAATTTATTGGATATTTTAGGTAAGTTGCGAATTTCCGAATCAAATTGTCGAATTTCAAGATCAATTTTCTCGAATCTCAGCTCGATTGGGCAACGTTTGATAACGGATTCGTACTGATTCAGGTAAATTATTCCCATGTCATTTGGCCACATTAAGTTGAGAGAGTTCCCTTGTAATGTTATCCCGTTATTCAAGGTAGATGAAGACCACATCTATATCCCTTTAATAAATCATATTTAACGAATAGTTTGTGAGCATAAAATTCGTTGAACATTTGTATAACTGTATTCAGCAGATTAAGGTTGGCTGCAGGGTTGGGCGGAAAATTTTTACCGGTTTTACCGGTTTGTGACCGTAAAAATTAATGACCGGAAAATTTTACGATTTCTCAACGGTAATTACCGAAATTTACACTAGATATTCTGTGTATCTCTTGGTGATATTTTGTTTGAAATTTCGAGAAATTGACCATATCCGAATGTAATTTTATGTCTCAACAGACTACAGAAGATTTATTCTAACCATAAATAACTCTTTTCAAATTTAATAACACAGTAAAAGAAATGAAATTATTTATTGTTATAACTAAGTAAGAGTAAATTAGCCTTTGGCTATTCACATATAAATTCAGGCACGATGTCGCAGATCTGGTGGCATGAATAAACGGGGGGCGCCCGTTTCGGCAACGCCCGTTTCGGCAACGAGTTATAAATGGGTTGGGAAATGGTCTATGGAAACAAAACTTGTACCATTGTTATCAGTAGTGGTGTACGGTCTGGTGCTACCGTAATCATCGGGAATCGTGAACTGATTTTTTTAGTCGACCCATGACCCGGGGTTCATGGTTGAAAATACCCGAAGTCGAAAAATTCATGATGACTCGAGATCAAATACTAGTTGCAATTATATCTATAGTGAGCCAACTTTTATCTTTCTGGTTACCGTAACCCGAACTACCGTAATCAAACCGGGATTTGGAGTTTATTTGGCCATTTTATTGCAGGTTACGGTAGCTAGATTACGGTAGTACGGGTTACGGTATCCATAACGATAACTGTTGGCTCACTGTTGATATAATTGCAACTAGTATTTGATCTCGGGTCATCATTAATTTTTCGACTTCGGGTATTTTCAACCATGAACCCCGGGTCATGGGTCGACTAAAAAAATCAGTTCACGATTCCCGACGGTTACGGTAGCACCATACCGTACACCACTACTGATAACAATGGTACAACTTTTGTTTCCATAGACCATCTCCCAACCGATTTATAACTCGTTGCCGAAACGGGCGTTGCCGAAACGGGCGCCCCCCGAATAAACGTAGAGACAACACTTTTTGCATTTTTTTTGCGATTTTACAAGGATTTTAAGAGTTTTACCGTTTTAACCGTTTTACCGAGTTTTACCGGTATTTCAGACCGGTAAATTGCCGTTACCGAATTTTTTACCGGTCACCCTTTACCGCCCAACCCTGGTCGGCTGGGTCGCAAACAGAATTCAAAAAAATAGCCTGATCGCATCTCTAGAGAAAAGATGAAATATAAAGAGGGCGAGGCGGATGCTAGGCGGGTTTGGTGGGCTGCATTAGGGAGTATGTGCGTGCGAGATAGCGTCCAATGATTCTCTCTTTCACACTCTCTAATATATACATAATATTAAAGATAATATGGTATTGTATGTATAAGATGTACTCGCGCAAGAAAATATCAAATCTGTGATAAATACGCAAACAACGGGTTTAGAAAAGTAATATTCTGATCTTAATATTTCGCCCGCACTCTCGTTTCTCCCTCTCGATTTCTCTATTTCCTCGCACCTGGCCCATATTGCCTTCGCCTCATTCGATGTTATATAAATAAGAGTGCATTCATGCATCAGAACGATGTAAACAAAGAAATAGTCATTGTAGCTACTCTCGAAAAAATAATTCAAGTGATATTTATACGGTCAATAACAGAATAATTGTATCTGGAGGTTTATTCTGGAAATACTATTTATTTGTCGTCTGGGAATTAGGGTTGCAGGAACGAGGGCGAATAATTCGTGCCCCTTGTCAGTCGCTTCCCTTCTCTCTCGGCAATTCGTTTGAGACGGGCCCTCTCTCCCCTTCCCTTCGAAGAATTCGACACACCTGCCAGACGGAACGAATAGTTCGGGACAGACCGAATTATTCGGTCTCTCTCACTCTCTCGTATCCTTTCTCGACCCTCCCTCCTCTCCCTCCGCCTCGTCCCCCAATGAGACACGTTTCAAGAGATGGCTAATTCCTCTCGCATCTGAGAGCTTAGCAGTCAACAGCAAAGTTGTAGCTCACATCATCCCCCTTCCGATTCAATTTTGAAAAAGTCGATACGATAACCACGAACAAAATGACATCCGTTCTACGAATTTAGGGAGAAATTTGAATTATTCACTGTAGCCATGAATCTTATTCCATTACTCGGTCTTACTCCACATTGCTTTATCATTCTTTACAGAAGTAATTACACAAAAACAAAACAAGTAAATGGGAAGAGAAAGTCACGAAAAAAATGCATACTCTAGTATAATCTGAACAATAACATTTCAAAATATTGAAATGAACAATATTTCAAAATGTATCAGATGGGAACTCAGCGGCCATTTTATGACAAATGTTGTGCTGATCACGAGTATGTCAGTCCGATATTTTAAAATGTAACAGATGATAACTCAGCGGGCATTTTATACCAGATTTTGAGCTGATCACGAGTAGGTCAGTCAGATATTTACGTGATGAATATCCTCTCCGAATCTGTCCATGTTTAGGCTCATTCGATAGCTGATGTTGGCGTAGTTCCAGGCAAAAAAAAATCAAGTCAAAATTTAAACTTTGAGCTACGTTATGATCTATATGTGTGTTATACGTCATTATTTTTCGTGACTGTCTCTTCCCATTTACTTGTTTTTGTTTTTGTGTAATTACTCCTGTAAAGAATGATAAAGCAATGTGGAGTAAGACGGAGTAATAGAGTAAGATACATGGCTACAGTGAATAATTCAAACTTCTCCCTGAATTCGTAGAACGGATGTAATTTTGTTCGTGGTTATCGTATCGACTTTTTCAAAATTGAATCAGAAGGGGGATGATGTGAGCTACAACTTTGCTGTTGACTGCTAAGCTCTCAGATGCGAGGGGAATTAGCCATCTCTTGAAACGTGTCTCATTGGGGGACGAGGCGGAGGAAGAGGAGGGAGGGTCGAGAAAGGATACGAGAGAGTGAGAGAGACCGAATAATTCGGTCTGTCCCGAACTATTCGTTCCGTCTGGCAGGTGTGTCGAATTCTTTGAAGGGAGAGGGGAGAGAGGGTGAGAGATGGGAAAGGGGTGCGAATAATTCGAATTCGAATTCGAACCGGCAACCCTACTGGGAATACAATGCGTGAAGAACGATCGCACTCTGATCTAGTTACGCACTTTCCGGAAGAGTTCTGGAAGAATCCCTGGAAAAAAATTTTGAATATATTCTAAGACCGATTTAATAAGTTACTTAGCATTACTTTTTATTCACATAGAGCTGAAAATTACAACTTACCCTGATGCATTCACACGCTTCGCCGCAGTCTCTAGTGCAGATTATCTGTAAATAGCGATAAATCAAACCATGTATTTATTTGCGAGTAACCCCCTCAGTAACCATTCTCATAATTTCTAAGAACATTTCTATGTTTTCGGTCTACCCTCCTTTTCTTTTGAGTTAATTTTTTTACTTTCCATAATGTAGTAGTAGACATCGGTAAATTAAGTTAAGAAGAAGAACTACATATAATTTATTTTCTAAAAGATTTAAGATTAGAACATATAATGGAGCTATTAGGGAGAGAGTTCCTAACATTCACAATACGGTTTTTAAATAGTAGCGATAATATATGTATAACTAAATAAGCTATCTCATAATTTCAAACAGCATTTCTAAGTTATCGTCCTACTCTCCTTTTACATTCAGTTAAGAGACCGGCTCGGTAAGACTCGAGCATGGTCCGGACATTCGCGAGGAATTTCGATCTGGCCCTCAATACTTTCATCATAGACACATACCGGGGGGAGACCGATGAAAGTTATAGTGAAAATGCCCTGCGGCTCAAACCCGGCTCACATATGCCGCATAAAATAAAAAATTGAAAAATTCATAACTTTTCAATCGCGATAGCTAGGACTATTATTTCTTTTTATTGGTAAATAACATGCCATGCACTCTTACAAACACAGCCGAACAGTAATATCATATCATTCTGGATAAGTTTTTTCGTATCTGATTTTAAGATTTTTCCTCTTCTATCCTCATTGAAGAGAGACGGCAAGCACTGACATAGTGCATATTGTAGCCCTGACAATTATGTACATGAAGGTCACATTCCCGTAAAAATCCATGTTTTCTGAAACGTCGAGAATTGCAGCTGAATGTGAGATATGTGTAATTTGCAAAAATCGAAAATTAAATTTCTTGTAAATCTCCAGAGTAAGAGGTAGCTTTATTATGTCATTATACTCGTAGTAATGCGAGTGCACAGGAAAAATATACAAGTAATCTCGGACTACATTTTTTAAAAATTTAGAAAAATCATTATTTTATTTTTATTTTTTCAACCCCCACATTCAGTCGACCGTCAAGGCAAGTTGATTCATAGGGCGGATGGTGACTGTTGCATGTGCGTTTGCAGAAACGATTGCAACGTGAAGAATCGTGGTTTCGCAGATCTCGAATTTATTTTTTTAATTAACAAACTTGAATATTTATATGTTTCTTTAATATAAATCGGTTGGAAGGTAGCGTACTGCATCCAAAGCTGTACCATTTTTATCAGTAGGAGTATACGGTATTGAACAACCGTAATCGCCAGGAATCGCGAACTGATTTTTTTTCAGTCGATCCATGATTTTCAACCATGACCCGGGGTTCATGGTTGAGAATGGCTGAGGTCGAATAATTCATGATGATCCCAGAGCAAATACTATGTGGCATTATATCAACAGTGGTCCAACTTTTATTTTTATGGATACCATAACTCGAATTACCGTAATCTAGCTACCGTATCCTATAATAATGTGGTGAAATTCTCGTAAAATTCAGATGTTTGCATAACTATTACGGTAATTCGAGTTATGGTATTCATGAAAATAAAAGTTGGCCCACTGTTGATATAATGCCAAATAGTATTTGATCTCGGACCAGCACGAATTTTTCGACCTCAGCCATTCTCAACCATGAACCCCGGGTCATGGTTGAAAATCATGGATCGACTGAAAAAAAAATCAGTTCGCGATTCCTGGCGATTACGGTTGTTCAATACCGTATACTCCTACTGATAAAAATGGTACAGCCTTGGATGCAGTACGCTACTTTCCAACCGATTTATATTAAAGAAACATATAAATATTCAAGTTTGTTAATTAAAAAAATAAATTCGAGATCTGCGAAACCACGATTCTTCACGTTGCAGTCGTTTCTGCAAACGCACATGCAACAGCCACCATCCGCCCTATGAATCAACTTGCCTTGACGGTCGACTGAATGTGGGGTTTGAAAAAATAAAAATAAAATAATGATTTTTTTAAATTTAAAAAAAAATGTAGTCCGAGATTACCTGTATATTTTTCCTGTGCACTCGCATTACTACGAGTATAATGACATAATAAAGCTACCTCTTACTCTTGCGATTTACAAGAAATTTAATTTTCGATTTTTGCAAATTACACATATCTCACATTCAGCTGCAATTCTCGATGTTTCAGAAAACATGGATTTTTACGGGAATTTGACCATCATGTACATAATTGTCAGGGCTACAATATGCACTATGTCAGTGCTTGCCGTCTCTCTTCAATGAGGATAGAAGAGGAAAAATCTTAAAATCAGATACGAAAAAACTTATTCAGAACGATTTGATATTGCTGTTCAGCGGTGTTGGTAAGAGTGCATGGCATGTTATTTACCAATAAAAAGAAATAATAGTCCTAGCTATCACGATTGAAAAGTTATGAATTTTTAAATTTTTTATTTTATGCGGCATATGTGAGCCGGGTTTGAGCCGCAGGGCATTTTCACTATAACTTTCATCGGTCTCCCCCCGGTATGTGTCTATGATGAAAGTATTGAGTGCCAAATCGAAATTCCTCGCGAATGTCCGGCAGGGGGTCGAAATGCTCGAGTCTTACCGAGCCAGTCTCTTAATTGCTTTACTGCCCATCACAGTTCTGCGGTTAGATATATTATTTTAGCAAACAAAATAATACCAAAACAACCTACAGGTACAGGTACGTCGCATGTTGGCTCGCATCCTGATGAACATAGTGAGTAGTGCTCATTGGCTCCACAAGTCACTCCAGCGGGAGCTACGTCGCCACAATCTGTTTGAGTTACGCACTGTCCGGATGAGTTACGGTAGAATTCCTGGAAAAAATTTAGAATACATTCTAAGTCAGATTAAAAAAAAAGTATAATTGAAATACTTACTAAGGCGATGATGCATTTTCAAAACGTGCGCACGCCCACGTGCGTTTTTCAGTAACACGCACGTGGACGTGCGTACGTTTTGAAGACGTAACTTCGTCTAAGTCACTTTGTTGAGCTTTAACATACAACTTACATCATTGCATTGGCACATTGCAGGACCGCACATCTTATCGCAGTAAGGCTGAAAATACCGATCAATCAATACCGTATAGGCATTTATTTGCGAGTACTCTCACGCTACCCCTCTCATAACTTCGAACACCTTTTTATATTCTATCAGCGGAACAAAATTTGCATGGATCAGGGTTAAGCTAATTATTTTTAAACACATTTTGATTTTCTTCATCTGCACATGAAGATCTCCCATGAACGGGCCTGCACTGATGGTTTATTGATGCTTCTAGAGATCAATAAGCTGAAACAGGTTGAATAGCTTTTACTGCTTTTCTGTCTTCAAAGTTTGTTCACGAATATATTCGATGGTATAACCTTTAAAGTAGATAACACTAAACAAAAAGAGTATTGTAGTAACTGAAGTGTGGAAGACACAGAAACGAGTTTGAGTATCTAATGGCTCGTTAAAAAATAGTGGAAAACCGAAATCGGCGACTTTCCACCCGTTAAAAAAGTACCCGGAAAGTCGAAAATGGAAACACGAAATTTGAATTCGCGCGCGCGCAAAGAGGTGCGGTAATTCAAATTCCATCAGCGAATTTTCGCGGATTCCATTTTTATCAATAAGGAAGTCGAATTTCCATTTTACTGCTAAAAATCGGTGACGGAAAGTCGGAATTTGATTTCCCGCACCTCTTTGAGCGCGCGCGAATTCAAATTTCGTGTTTCCATTTTCGACTTTCCGGGTACTTTTTTAACGGGTGGAAAGTCGCCGATTTCGGTTTTCCACTATTTTTTAACGAGCCATAAAATGACATCCGAAAAATAGAAAGTGGAAAGTGAAATTTGAATTTTTAAAGGTGGAGACCCGCGAATGTTCATGCAAGTCACTTGCATATCGTTCATGCAAGTGTCAAGTGAGATACAAGAAGATAGAGTATACTCTCGTTAGTCTCTTAGCGTAGTGGTAACATTTCTGACTATCTAGCGCATGGTCGCGGGTTCGAGTCCTATTGCCGAACTTTGCTATTTTCAAAAAGCGCTCCTTTGCCTGCGATTGCAAGCATGATTCACGCATGATTCTAATGATCAATAAGCTGAATTAGCATAAAAGAAATAGTGTACGGTATGTAGAATAACTTTTGCTAACTTTCTGTCTTCACAGTTTGTTCACGAAAATATTCGCGGGAGTCCACGGGAGTCTTAATGTCTTTGATCGCCTCGTCCGGTGAACGTGCTTCAATTTTCCTTAACATTTTCTTCTATGAATATTGATATCTATCAATTTATCAATGACTTGTGTTCGACAGTATTATATGTCCACAGGATGTGCATTAGAATTATAAAAATCGTTGAAATAGCAATGTCCTAGTGTATAATGAGAGTTTCCCATTTGTGAATTAAATAAAAGAAAATGAAAATTATTCAGAATTTCTAGCAAAGTTCTCAGAACAGCGGAGATTATTAATTTTATTCGTGCTCTCCGGGAAAATTCCCCATCAGTTCAGTTGTTCGATATTCACTTTTGCATTGGGGTTATTCTTTATTTTTTGAAAACTAAAGATGCCTGTTTAGTTGCTTTTCAACTCTTCACAAGTTCATTTGAATTTTTCTTAAAGCATATTCATGAACTTTAACAATAAGTTCTGCTTACATCAAATTAAAGCAATGAACACGTACATATATTCACAAAAAAATACATCAAGAAAATGTAATATTGCTTTTGAGGGTATTATAGTTATATTATTAATGTGATCCTCCACACTGTCCTTGGGCCACACACTGTCCGGATGAGTTACGGAAGAAACCCTGCAAGATCATACAATGAATTTACAACTAACCGCTTGTTTTCCTGCAAAAAGCAACTTGGACGCATACTTTATGCAAACTATTTCTCGGTTCTCAAATAACGAGAGAGCATTGCACGTCGAAGAGACCATTGAGGGAGGTTACGCTCCCTTTAAAATAGACTAAGAAGTCTACTTCTAGTAAAACGATAAGTACACTCCAAGCTTTGAAATTCCAAAGTCATTTTGATGAGCTTTAAAATACTTACCAAATTGCATTGACATTTTGGAGGTCCGCACATCATAACGCAGGGTCTCTGAAAATAATGATCGATAAAGATATGATTTGCATAGATATTTTCTCATTGCTTATTTTTATTCTTGGTCCTGTGTTCACAGAATGGCTTTTGGGGAAAAATAACGTACAACTCCGACATCGCCACACTTTGGCTCGCACATCGATGAACAAGTTCTAAACTCTTCATTGGATCCGCATGCTGAAATATCAAGACAAATACTCTTTTATTAATCAAAAATGGTTTTCCAACGCGCTTTACAATCTACACACTATTTAGTTTGCGTCAAAATAATCATGAACGCTTCATTTTTTGTGCATTTGCCATTGATAATCAATAAATCATACTTTCTGTCGGAGATCTGGTGGACGCGTCCTGGGCGGGGTCACATTGGCTCGCTGAGACGCACTCTCCATTGGAATTACGAACGAATCCCGCGGAGCACTGGCACTTCGGAGGAGCGCATGATAAGATACAGAACTGAAATGTTCGTGAACTCAATATAACTCAATCACCGAAGAAAACGCTGTTATTATGATGGAATTACATTTTTTTAAATCTATTACGAAATAGAAAAATGTTCCCTGACTCTAATTCCCTAATTATCACTGGCCTAGCAGTGATCCCACGTAGAACTTCTTGAGCCTTGAATAAATGGATAAATGGATAACTTTTTTAGCCGTTTCCCTTACCCTTTCAATATATAGAGATTACCAGAAAATTACGACTCGACTTACCGGCATTTTATTGGCACAAGTCGGTTCACAGTGAGTTGCGCACGTTGCGTACCATTCATTGGCAGCACAAGTCACTCCTGCGGGCGGTTGGCACTGTGGGGAACCGTTCACTATCTACAAGGATATTGATGAAATGAACTTTCCACGAAATGTGAAACATGTTGTGTTAAACATTGAACCGCAGAAACCTCACCTCACAAGGCGACCCTTGAGGACAGAAAATATCAGCGCATGTCATACCTATAACAAATTTTATGATTTCATCGATCAAATATCTTTATTTTAGGATCGAGAATGAATTATTTTAATCGATTTTGCAATTTACACGTTGAACCTACTTGATTGTGCAGAAGTCACTGCAAAAATTGCTCCTGCCATGAACTGGAATTAAAATATATTATCAATTATCAAGTCACTATTATCAAGTCCTAAAATTTGTGGAACAGGAATTGTTAAAATACAGATATCTAGAACTTACCAAACAGGTAGACATCATGGTTCAAGTGAGTAAAGTGGAAGTAGTATATGGAAGTGAAGAGAGAAGAGTAGACACGATCTCTCGAACTCTCCCATCGCTCCACTTTATATAACAACCGTGTGTTTTGTGTGTGCTTTGCCGTGTGAGTAAGTGACTCACACAGTTCATTGAGAACAGAAATACTATCCACGTAAATATAGCAAATACATGAAAGTACAGCCAAAGATCAGCATCAATCCATATCCACCTATCAAACCCCAAAGATTTTAATAGTCCTCATAATCGGATTTGTTATCCAAACATCGGTACCCCTCGTAACATTGAAAATATCGTACATCGAAAAAACATTGGATCATGAATCGCCAGAAGCACTCTGAGCCTAGGTATCGGATTGTGCAGTTCAGTTCTGTCTTTTCACAAAATTCAGAAAGGCGAGAGCCGTAAGCTATTTTGCGGTTTTCTCCCAAATGAGTGTTTATTTCCGATTGATATTTCCTTGAATTTTTACATTATTTTTTTTATGAGTTATACATGGCTCGCTTCACCAGATACTAGGCTTCATGTTAATACCGCGTTTCATGCTGAATTCATTGTGGAATTTGTGTAACATGCAGCGAAACATAGTCTATTCAGTTTTTTCGCCAACTTTGCTGAAGAAATATCGATATTACTTCTATTTTCGAAATGTATCAAGTACGATTCATTCATGGCTCGCTTCACCAGATACTAGGCTTCATGTTAATACCGCGTTTCATGCTGAATTGATTGTGGAATTTGTGCAGCAGGCTGCGAAAGATACTGCATTTCGTTTTTTTAAAATCAAAATTGTTTTCTTTCGATCGAATTTTCCAATATTTTTAAAGAGGAATATGTACGCATTTCACATTATTCGAAGCAGCAGATACTAGTCTTCCTCCTACTACCTCGATTAATGCATTATCGGATGTGTAATTTGTGCAGCATGCTGAAAAACATAGTCAATTTCGTTTTTTTTTGCTGAAATGATGCATTTGCTATTGATTTTTTCTCAACTTTTGAAATGTATCAATCACGAGTAATACATCATTCGACGCTCCAGACACTAGGCTTCCTCGTGATACTACGTTCAACGATGTATCTTTTGTGGGTTTTGTGCAGCATGCTGCGAAACATAGGCTATTCCGTTTCCCCGCTAACTTTGCTGATTTAATATCGATATATCGTCTATTTTCGAAATGTATCAAGTACGAATCATGCATGGTCCGATGAACCAGATACTAGGCTTCATCTTAATTCCACGCTTGATGTTGTATCGATTGTGGAATTTGTGCAGCATGCTGCTAAAGATAGTCGATCATTACGAAGAGTTATGTGGAAATATAGTTATCTATTTAATGTAGAAAGTGTCGTTTTGTTTTGTGATGGTCTGCACTGTATTTTTACACAATGAAAAACAATAAAATGCAAGAAATAATCAATGAATCGATTTTTGACAGAATAAATATATATCGTGACCCAGCGCATGACACAACTGCAAGGGTGGCATACTGTAGTTTTCTTAACATAAGCGAATATTAATTAAGCACCGTTTTCTATCCTTATATTTTATTTTTGTGTTTTTTCTTGTTTCCCATTAGAACCGGCATCATCGATTACGTTGAAAAATGATACAAATATAATTTTACTGCACTTTCGTAATGTTCACGATACGGTCCCTATCTGAGCCTCTCTGGTGATTCAACGGCAATTATGGCCGAATTAGACATTTTGGTACTTATTCTTTCTTTTCATTGTATTTCTTTTCTTCTAATCTAGTTAGTCCGCGAGAATCATGATAAATTATCGCGTTTTCATAAAATCATGCTGATTCGTAAATGAATAAATCGTTCCGATGATCTCAAATTCCGGTGTGGTGTATCGGAATATTTCCCGGTTTCGCCTCCAGTTTTGTGTATCTCTTGAATAATGTTTCAGCTTAGGTTTGTGAAAACGCAATATTTTATCATGATTCTCGCGGACTAACTAGATTAGATGAAAAGAAAAACAATGAAAAGAAAGAATAAGCACCAAAATGCCTCATTCGGTCATAATCGCCATTGAATCACCAGAGTGGCTCACTGCGATCTGAACACGAAGGATGGTGTACTTTAGCGACGTTTCGGAAAAGGCGTCTGCGTCCATACACGCACGGAAAATGTTCAATTTTACAATTTCCTATTTTCCTAAATCATTTTGTTATTTTTTTACATAATTGTTGTTTGTTGTTGCCATATCGTTAGTAATCGTATTGTGCAGGTCCTCACGTGGGGATTTGTAGATTGCATCAATTCTGCCTTGTCTGGACCACTTTCTGTTGAACACAATTATTTATCCTAAACCATTTTGTTAATTCTAAAAGTAATTATTATTTCTTGCTGTGATATCCTCGAGATCCATATTGCGCAGGTCCTCACGTGGGATTTTCGAGATTCGCTCAATTATGACTTCTCTGGACCACTTTTTTCTTAACCGCTGCTCCTTTTCGTAAATCATTTTGTTAATTCTTCAAACTGATATTGTTTCATGTTGCTATGCTCTTAAGAACTACATTGCGCAGGTCCTTACGTGAGATTTTAGCGATTTGATTAATTATGGCTGCTCTGGAAAGGATTGAAGTGAGACGTGAACAGAGCATTTTTGATGTAGAATAGTGACAATTTAGAGCCTACTAAGATAGTATTTCATATTCTGTGCATTCATTCTTGCATAAATATTATGTGGCCGCTTGTTCAAAAGCTCTCCATGTCGATGGTTTTCTCACACGATACATTTATACTCGTCAAAATTTCATTTACAGTTGCCCGCATTTGGCATCTTTGTCGCTGCCGTCAAGGTCTACTACCGGTATCTCTTCGTTAATTATCCCCGGTATGATAGTTTGAACGATTGTCTAATCAACATAATGGGGATTTTCGATATCGATTGCAGTGACTACCGTATCCCTCGTCTTAACAAGACTACCGTAACCTGCAAGAAGCTCGTCATTCCGTTAGGCTATTATTGCTGATTGTTTATTGTTTTTTTGTTCGTTTTTTGTATACAAATTCGATTCTTTTCTTTGTTCTCTTTTCTTTAAATAAGTTCTCTTTGTTGTTTATGTTATTGTGTAACAATTAAGAATTTGAGCAGACAGATAGTAGAAAATAATGATAAAGTATTGCACCTTTCGTTGAATATTGTTATTCTACACGAAATATATCGTGAAATGAATGTTATTCTACATTAAAATAGAGGAAACAAGTTTCCGCTTCACGCGCATCAGTAAAACAGATTTAGTAAAATACGCCTCGCACACCGCACCATCCCACACCACGAATGTACACAATAAATGGGTTCGGATCGCTGTGTGGCTCAGAGTGCTTCTGGCGATTCATGATCCAATGTTTTTTCGATGTACGATAACGTTTCCGCATTGTAACCTCCTACATTCAAAAGAAGATGATGGACAAAGTGAAAAAAATTAAATCTGAAAGCTGACTTCGTGCATATCCATGAAAGTGAAAAGTCGAGATTTAGTGTAGATTTTCTGCAATAGTGAACAGAACAACAATTTTAAGAGTAGAGCAAATATTATGAGTTTTACAGTCGATGTGATGAGTGAAAAAGGAGTTATCGATTTTTTTAAAATAAATTTTTTTTTGTTCCTTTCATTTTATATTTTGTGGAAATATCTTCAATAAAATATCATTTGTCTACAAAGAAACTAATTCTGACCTTTCTGTATAGGCATTCTTTAACAGTGATAAGCCCTTTTGACAACCACAGTGTTTTACCCTTTTTTTGTCAGCAAACGGTTTTCCGCTCTTTATGGAAACGTCCTCTACATACGATTCAGTAATAGGAAAAACTTAGTCATGCGTTATTCCACATCATCGAACGTCCGTTGATTTATTGAAGGTGGCTGAACAAACATAGAAGTCAACACAGTTGACAGTCTGTGAATTGTGAAGTCTAAAACTGAAAACGGCCCACACTTATCTACTGTGAACCGCTGATAAACACAAATTTCCGATTCTCGGATTAACATTTGTAAAGGGATAACCAAAATGAAAACTTTGTTCACTGGTGATATGCTATATACTTTGAAAAAAATATTCATGACATTGAAAGCAAACTAGTGCAAAAATATGTTTCATTGGTATGGTAAATTGTGTATTGTATTGAATATTAGATTCTCTGCTGCCACAATGAGCAAAAATAACATTTTCCTTGTAGATTTCGATAGAAGTGTTTAAGCAAATTCAAATTAAAAAAAAATTAATATGGATATCGGCAAATAAACAATCATGAAAGTTTAATTCTTAGTATTCTCAGTGCATTTAGAAGCCATTATAGAATAATTATGTGCATTTATTTCTAAATTACCGATTCACAGTACATTAAAGTTCATCAAGCAAAGAATATTATGTTCATATTATCATGTTGGTGATTTGAGTCGTGCGCAAGCCTCTTGAGAGACACAGACCCCCTGCGAGTCACGAAAGAAACCCTGAAAACAAAAAGCATACCAAAAATGTGGAAAAAAACTCAATGGATTTCACGTATTTTACGTCTAACATTACTTGCATTACTCTTTTTTTTCTCAAAAATTAAAGTGCACTCATATGTTTACACTTGAATTTTTCTTAAAGTAAAATACACGTGAAACGTCTACTGTGGTAAACTGCAACAGGTGTTCCGGAGGAAGTATGCTTACCAAGGCACACTGACACTTCGGTGGACCGCAAAACGGGATGCAGGGTTTCTAAAATATTAAGATCACCATCTGCTCCTTGTTAATCCCTGTTCCCGAACTAAGATCCCTTTTGCAATCATATTATAGAAAGTGGCCATGGTCTGCTAGACCCGCACATAAACTTTTTGATTGCTTTGATTATTCAATGAGACATACCACCCATGTGAGGTCACCGCACACCGGCTCGCACATAGTGGAACACGTTACATACACTTCGTGAAAGTCACATACTTAAAAGAAGATAATTAATCTCAATGCAAATCCTCTCATTGTAAAGGTGGCCACTGAGAATTTTTGATTTAGAAGTAATTGACAAAAATGAAGTTCCTTCATTTTCATTAAGGGTAACATAAAAAATAGCCAACCTCCTTCTCGTGGCCTTCTAATGTTGTTGGAATTCGCCAGTGCATTACATTCGTGCTCTGTTATGCACAAATGGCGTTGATCACGGAAGAAACCAGGTTGACACTGACACCTCGCTGGAGCACACGCCAGCACGCAATTCTGGAACGACGTGCGATCATATTTACTCTTAAAGGGAGAGTGACCTCTCTCAATGACCTCTACATTGCGCACACTATTTCTCTGTTCTCTAAGAGCGAGAGAGCGTTGACTGCTGAAGAGACCGTTGAAAAAGGTTTCAACCCCTATAAGGCGTTTGGCTTTATCAAATCACAAGTAATGAAGTAATGAATATAAAAAAAAGACGAATGTAGTTTGTCCCCATAAAACGATGGTATGTTGTAGCGGGTCAATTACAAGCAATATGGTATACTGTGCAATAATTCGTACATATCCTCTTTTACATAATTGTAAAGTCATTGTATCATGAACGATGTGAATGGATTTGAATGGATCATTCCTATTACTTTTGGCCGATGCTGTAGTAGATTCGAATAAGAGAAAACCAATAAAAGAAAGAAAAATAACGAAAATGGTCGGATCGCGCACAATCGCTGGCTCATAATGTAGATCCATTCAGGTCTATTCGCACCGTTCATGATACAAAAATTGTTGCATGTAGGATATAAAACTTGCCGGATATCGGTAGGTGCACGTTGGCTCGCAATGAGTTGCACAATCTACGTACAATTCGTGTTGACCAGTGCAAGGCGACGTGTCAGAGCGATCTGCGGATAGTACATTAGATTACATACAAGGACGAGATAATGTTAACCGCTGTAAAGCATTTTAGCTCCTTTATTAAAATAAAAAAAAAGACAAGAAATCGTCCTAACAATAAGCCACATATTTTACAAAAAATTTTAAAAAAAAGCTAATACATCGATTAGTAAAGAATATTGGCCAACTAATTTGAGCTGTTGTAGCGAAAATCACAGTTCCGAAAACGACCTAGAAGTAGCAATCATAAATTATGGAAAAAAACGTTTGAAATACCACAATGGTGGACATCTCTGATCTTGAATCGAATAATACGTTGCTGGTCCCAGATACTAGATTTTGGAGAAATGTCGCGATTATTTATTTACATTGCCGAACGTAACATCGGTCAACATCGTTATGTATACATAAGTGATTATTTTTAATGTATCGTTCATTATGTGACTCGCGCCTGAATCCGAAATCACTATAAATGTATATTTTAAAACAAAAGAACATTTGAGGATGGCAAAACTTTTGCATGTACAAATATTTCATTGAGGAAATATGTAGCGAGAATTTCAACATCGTACAGTCTACCGTGTAATCTTATTAACTTTTTTTTTAAAATTCACACCGATCATGGTACACTTATTTTTTACGCCATTGTATGCGCCAACCCCATGGGTGTTCTCCATAAGAAGCATAAGATATGATAACTCTTATGAAACTCGAAAATATCCCGCCATTACGTTTTCAAGTTGCTTTGTGCTAGTTAAAACTCGTGCAATGCAATGTTACGTTTTCATGTTGTTAGAAAAGGTAAAAAAGGAATAAATGCAAGAAAAGTTCGCCTGTTTTGTCGATTTCCACAAAGATCGCTAAGAGATAGACTGTCATAGTCAATCATATGGAATAGATTGGTGTGCTAACATTGATTGATTGATTGGTGAACTAATATAACAATTTCATATTAGGTTGTAACATAAGTTCCTTTGAATTTGATAGTGCTGTGTTTGCACTTTTGTTTCTCGCTTCGTTTTCAACGGAGTTCTCTGTACCAGTGCATATCACTAACTAGTGTCCCCCTCTACATAACCCACAGAACCATCGATTCAGACTTCACTTTAATGATTAGTATGACTCGCCTGTTTGTTTAAAATTAAAATCAAGTTGTATAGTGCAATTTGTCACCGGCTCTCTCTCCAGTGGATTTAACCAAAACCAATCATCAACTAGGTTAGGTGTACCCCACGTATGTCCCCTACAACCATACGCTAACCAATTGCTTAAAAAATTTAGAAGGAGAAAATATATTATAAAATAAAGGAATGGACACAACGGAAATATGAGTTAAGAATCTCGTCTCTAGGGAGAGCTATTCAATTGATACCCCCGTTAAATGTTAGCCACACTTGGATCATCCACATCCACTCTCTGACTAGTATTAAGGAACCTTGAAAAATTCAAAACGTTGTTTTGACGAAAAAATGGTCATCTGCCAGGAATTCGAGTAAAATCGCAGATTGAGAGAGCTACTTCTTTTATTTTTCTAAAAAGGGCAGTGGCCTGAGTTGACAATCTGGCAGCTTGATTGAAGAGATGGATCACTCGCAATAACAGTGTGCATGTTAGCCAGTCAATTTGAAAAGGGGAGTAACTAGAACAGATCACTAAGCTTGAAAACATCAGAGAATTGACATGGCCTGGGTTAAAAGAAGTATGAAAAGGGCCAATGCATTGGATGAGTATAGTTGGGGTCACTGATATAATCAGGGACCTCTATTGTAAATAGCTATAAGATTTGAAAAACTCATATCGCCGCGTCCACAGCGGTTTCAAATGTTTTATCTGTCACTGTTCGGTTCGAAATGACCAAATAAAACCCGCTATGCTAAGACAGCGAAATTTTTCTGGCATATACCAACTGTGTCATCTTACTCTCCGGACCTTACTCTCTCGGGTTGTCGCTTTAGTTAAGGCATCCAACTTGCTCTAGTAAATGAAAAATTTATGAACAGAGAAGGTATCGAAATGAAGTTGGTCTAACATTTTGCACAATAACCCAAGTCCTTCCGCAAGTAGTGAGACCACGGTGTGGTTTTATTATAGCGAGGAACCATCGACTAGAACAGCGAAATAATTAATCCTCAATGTCGTCGACAAACAAAGATAATTTAATTTGAATGTGTACCTCAAAATTCAAAGGAACTTATGTTACAATCTAATAATAATAGCAGAGTTGTGAAATTAAATCGTGTAGTCCTTCAAATCGTTAAGGAAAAATGGATCGCTAAATGACACAAGTTCAGGGAACGCCAAAGAGATTACTCAGAGCTCTTTTAAAATAAGATCTATTTTACCTGTAAAAAAAAAGGTCATACATTCTTATGGAAACATCAAAATACTTTGCAAATACTTCAAGCAAGTTTCATAATTGAGCATATAAATATAATTCTATACAACTAATCAAATATGCCGAGATAATACTGTTTTAATTAGTCATATTGCATTCAAAAGTCACGAAAAGAAAAAGAATGTGTAATTTTTTTTGGGTTTCTTTTTCTTTTCCTACATTTTGAGCACACCAAAAATGTGTGATACAATCGAGACAAGGCATTGTGAGTGAGAGATTTGTCAAAACCATTGAGCCCTTAAATTTACACCCGAGCCATTTGAAACTAGCCAATGCTCTCTCGCAGACAACGATAGCGAGAGAGTGTGGCCAGATCGGAGAGTTTCAAGTTAGCTCGGGATGTCGCTTTAATTTTGCTCAATTTCCCCGATCCGAAAACCATTCCCGTGTTTGTGGTAACTTTATTGTCGATATTCTTCTCGGTGTCAGCTGTCGAAATGGCTTGGACAACAAGTTGCGGATGCTTTTCCGATGCGATGGAGAGCACATAATCGATATGAGTGTATTCGCGAGTCCATGTGTGTTCACGATTAGAAATGTTAGGGACGACAGTTCTTCTTAAAAGAATAACTTTTAACATTCGTTTTCTCTTGCTTCACACAGTTCCTAAAGTTTCTGATACTTCACTGCTTTGCCAGCTACAGTGTAGCCTAAAAGTCATGGGACACTTTTTCAATTTTTTATAACTTTTGATCCAGGAAAGCAATCAAGCTGATCTTTTGAGTCAATGTACAGAATTTATCAAGCGATACAACCATGATGTGGTGGTGTAATTAAATTAGTTCACTATTGCATAGTATTGATTCTATCGAAATACACTTTTTTGAAAAATTCATTTCTTTGATGAAAGACCCTGTTCTTCTGAATCACTGTGAGAGTGTAGACATATACTAGGGCTGCACAGTCAAACAATCCGGAATGGCTCTGACTCCGATTTCGAGCTGTAGCTTTGTTGCAACTTTGACCCCCAAAATTTATAACTCAGCTTCTAGATGTGCTAACGACCCGCTCTAAGTGCTGAAGTGATGCTAGCGGCGAGTAATGTTTATCCACAGATTACGGTAGACAAAGCTCGACAATTGCCGTCAGGGCATAAAAATTTTTTTTTGAGGGAGGACTGAATTTGAGACCCTGCCGTTCAGAGGGCGGGGCTTCTAAAAATAAGATTCCTGCGCAAGCAGCTTTGTAATGTATCATATATTTATTTCCCTTATTTTGGTTTAGTTCCGATTCCTTTTAGACCCGTAGCTAAAGTTATGCTGATGTCTACTCTGTTTCAGCGATCAACGATCAAAATACAAAGATCAAAGATCAAAGTTCAGCAATAGTGTAAAAACTTTTGTGAACATCTCTAACATGCGTTGGTACTTTGAAACTAAGAAATTTCATCAATAGAGGACCGGGAACGAGAGAAGTGAGAGAAGAAGCACAAGAGCGCGCACCGAGTAGACCTCAGCATAACTTTTGCTACGCTCAGGTACAACCGCGCATACATTTTACAGCTAAAAAAAAGCTAAATGTTGGAAAACAGGCCGAAAAAATGTATTTTACAGCTAAAAGCTACAAAACTGCTAGACATCATAACTTTTTGCTATCTTTTTCCTGCCTTTTCACAAAAAGTCGACAAAAAGTTACTAAAAAGTTTGAAATCATACATGTGACACAGCGAGCTGCGCGCTGCGGCTATTGCAGAACGCGTTGCGTTCGCTGTCTTTCAAAAATAATTTTTTTTAAATTTTCGAAGGGTTTAAAAGTAATTCTTGTTTAACTAAGTACAATTGCTTATTAAGGCTCCTGTAGATGGCCCGACGACGACGCCGAGCACCAGTCGTACTCATTTCCGAAAGAAAGACAGGTATATTTTCCGTTCAAATTTTTCTCAAGCCGATTTTGTTTTTTGATTGATTTGTTAATAAATCTTTCTAGATGGACCCGATCGGGCCATTCCCTGCACTGCCCCACCTATAGCTGAACTACAGCAGATAGAACGTAAGCAATTAACTGATATTTTCCTATTTTATGTTTTTTTGTTGAATTATTTCTCGATGAACAGGATTAACTCTTGTTCAGAGTTCTTAGACGGCGTTCCTGCTGAAGATGTCTGTTCCCATGAAGATTATGAAGGATTCGGCGAAACTGAAGACGACGACGATGAGGAGAAAGGATCAAGTGAAGATGATGATGATGGAAACGGCGTGATGGACGACGACGTTGACGAAGATGAAGAGAAGAGAAGAAGTGAAGATGATGATGATGAGGATGACAACGGAGAGAAGGAGAACGGAAAGACAGGTAGGCATCACACATTGTCGGTACCCCCGCAATTGTTTTTGATAGTGTGTCGGTTTTCGAAATATCGTAGTCGTTTTTTATGCTTTTCTCTTATTTTTCTAAGTAAATAATTGAAGTGAGAGAAACTGTGTGTATGTAAGTAACTATTACTCGAAAGTAAAACTATTTATGGATCAGTTAGTTATTTATTTATTTCTTTATTCCATCAAATATAATAATAAAAGGTGGTATGTATAGGATCAGAAGAGGGATAGATGGATTTCCGTCGCATAAGGCGATTTCGGTTTTGGCTCGGTGGCAGTTTTTAAAGGATGGGGGTTTAGGGACGAATACGAGAATCTTTAATGATGAGGTTGGAGGGGAGATTTGAACTAGCACATTGCTTCTCCCACGCTATTCGAAAGAGTAACACTAACTCTTGAATATACTATACTGATTCCTGAAACATTTCAGAGGCAGTTTGATGATTCAATCCACCATGTCGTCTCCTATGTCGTCATCAATCTCTGATCTACGAGGTTACCATCTACGAGGTTGACCAGATACTCTTCATATTTGTTCCATCTTAGTTTGTTCTTTTGTCATGTGTATGGTTGCATAAGTAGACATGGATTGGTACCAGCTGCAAAACTAAGGCACCAGTAAAATTATCTTTTTACCAATTTTCATTAGGGATGCAGAGTCAAGCTCC
Organism: Parapristionchus giblindavisi; assembly: GCA_943737045.1. Classification (NCBI taxonomy): domain Eukaryota; kingdom Metazoa; phylum Nematoda; class Chromadorea; order Rhabditida; family Diplogasteridae; genus Parapristionchus; species Parapristionchus giblindavisi. Next base: position 147,992 of record CALSFV010000236.1, read on the forward strand.
CTGTACCTCGCCCTGTTCTAAAATGTCGAAATTCTAAGCCACATAACAGGATAGAGAGAGCACATCCAAGCCACAGAGCGCAGACGAATAGAGTTTAATTACTGTCATATTTTTGGCTTTGTGTCAATTCGTCGACAAAACGCTAATAACCAAGCACAGAGGATATCGTATCACAGAGAGACAATCCAACCTAGTCGAGTTATTATGCAACCTTACACTCAATTCACGTCTTATATCATTTCTTTTTGTCTTTCCTTCATTCTAATTTCATACATGAAATATTTCATGTCATATTCATTGTAATTTTATTATTTATATATCCCTACATTGTAACCTTCATCATTCTTGTATAGTAATACTTTACTGTAGGATTTGAATTGATTACCTTGTATAGGAAATACTGTAGAACAAAAAATGTGAATTATTTGATGGATTTTTCCTAGTATCGCTAGATAATATTCATCATTCTTGTATAGTAATACTTTACTGTAGGATTTGAATTGATTACCTTGTATAGGAAATACTGTAGAACAAAAAATGTGAATTATTTGATAGATTATTCCTAGTATCGCTAGATGCTTTCTTGTTATCATTCTGTATTTGTTGTTATCAATTGGAATATATGATTAAAAAATCATGGTATATTACCTTAATAAACGTTGTTTATTCACTGCCAGTGATCCTGAATACAGAACAAGTAATAATAGAGAAGGTAGAAAACAGCCTAATAACTGCTAGAAAAAATGTATTTCACAGTCAAAGAAAAGGCGTGAAACGGCTAAAAGCTATGAAAAAGCTAGAAAACAGCTACAAAAAATACATTTCGCTGGCTGTGACATGTATTTTTTGAGGCAGTCCACATGCATGCGTTGTAGCTGTGAAAAGTATTTTTCTTAGCTGTAAAATGCATGCGCGGATTTACCTGAGCGGGTCAGAAAGGAATCGGAACTAAACCAAAATAAGGGGAATAAATATATAACACATTGCTAAGCTGCTTGCGCAGGAACCATAATTTTAGAAGTCCCGCACTCTGAACGGTGGGGTGTCAAATTCAGTCCTCCTTCAAAAAAAATATTTTATGCCCTGAGGGCAAATGTCGAGCTTTGACTACCGTAATCTGGGGATAAGCATTACTCGCCACTAGCATCATTTCAGCACTTAGATCGGGTCGTTAGCACATCTAGAAGCTGAGTTATAAATTTTGGTCGTCAAAGTTGCAACCCTGCTACGCCTTGAAATCGGAGTCGGAGCCATTCCGGATTGTTTCACTGTGCAGCCCTAGTAAATGTCTACACTCTCACAGTGTTTCAGAAGAACAGGGCCTTTTCCCATGACTTTTAGGCTACACTGTATGTGCACAGAAAATATTCGTGGTACATTAGAGATGGAGCACGAAAATGTCTATGCAGATCCAAAAGATATATCGTAAAAGCGAAGTTATATGTAAGAAATTAGCATGATAATTTTTTAGACTTGCAAGTCTACGGCTAGTTAAACGTAAGTTTACTGCAAGTGATGTATACATAATACTGATTGTGAAATGCATTTCGTCAAATGTTCTTTCACTTGTAGTAAACTAACAGCAAACTCGAAGTCTGTCTCGTAACGTAAGTAAACTACTAGTTTGGAAATACCAGAGTCTACATCTAAGTGATTTTTCTGCGTGTGCCAAAAGCGTAGTCTCATATATGATCAAGAAGACAATTCACCTGTTTTCTCCAACTCAACAAACATAGCTATAAAGTATACGCTCATCGGAATACACATCGTAACCATAGGCGAGCTAACCTAAAAATAGTTAGGGAAGAGCAACATATTAATGCCATCTAAAATAAAATGTAAGCTAAAGGTAAAAGTATAACTCGTTATTCTAGGCACACGAAGTCCTGCGGGTGACCACTGCTAGGCCAGTGATCAGTGATAACTGGGGAAAATGCAATTCTATTTTACATAGGAGAAGGTAATAATAGGTAACTGTGGGCACAATAAATAGCAAAGATTTTTTTCCAATAACCTAATCATCTGCACAAAAGTGATTAAAGAAAAGAAAAACAACTGATTTCTCTGTTCGTTGCACATACTCTTCCACTATTTTTTATATTCTTTTCGTGACTGTAACGTCGCAGATGTAATTCTCTGCTCTATTTCTGACCTGCAGTACAATAGCAACAACCATTCGCATCTGATAACTGAAAACGTTTCACATTTGGCACATTTGAAAGAAATTTACATAAAACCTTCTAACAGACGTGCTCAAGGCGTAGATTCCTCCGCGTAACACATACAATATTCGAAAGAACGAGAAAACCATGGCCGAAGAGAGCGGAAAGAAAAAGAGAAGACAGCCTGAAAATAATAAAATAAGGCAAGCGAATTCAAAAGTATCTTATCTTCTCTATATTCGGATCTTATAAAACTTTTAGCTCCGCGAAAATCGAGATTATGGCAAAAGCCATTTCTGTCAAAGAAGCGACTCACAGGTCACGTTTTTGTTCATTCCCCGTGTCCCCGTCAATTGCACGATGCGCTATTACATATTTTTTGCACTATACTGTTCAATGTAGCTGTTCAAACTGTTCAAGAATAATTTCTAGTCGATTCATAATGTGTGATTCAGGGAGTGTTTCATAATCACCGGCTATAACTGCCATCGATTCTGTCCTATTCCTGTTGAAAAATGCGTACACTGCATATTTCGTCAGCCATTCCGTCTCGTTTGTGAGTTGCTGCAAAGAACGTTTACGATAGACGGTAGGCGTTCTGAGGCACTGTTAGTAATTCAGCGAAAATATATTTTAAAGTAAAAACATATCCCGTTAATCAAGGTGTTCGAAGTAATACGGGGAATTTTTTTTCTGTTTCCGCTTTGCGAATTTAAGGAAATCGAGAGTTGATGGAAAACCTACCCCAGATTGAACATTCTTGAGTACCAGTGCGGATGAAATGGACCATATCGGAATAGCGACTAGGGTGTATACAATTATGAAGAACCGAATGCGACGTGGTGCGAGAATGTGGTCAGGTGCCGGGCGAATGATCACCTACGCGAGATAATCTATTTATTTCTTTATATTTTATTTTTCATACAATTTTTCACCAGCAATCAAATCAAATCAAATCAAATCAAATCATTTATTTTCCTGTATAAGAAAGCAAGGGGATGGTATGGGCTTCTTCTTATCACGTTAAACGGGGTCAGGAAAACTAGTCTTCGTGTGCCATAGTAGTCGATTCAGCGTGTGTCGTTCCGTCAGCTTGAGTTCCTTGAAGTCCTTCTTGATCAATTCCGTCCATCTGAGCTTCGGTCTTCCTCTTGGTCTTCTTCCTTGTGGCGCGTATTGTATCATCTTTCTGCATACATGGTCTCTATCTCTCCTCTTCACATGTCCGTACCATCTCAGTCTTTTCTCTCGGATCTTTTCATTAATCGGTCTTACTTTCATCATTCCTCTAAGCACTTCATTTCTTTGCAATGGAATTGTGATTTCTGAAATTTGTCTCAATATTGGCAGGAAACATAACGGTAAACATCTCGAACAGGTGTGAGATTTCGCAGTGAGAACTTTAATATATGTACCTACTCATAGGTATATCGGACCTCCATTTGAATCCGTAATTCAAGGCTATCAATACTAACAATAACATATAATGAGTGTTTAACCTGATATCTGTATGACACGCACATGACGAAAGACACGCCGATTAATCCGACGATCACCATTATACACCCCTACAATAATTTTTTTTTTGGTTTGATTTGTCGCTTTTGTGATTTGAGTGGTCGCGGAATGACTGGACCACCGTAAAGACAGACAGACAGACAAATAGAGAAACAGACGGTTTATATTTCGGAAAATTACTTACAACGTGTTCTGGCACTGGAGAAGAATCGGGTAACGATAATTTATGCTGTATATTAGCATTTCGTGACCATTGAAAGCGATGCAACACAGACTGGCGTATGTGTCCAAAAGGATTGGCGTTATCTAAAAATCTTTTTTTAAGAGACCGGCTCGGTAAGACTCGAGCATGGTCCGGACATTCGCGAGGACTTTCGATCTGGCCCTCAATACTTTCATCATAGACACATACCGGGGGGAGACCGATGAAAGTTATAGTGAAAATGCCCTTAGGCTCAAACCCGGCTCACATATGTCGCATAAAATAAAAAATTGAAAAATTCATAACTTTTCAATCGCGATAGCTAGGACTTTTATTTCTTTTTATTGGTGAATAACATGTCATGCACTCTTACAAACACAGTTGAGCAGTAATATCATGTCGTTCTGGATATGTTTTTTCGTGTACGATTTTCCGATTTTTCCTCTTCCATCCTCGTTGAAGAGAGACGGCAAGCATTGACATAGTACATATTGTAGCCCTGACACTTCTGTACATGATGGTCACATTCCCTTGGAAATCCAACTTTTCTGAAGCATCGAGAATTGCAACTGAATGTGAGATATGTGTAATTTGTAAAAATCGAAAATTAAATTTCTTGTAAATCGCAAGAGTAGTAGGTAGCTTTATTATGTCATTTTACTTGTAGTGATGTGCCTACACAGAAAAAAATATACTAGTAGACTCAGACTACATTTTTTTAAAATTTTAAAAATAATTATTTTATTTTTATTTTTTTCAACCCTGACATTGAGTCGACCGTCAAAGCAAGTTGATTCATAGGGCGGATGGTAGCTGATGCATGTCCGTTTGCGAAAACAACTGCCACGAAAAGAATCGTCGTTTCGCAGATCTAGAATTTATTTTTTTAATTATCAAACTTGAAAAAATACATGTTTCTTTCACATAAATCGGTTGGAAGGTGGCGTATGGCAACCAAAGCTGTACCATTGTTATCAGTGGGAGTGAACTGTACTTGAATACCATAATCGTCAGGAATCGCGAACTGATTTTTTTTCAGTCGACCCATGATTCTCAACCATGACCCGGGGTTCATGGTTGAGAATAGCTGAGGTCGAAAAATTCATGATGATCCCAGACCAAATACTATTTGGCAATATATCAACAGTGAGACAACTTCTAGTTTTCTGGATACCGTAACCCAAACTACAGTAATTGTAAGGCACGCACTTGAATTTTCCGAGAATTTCACCACATTATTATAGGGTACGGTAACTAGATTACTGTATTTTGGGTTACGGTATCCAGAAAACTAGAAGTTGGCTCACTGTTGATATATTGCCAAATAGTATTTGGTCAGGGATCATCATGAATTTTTCGACCTCAGCTATTCTCAACCATGAACCCGGGGTCATGGTTGTGAATCATGGGTCGACTGAAAAAAAGTTAGTTCGTGATTCCTGACGGTTACGGTAGTGCAGTACAGTACACTCCTACTGATAACAATGGTACAGCTTTGGTTGCCATACGCCACCTTCCAACCGATTTATGTGAAAGAAACATATAAATATTCAAGTTTGATAATTAAAAAAATAAATTCTAGATCTGCGAAACGACGATTCTTTTCGTGGCAGTTGTTTTCGCAAACGGACATGCATCAGCTACCATCCGCCCTATGAATCAACTTGCCTTGACGGTCGACTCAATGTCAGGGTTGAAAAAAATAAAAATAAAATAATTATTTTTAAAAATTTTTAAAAATTTAGTCTGAGTCTACTTGAATATTTTTTCTGTGTAGGCGCATCACTACAAGTAAAAAGGCATAATAAAGCTACCTACTACTCTTGCGATTTACAAGAAATTTAATTTTCGATTTTTGCAAATTACACATATCTCACATTCAGTTGCAATTCTCGATGCTTCAGAAAAGTTGGATTTCCAAGGGAATGTGACCATCATGTACAGAAGTGTCAGGGCTACAATATGTACTATGTCAATGCTTGCCGTCTCTCTTCAACGAGGATGGAAGAGGAAAAATCGGAAAATCATACACGAAAAAACATATCCAGAACGATATGAAATTACTGCTCAGCTGTGTTTATAAGGGCGCATGACATGTTATTCACCAATAAAAAGAAATAACGCTGCTAGCTATCACGATTGAAAAGTTATGAATTTTTTCAATTTTTTATTTTATGCGACATATGTGAGCCGGGTTTGAGCCTAAGGGCATTTTCACTATAACTTTCATCGGTCTCCCCCCGGTATGTGTCTATGATGAAAGTATTGAGGGCCAGATCGAAAGTCCTCGCGAATGTCCGGCAGGGGGTCAAAATGCTCGAGTCTTACCGAGCCGGTCTCTTAAATATGATACTGTGATATTTCAGACGCTATATCTCGTCTCTGGATTGTCACTAGATCTGGATTATCGTTTGCCTACGTCTTCCTGTTAGTTCGCTCATCAAGAATCCCCGCCATGTCAGATTGGGTCACCGTGGCAGTAAGACCCAATCATGGCGAGCCTTCTTCTTCTGGCAACTCTAAACTGCCTGTTCATCTGCTCGTACTCAAGAATTGTGGAACTGGAAGACGAGGTTATGAAGACCAACCAATGTTCTGGGATTATCCGAAGCATGAAGCCTTTTTTACCACGCATATTAGAGAGTGCCCTTGATAAATGTGTTCTAATGAGATACATTTATCGCCATGCTATAAGGATGTCCCAAGAGCACTTCAAACATTTAAAAATGTAAACAATAACTGACGAATCAGCTACATTCAAATACTGAGAGACATGATGACAACGCACCTGCATAAATGCGAAATATGGCCGGTACTTGTTGGAACTCTTATCGTCATGGTACAGGAAAAATATGAGAAAGGTCACGTTTATGACCAGAAAAGCGTATCCGGTAATTAGATTGTACCAAACTATAATCGACTCGACCAGTGGCAACAAAGGTTTTGCAGCCATTTTGTCACCTTTTCGGTTGAAATGGCTATGCTCGATTCGATTTCCACCTGCCGACGCTTGCTTTGCGGAAGCGTCTAACATTCGCAGAATGTTTGCGTTCAAGAGATCATTGGTTTTAAAGGGACAGTAAACTCACTCAACGGTCTCTTCAATGCACATACTACATATTTCTCTGTTTTCTAACACCGATAGCGCGTGAACCGTTTAAGAGACCGTTGACAAAGGTCTCCGCCCCTTTAAGCGCAAAACAGAAAGTGATCTTATCCACTTGCTTATCATTTATTTGATATCAAAATTTTCGAAATATAAATAAATACAACACTAAAATATGATCCGTTCAAATGTATCGCTTACGAGAGGAAGTTCACAGGAAGCATCATCTTTAAAGGGATCGTTACCTCTCTCAATGGCCTCTTCTTTGCGCACACTATTTCTCTGTTCTCTAACAACGAGAAAGCATTGCGCGTCGAAGAGACGGAGAGAGAGGTAACGCTCCCTTTAAAGGGAGCCTTTTCACATTCTTGTTATTGATGAAAATCTCTTTTTTCCTTGTACGAGAGTGCTCACAATACATTTCTTTCTTTTAAAAATGAAATGAGAGCGGCGAGTGATAATCTAGATCGAGAAAAGATGGTGAAGGAAAAAAATTTGGTTCCGACTATTACTTTTTTACACTCTTCTCTTGGTATTTACAACAGACTTGTCATTTTCCTCGGCAGGTACATTTTCAACGAACAACATTTGTTTTTTTTGCAATTATTGTTGCTTCGAGGAAGTTGGATTTATTCATCCAAAAATTCTGAGCCTTCAATGTATGTAATTTAGATGCAGCGAGAGCTTTCCTGTCATAGTAAGGATATTTATGATCGACAAACCTTTAGGGAAGTCACTTTACTAGAGAGCTCTTCCGATGAAAGCATGTCTGAAAGCAAGTCTGAAAAATCACTAAACTTCTTCAGACATATATATGGTTGTGTATTCTCAACTCGGACTTATTGTAGAATGCTGCTATTACTTCACCTTGCCATCTTGTGGGAAAATGTATAGTTTTATAATATTTATTATTTTATTTTCAATCGTGATTTATGTACTCCTTTAAAGTTGCTGACACCTATGTCAACGGTCTCTTCAAAGCTCTATGCTTTATCGTTCTTATAATTGGAGAACAGAAATAGTGTGAGCGATGAAGAGGTCATTGAGCCACTCTCCCTTTAAGATTGATGCTTCATGTATCGTTGCAACAACAGATAAAGCGTATCGTGAAAGAATTGAGCTTTTGCATGATGTGAGGAGTGAGGGACATTGTGTTTTGAACTGTGACAAGGTGCTTTCTTTTTTTTAGTAATTGTTATCTCTTTCGAATTCGCGTCGTATTATATTTATGATGTATAATTGTAATGAGTTTTAAAAAAAGTATCTCTCGTTGATAGATTTTTTTCAAAGAGTTTTAAAAATTCAGATGAGCTTGCAAAAAAAATAAATAAAAATCAATAAGTCTAGAACCTAATGGCCGAAACAGTGAATCTCGCCTCTACTAATAACTACTTTAGTTTCATTATTATCTAATTTATGAGTACATTTGCATGTTTAACTATTACATATTTCGCTTATAATTGCACGAAATTTTGAGTGACTAATGAAATTATTCAGAATCCGGACTGCTGGGCGGTTGCGTACGGAAATAATTCGTGCGCATTGCTGAGGGAGGCAAAGTCATCCTCTAAAATGTGTACAACGGCGAAATCACTAATAGTGAAGTGTTGCTCATGGGAATCAAGTGAGCAAAAAAAATTGAATTTTTTTTATTAGATGTACAGTAGCTGACAAAAAGATGCCACTATATATTTCCAAGAATATTTCCTGCAACGTTCGAGGAAACTTGGTATGGCTCATGCATGATACACATACACCATTGTGCGGCATAACCTACTATACTAGAAGCCAATTCCGCGAAAAGAAATAGAGAAATTGCTCAGTTTACGATTTTGTGAAATTTTGATGTTCTAATTTTTTTTGTAAAAAATTGTATCGTCCTTTGTAAACCGTTTTCAATTCTATTTATCTATATCACGGGTCTCCGGTTAAAGTGTATGAACGCCTGCTACTAGGAAAAATTTTTTCTTTCGGATTTCGATGAAAGTCGATTGGTGGATGTGGTTGGGGGTCATGAGAAGGCCTATCGACTTGATTTGGCCAAAATCGCAGATTATCGATTTTTTGTGATCTACCACGGAAATTTACATAACTCGGTTCATTTTCATCATACAGAGACCGGAAAGGTGTCATTCGAATCGTATTAGTATGCTCTCCAAACAGTTTTTCGGAACACAATGGCGGAAAACCCGTCTTCAATGTGTTTCACCCGAAAAACTGATTTTTTTACTACAAAAGTGAGTGTTTCTCGAAAATTTCTCAGAAACACAATGAATTTTATTGCACCAATGGAATCGCCGTATCAGATATAGGGTACGTATGTAGATCATTTGACTTATCTCTGGCTTCCCGATAACGAAATACTAAGTACTCCCGGACTTAGTCATTTTTCTGAGAAAAATGGCTTTTTCGACCATAAATCGCTTCAAAATGGTCCTAGAAACTATTTCAAAAAAGCAAAATGAAGCTCTCACCGAGCACAACAAAGCATATTTTTATGATTATCACGCTAGAGATGATCATTCCCGAGCTATAATACGATTTACTCATTTGAGGGAAGAATCATTCCGAATTTCTGTCATCTTTGTATACATTCGATATTTTAGTAGCATAATTTTATCAAAAATAGCATGAGTTAGATTACTTTCACACTACATAAAAAATTTACATAGAATAGAAATTGAGAATTCAACAGCGGTTTCATTTACTGATCTAATAGAAGTTCACTAGATAGGTAAGGGGCGTCATCTGTGAATAGATTGTTCTTCAAGTCGTGCTTCCGATCGTAGATCTGGTCATGGGTGATAATCCGATCATCCTCGTGCACTGCCACTTCATCCTCGATGAATGCTCCATCCTCATCTGACTCCTTTTCCCACTCATTGATGAAGTCCTTGACAAGCGCCACATCTCTTTTGGTTCTGCCCCCCCCCCCGTCACTGCCTTCTTCTCTTCTTCTTGCTCTTCTTTTTCTTTGCCTGAAGAGTCCGAATGATTTTCTTAATCTGGCTGTTGTCCATTCTCTGAGCAGGCTTGATGTCTGGTCTGACTCTCATTCTCTTCTCGGCTTCGGGTCTCAGCTTGCCTTGTAGAATTCCTCGAAGAGATCGACCACCAGTTGTCTCGCAACGGGATCGTAGGAGGGGGGGGGGCGCTCTTCTTCCTAGTGCGAAGTGCCCATCCCAATGGTCTTGGATTCTGTGGTACCTTCTCGTACTCCTCGAACGAATCCGATAGAGGTCCGATTCCGACTCCTTGCTGAACCTCCTCGAGCATTCTCTTGTAGAGTCCAAGAGCGAAGTCCATCATCGACACTTTTTCCGGTTGATCCTATGTTGTCCAGTGACGCTCCAGATTCCAGTGGCGAATGAATGTGGCCGAGCATCGCCGAGAAATAGAGATGGGATTGGTAACGGCTGTTTCAGTCTCGGGGGACTTTGAGAGACAGGTATTCATAATAAAGTGGATAAAAAACCTACTAAAACACACGAGAAAAAATTACAACAAAATCAAAATCGCAGAAATTCGGAATGCTTCTTCCCTCAAATGAGTAAATCGTATTATAGCTCGGGAATTTCTATTCTATGTAAATTTTTTTATTTTGTGTGAAAGTAATCTAACTCATGCTATTTTTGATAAAATTATGCTACTAAAATATCGAATGTATACAAAGATAACAGAAATTCGGAATGATTCTTCCCTTCAAATGAGTAAATCGTATTATAGCTCGGGAATGATCATCTCTAGCGTGATAATCATAAAAATATGTTTTGTTGTGCTCGTTGAGAGCTTCATTTTGCTTTTTTGAAATAGTTTCTATGACCATTTTGAAGCGATTTATGGTCGAAAAAGCCATTTTTCTCAGAAAAATGACCAAGTCCGGGAGTACTTAGTATTTCGATATCGGGAAGCCAGAGATAAGTCAAATGATCTACATACGTACCCTATGTCTGATACGGCGATTCCATTGGTGCAATAAAATTCATTGTGTTTCTGAGAAATTTTCGAGAAACACTCACTTTTGTAGTCAAAAAATCCGTTTTTCGGGTGAAACACATTGAAGACGGGTTTTCCGCCATTGTGTTCCGAAAAACTGTTTGGAGAGCATACTAATACGATTCGAATGACACCTTTCCGGTCTCTGTATGATGGAAATGAACCGAGTTATGTAAATTTCCGTGGTAGATCACAAAAAATCGATAATCTGCGATTTTGGCCAAATCAAGTTGATAGGCCTTCTCATGACCCCCAACCACATCCCCCAATCGACTTTCATCGAAATCCGAGAGAAAAAAGTTTTCCTAGTAGCAAAAGGGGTCGATTTTGATACACTTTTACAGGAGACCCGTGATATAGTGTACGTAGTGGATGGGCAGATCACATAACACATCACATCTGAGTAGCTAACAATAAGGGCAGGGAAGAATAGCCAACGGGAAGTATCCACGATGTACCCATAAGGAACTTTGTTAGCAAATATTGAACAGTAATCGGTTTCTGATTTCTGCAAGCTTGCAATAAGTGAGCGTCGGTCAGCAAAAATAACAAGGGAATAACTCACATCAGCTATCGACTTGATGACTGGAAACATCACTAGTTGTGACCATTGTTTCACTTTTTCTTATATTTCTTGTCTAGTCTCCTTTCCCTGACAGCCCAATTATTACGTACGTAATATTCATCCTCACTCCAAGAATGTGACCACATGGACAAGGATTTGTTTTTTTAATAAAAATTCATGAATAACATCAAAAGTGGACAAAATCGTAAATTTCGCTATTTCTATATTTCTTATCTAGGACTTGGCTTCTAGTGTAGGTGGTTATACCACACAACAGTGTACAGTGTATGAGCATTAATGTGAAGTACAGTATATCAAAGAATGCAAACGTACTCTAGTAATATTATAACATGCAATATAAAACTAGTTAAGGCCCCGCTGTTTCGGCCAGGGGTTCTAGACAGCGGAACCCTACTCAGTGGTGTTGGCCATCTTCAGTAGAACCACCACTCAGTATTGTTATCAAAATTATTGTATAATAGTTAGAGTATGTATCTAATACATACTCATCTCAACTAATCAACAAATGACATGCACGAAAATAAAAGAATGATCATGTACACAATCAAAATATCATGCACAATAAAATAAAATCAATATCAAAAGTAATGACAATGTCAAGAAACTATGAACATTAGGGTTGGCAATAACGGACACGCATTGCGGGCCCGCAATGCTTGTTAAATCATTGCGGGCCCGCAATATCATTGCGGCCCGCAATGACTACTTTATTCCTATCTGGCCAATTTTTGTGATCGGTCGTTCTTTTGTTCTCTTCACTTTCCTTCGCTCTCTCGTTTGCTTGAGAGAACATAATCATTGCGGGCCCGCAATGGCATTGCGGGCTCGCAATGATTTTACACCGCATTGCGGGCCCGCAATCATTAGAAATAAAGAGTCAAGGCCATTGCGGGCCGCAACCCCCGAATAGCCAACTCTAATGAACATGCATGTTTTAAATATAGGTTAAGTTTTAGACTACAAAGAAAGTCTATGAAACTCACAAATCCTATCCTCCTCCCATTCACAAATGATGTATGAGCCATACCAAGTTTCCTCGATCCTTGCAAATATTCTTGGAAATATATAATGTGGTATTTTTTTGTCTGCTAGTCTATCAAAGTTGTCATTGTATTTGACGTGTAAATAAAGAGCTTATAAGGTTTGGCAAACATGACGTCACGTAAGGAATGATTTATGCAAACCACAGGTCCATTCTCGTGTAATTCTGTCATTGAACGAGGCATTCGCCATTATTCACTATCATCTACAATATCGATGTATATCAACGTGCCACTAAACTCTGACTTGCGTTGTTTCAAGGACTACATGGGCCAAGAATTCTGGGACGGATACAATATATTAAATGTTTTGCGTATTATTCCATGTATGTGCTCAGATTATGCTAATTTACAAATACAGTATTTAATTTCAGTGAACAATGCTAATAAAGCCGGAATAATAAATGTGGAGAGTACTTCGGGAAGAAAAAAAATGTCTCCTACAACACCGTTATATCTTACGAATGCAAGAGTACCAATACCCGAGACACCTCTCGACCTTACATGCTTTGATGGTCCCATAGCGGTAATCTTGGAAAACGGGATTCACTCTTCCCTTATTTGTTGCCCTGCTATTACAGAGGCCAAGCTAACGTGACATGGATGTGGGCATGTCACGCAACTGTGAAAGCGCATTATGAGGCCGATTGCGTATGAGTCGGGCAAATCTGGGGGAGGCTTGGGGCAGACCAAAAATTTCGATACCCTCAAAACTTGTGTATAGACCATGCTGATGAAGATGAGCATATTCATTTTGGCACGAGTGGTCCCGCAACGCCTGGGCGGGATTACGGTAAAATCACGTTTTCGGTCCATGATGTTTGCTAGAGGTATGAAAAATGGGCTCGTTGGGTAGAATTCGATGGTAATGATGGCTGTTTACTTCATTTGTTTTTAAAAATTTTTCAAAAGTTCAGAAAATGCAACTTATGATGGAGACGGTTGCACCCCTAGCGAGTACTACTGTTCGAACCAGCATGACGAGAGCATTCCAACAATTTATTTTGAGCTCATATCTCCGTTGTCATCGTAATATTGCCTCGATATAGTGATCTGCATCTATTGAATTAAAAAGAAAGAACGACTAAAAGACTGTAAAATCTAGATCACTACTTTTGATACAGATCACAGCTTTTGATACAGATCTTGGCTTTGATACAGATCACGGTTTCTCTGGTATTTCAAAACTAGTAGTTTACTTATCATTCCCACTTGCAAGTCTACTTCTAGTTAAGCCAAAGGTTATTGCAAGTCGTGTATAATTTATTTTTATTTATTTATCAAACATCGCGAAGATGTTTCAGCAAGTAAAAAAGCTTTCATATTAGCTTTATCAAAATTCAGATCAAGCTGAACAATGGAACTATTGTCGATGATCTAGTAAGCGGTAGTATTCAATGTTCGGAGAATATGAAGGTGGTGAGAATTGAATCACTGACTTCGGGAACTTATGCAATGAACGATATCTCAAGCATCTTCTGCAACTTGAATTGATATGATATGTATAATAGTATCTTTGTCTCTGTCGGAACACTATATTTTTCTTCATAGCACAATTCACTGTGATTCATAAACCTCCCTCTTACCCTTTTTAATTTTTTTTAATTAAAAAAAAACCCTGTTATAATAGATTGATATTTCACACACTTCCCTGCATTCTAACATCTCGTTCTTGGCGAAACAAATTAATAAATCTTCAAAGCAGTAAAGATAAGAACAGCGGCACAAAGAACAATCTCAAAAGATGGGGACTATAATAAGCTGATTATCTGTCATTGCTTGTGCTTATCTGAGTGTCAGAAAACGCCTTTTTCACTTTGAAAATGACGCGGAACCTGCTCTCTTCAATCTGTCTCCTCGCCGTGTCTCTACAAGGTATTCCGTTTTCTCCATCTATGAGGGTGTAGCAATTAGCAAGTCATAGTACGATTTTTAAGCAATAAGAAGGAAATCGCAATAAAAAATGTATGTAAAATGCATATAAAGTTTGCGCGTGGCTAGTTCCCGTGCTCACACCACACTACCCAATTTCGTTATTCTAGTCAAATTTTCAGGTCATGTAAGATAAAGCTGCCGAGTTCCTGTTTAATGAGCAAAACAAATTTATGACGTGCGAAAATCCTGATTAGAAATAAATTCAGGAGTAAATGGTTTCGTCTACACCTGCAACGAGATAGCAAAGGTTAGTTTATGTATTGAAGGGAACTAAAGGCACACCCCGAGCTAACTTTTTCGCTTGCTTTGTTTTCAAGACTGCGTTGCCAGAGCGTAGAGTAAAACTAGCTCAGTGTGTGCCTTTAACCATTTAAATTGACTCGAAACATGAACCAACTAGACATTCACAATGTTTCCCCTTTAACTGCTTCGAATTTTATTATAATTTTTTCCAGTTAATCAGTGACCAAACTATCATCGACACGAAGTATGCTTGTGTGGCTCTGCAAGATCTGGTATTGACAGTATTCAAACTACTTACTTTGTCCGGAGACGGCAAACGCTCTCATATTTAAGCTGTATATTGAGATATGTGAGCCCGTTACTATCTCGAGCGAGAGAGTTTTATCCAAAGTGTCAGAGAGGTTGGAATAAGCTAACCTTTCTCTATGGTAATCCAATTAAGCATCTCTTATTGTTAGAGATTTTGACGTGTATGTTACAATTGTAGTTCACAATGAGTTGTCGTATGCATGAACAACGGAAAACCGTTTTCCATTTTTCGGTCATTAGCTTAGGCGAATTTTTGTTGGAAAACGCCTTCGCCTACGCTAATGACGTCACAATTCCCGGAAAATGGATTTCCCGTTGTTAATGCATACAGACACAGAGTAAAATAAACTGATCGGCAAATTTCAGCTAGTACCCGACACACCCTTCCTATCTTTACTTTATCTGCAAGACTCGGACAATGGAAACAAATACAGGTGAGTTGTTTTTTTATAAATATTTTAAAAAATAACGGTTCAAAATTCTGAGCACTTTACAAAATTCAGTTTCTCATCTTTCGGAAACTCATCGGATATTTGTAAGGAAGGCACCGGAAAGTGGAAGGTAGGAATTTAGTAGCTCTCTTTTAATTTCGATAAAAAATATTCGAGTGAAATAATAGTTGCGCATCATTATAGTCGGCAATGAAACCAACTAAATTTGCTTAGAGTTTTCTTATTTTTATGACTACCAAATGCAAATTATTAAATAATTGCGATACAATCAAAAATGATTGCCCTATTTCAATGCCTCCGAAACAAGACGAAGAATTCTGACATCGCCAAACAGTCTACCTATGTATTAGAAAGGTCACAAGTAATGATGGTATTTATTTGTACAACGCAGATATCGATTGTAGTGCAAAGGTTTTTGACAAATGCACGCATATCGATATTTTCGAAACGACCTAAAATGTTGATTATCAATATTAAAATATAAATAGATCATAGTTAAACATGTAAGTGTACTCATGAAGTTTGATATTAGTTAATCAAAAATATTTGACGAGTAGTGGCGAGATTTACTGTTTCAGCCAGTAGGTTCTAGACAGTGAACATCTGCCCAATAGAGTTGGCCATCTTCAGTATACATACATAATTTGAATGAGCTTTTCAACCTCTTCGATCTGAGAGGGCCACGTGTTTGATTAATTGCCGATTTCCTTTAAAGACACACCCCTAGCGAAGCGAATTTTTCTCTCCTCTCTGTCTATGCTCTCTCGCTTTCTTTGTCCACGAGTTAGCGTAGCTAGAGCGGAGGATAAAACCGCGAGAAAACCGCCCGGTATTTATTCTAAAAAAATCTTTAGGTAGTCTATGACATTTCTGATCCCATCGACTGTACATACGAGATTACTCTCCTCTTCACGACTGTGATGCCTACACTCATTGTGATCAAACCTCACACGGTAAATTTTCATTCGAAATATCAGACTATGCATAGTAACAGAATCTGAGGTAATATTACGTGAAATTTGTATAAGCAAATATTATATAAATATGGAACTGTTTATCGAGAATGATTTAGCTGGAGTACTACAAGGGACCTGGCACGGATCTAACCTTCGTCTCTCCTCGGGGTGGAATCTCACTCAATTGGCACTCTGACGGCAATGGAAATGTGATTTTTTAAAAATTTATTTAACTTACATGAAACTGACAACAAAATCGGATAAATCTATGATAAAAATGTTTTGTTTGGCAGTCAAATAAAAATAGTTTTAAGGGCTACAGAAATTATAAAATTAGATGCAATGCAACTAATTCAGGAAGAAGTCCCATTCTTCACTGGAATTGGAAGCGGTGAGAATGAACAGCTATTCCCTATTACTACTTTCACCACGGCAAAGTCAGTTCAATTGATCAGTCATCATTTAATTTTAATCCACACACGAGCTAATTTGAAAATGGTTTAATGATTTCCTTGACTATCTGAGAGCAGAGAGCTATATTATGTTGAAGTGTACTGTATGTTCAGTATCGAGAGTGGTCGAGACATCGAAATCTTCGATCCAGTAGTGACTGTTCGTCCGCCCTACAATATCACTCTGGATATCGGATATAGCACCTTCGCGGACAAGATCGGTGCGATTAATTACGATTACCAGTTTTCCCACTGCGAATAGAGATTTGCCTTACGTGCCCTCAGCTTCATAACTAAATTACATATTAAACATGGAAAGAAAAAAGGTTGAATACATAAATTACTATGCGAGTGAAGTAAATATAACTCACACACAAATAAAATACATGATAAATATCGTTACATTGCAGTAGCCATCACAGCCTTTCCCGGCCATCGAATGTCTATTCTGAGCTCCGGAAGGAGTGACACGTTTCAGGAGCAGAACACGATGAAGGTTATTCAAGTTAATTATGGGTAAGCATCTATAATATTTTAAACATTGACTTACAATTAGCGGCCGAGAGACCATAACGTAAAATATTTTTATATAATAAGTTTCACGTTTACTTTAATGTGCAAGCAAACATATATTTGATAGTATCTTTAACTCTTCCCATAAATTGTATACAATTTATTTATTGGTATTATTAATTGTAATCAATTCCACACGTTGCTCATGCTGGTAATCATACGTCTTCTGTTATAGTTGAAAGGTACACCGGCGCTAATTTTAATTTCTGCTCTGGTAACACTTTAAACAACGAGGGCGAGTGAGCATTGCCAGAGCGGGGAGTTTCAAATTAGCTTGGAGTGTGACTTTAAAAGACCTATAGATCACTTTGATAGGAAAAGTTTAGAAGCGTTCACGACGATATAGCGCATATTACGTTAATAATTATTAAAATGTACAAAAAAAGATATGCATGCACAGCCTTATTATCTATAGCTTGGAGGCATCAGTAAATATCAATAAATAATGTGCTTCATGGTGTGCCTGTGAATCAAATCGAATGAATGGAGTGAATCAAGCTTTCAGTAAATCGGCACGTGTGAGCGTCAGTGCTTCGGTTGCTTTCGATCCAAACTATGATCACACACTCAAACTCAACGCGTACTGTGGAGATGACGATTGTGGAAGTGCGGTGTGAGAACTGTTGATTGAATTATCTTTTTATTCTTTTTTCCTGATTTAAATGTATCAGAAATTTTCATTATTTCCCAATACCTAGAATGAAAATGGCAATTACAGAATTAATGAGTCAACAAACTACCATCTTTACGCGGTGGCTGATAAATATAGGGTACGTTTTACAATAATATTGTGACTTTTTCAAGCAATCAAAATATTTAAGAACGCTGCTTTTATCGCTCAAATAATGACGTGCTTGGTTATTTCTAAACTTGTTACTTTTAGGTGAACTATATCACTCATAACGATGCTTCAACAGTAGGCAAGAACAACGACAATTTGGTCATTCATGTCGACTCATTTGGTAAATAAGAAATGCTAGTAATAATAATGGGCCGATAGTGGGTAAAGTAGAGCAGTGTCGGACTTTTCTAGATGGAAAGAGCAGAATAATGCCATAACTAATTCACCATTGAACTAATTTTTTCAAAGACTGAATTTTAGAAAAGTGAACATGAAGATTTCCCCTGTTTTCGCCGACTCTGCATATGATATGCTGACAATATAAAGTATTGTATTATATAAAGTTCATGCATAGTAATTCGTGTACATCTATTAATATTGTGAATTTAATTGTATAAAAATGTAATTTTGCAGCTCTCCAATGCGTCTCGGATTCCATACTCTACAACGGGAACTGCTACCAGTTCAGCAATGACACCGTCGGATACAATGCAGCAGAATCGAATTGTCAAGCGAGAGCAGGTCATCTGACTTCAATTCATGATCAGGAGGTTATTTTTAAACCCAGTTTATATCAATTTTACACGCAGTTGAATCTCCTACAATGCAGTATATGAGGCTAGTCATAGCTTTTGATCTATAAATAAGGCTATGTCTACGAGAAACTGTGGCACAGTATACCACATAGAATGCAACGCATTGTGCAATATTGCTCTGAATGATAATGCAAATAACACGTTCTCAAAACATGCACGGATGGCCGAGTGGTCTAAGGCGCCAGACTCAAGCGATAGCTTGGCACGAGTTCAGTGCCTCCTGGGTGTTCTGGTACCCGTATGGGTGCGTGGGTTCGAACCCCACTCCGTGCAAATCTTTTGCTGTTGTTTTGCGTTTTTTAAAAAAAAAGCTTCATAATATTTTGCATTTTGTAAAGACTAATTCGATACCTTTACCCAAAAAAAGAATATCATGCTGTGTTTCTTTCGAACTTTCAAAGAAAAATTGAACTTATACATTTTATTGGCATCTTACTTGCGTTATTTATTTAGACAAATGAGTTCATAAGGCTCACCGCATCCCAGAATGGGGCCCAATTGGGAGTTCTGATTGGACTGCACAAGACAACTGGCAACGACTTCACCTGGAGTGATGGATCAACCGTTGATTATATGAATGGTAACCGTTTCTAATTAGTTAAAATTTATATATGTACAATCATTAAATGTACTAATTCCAGGACAACTAGACGCATCTTCGGGCGACTGCGTCATACTCGTTACGAGTTTGGACACGTGGTCGACTATCAACTGCGACTTCGGATTTCCCTATGTGTGCAAGAGTTCTCCGGCCTGAATTTTGCACTATACTTATTGTTAGCTTTGTGATAAATATTATATTTTTAGCTGAGTAATACATAGTAAAACGTACATAGTACATAGTACTATTTGTAATGGCAGTTCCAAGATACTTCCCATTCAATCAAAGCTACAGCACCAACAAATGTTTGATAATGAGATAGCTGGACTTGTAGATCTTGTTCGACAATTCCGTTGTTTACTCAGCGTTTTCCAGGCTCTAAACGTTCAAATTGATCCTTTTAAAGACGACTGTTCTTTCATGCCCGATCTATAGATGTTCAAAAATTATTTTTGAAATCATTTTCATAGTGTGAATCGCTGTCATATCTGATTAATTCATCGCAGAAATAGAACGAAACGCACATACCACACACGACCTTGTGTGGTATGTGCGTTTTTTGTGTACCCATCAGCATTACAATCTGACTGATTAAAAGTCATCGTCTGCATACATATAAATGGACCTAGCTTGTTTCTTATCTCAAAGTCTGTCGAATAATCATGCAGACATCGCTTGTATTGGTTCTTGGCGTTGTATTACTCCAAGGTTTGTTCAACTTTAATTGTTCTATTTCTACAAACAATCACGTAAATAATGGTGTATTGCCTCCCTCGCACAAGAGAGTTACAGTTCTCGCAAAGATAACAGAAGAGTACGTTTTTGGAATATGATACGTTAAAGCAACAACCTACCGATATTTGTTCCTTGCTTACAATTACTCATGAATTGTTGACTTTTCTAAAAGTCATATTCACGAGGTTGAGAACTACTACCAAACTATGCAAATCGCAAACAAACATACTTCGATTATACAATGTAATTATTTCTTTTCAGGTGCATTCGCTTGTGACGTAGGATTCGTCGCATTCAAGTCGCAATGTCTGGGGTTCTTTTCCAACTCGATGGATTTCGATTTCGCCGAGGCAGACTGCGTATCCAAAGGAGGACACTTAGCTTCCGTTCACAGTGAACAAGTATGTATGAGAATAATACACGGCACTATGGAAACATCCTAGATATGATGGAAACTTGCCAAGAGAGATGCGTGTGTGTCATTTTGTCTTTTTTACAATGAGATTTGGACAGCTTATTTGACATTAATCTCTATCGTTTTACTATATCTTATTTTCTTTGAGGGCAATTATAAAACATAGTAAAAATTATCAATCAATAAAATAAATTTGCGAATTTTTAACCAGTCTGTTTATTTGGAAATTATTTCTCTGTCGCTATTGAGATAGCATTTGGAGCTTGTGTACATTTCGTGTTGTGTGACTCTCTTCAAAAAATTGATTACACATTTGTCACCATTGTCTCATTTCCAACCTCCTTTATTTCGTTCATTAGCCTGTTTATTTGAAAATATCATAATTGTTGAGTAGTAAGTGGCTAGCACTAATATCGGTGCATTTTTTATAACATTTTAAATATTAGATATTTTAAAGATTATATCTTCCTCTCTTTCAGACAAATGAATTCATTCGCACCAATGCTAATCTTGTCGGAGCAACAATGGGAATATACATCGGTGTACGAAAAACTAACGGCGAATTCGTGAACGTTGATGGAACCCCACTAGACTATCGTCGTGGTGAGACTGATTCATCGCTTATTCACATAGATCAATTTTGGCCACTTCAAAGTTATCTATCCCAAATCATTTTTTCTTTGAAAATCTAACAGACGATATGACGCTCTAAATGAGTGAGTTTAGCTAGTGAGTGGACAGCAATAGGTAAACGTGGACTCAAATCAAATTTTTTTTAAACTCGAGCAAGTTAAATAACAAATATTTTCAGTTCCTCTCGATCCATCCTCGGGCGACTGTGTGATTCTCAGTCCGATGAATGGAGTGTGGTACCAAACCAGCTGTGATTTCCGTTATCAGTACGTGTGTGAACAATAATTTGACGATCTATTGCGATTAATGACCTGATAAATTAATTGATCAGGTCTACAATTTGTATTGTATTTATACATTTCAAACTATTTTCTCTCATCATATTTATGTATCTCGTTTCGTGCATACGCACGTTAATAAAATAAATATAATATACAACATTATCTATTTTGGTGTAGTGTGTCAGTGTCAATTAGATGAAATAAGACAACAGAATATAATAATAGACGTAAACAAAGCGTTTTCAATACGAGCACGGATGGCCGAGTGGTCTAAGGCGCCAGACTCAAGCGAATGCTTGGCACGAGTTCAGTGCCTCCTGGGTGTTCTGGTACCCGTACGGGTGCGTGGGTTCGAACCCCACTCCGTGCAAATCTTTTGCTGTTGTTTTGCGTTTTTTAAAAAAAAAGCTTCATAATATTTTGCATTTTGTAAAGACTAATTCGATACCTTTACCCAAAAAAAGAATATCATGC
Source organism: Parapristionchus giblindavisi (assembly GCA_943737045.1). Classification (NCBI taxonomy): domain Eukaryota; kingdom Metazoa; phylum Nematoda; class Chromadorea; order Rhabditida; family Diplogasteridae; genus Parapristionchus; species Parapristionchus giblindavisi. Next base: position 170,098 of record CALSFV010000236.1, read on the forward strand.
TGTGTTTCTTTCGAACTTTCAAAGAAAAATTGAACTTATACATTTTATTGGCATCTTACTTGCGTTATTTATTTAGACAAATGAGTTCATAAGGCTCACCGCATCCCAGAATGGGGCCCAATTGGGAGTTCTGATTGGACTGCACAAGACAACTGGCAACGACTTCACCTGGAGTGATGGATCAACCGTTGATTATATGAATGGTAACCGTTTCTAATTAGTTAAAATTTATATATGTACAATCATTAAATGTACTAATTCCAGGACAACTAGACGCATCTTCGGGCGACTGCGTCATACTCGTTACGAGTTTGGACACGTGGTCGACTATCAACTGCGACTTCGGATTTCCCTATGTGTGCAAGAGTTCTCCGGCCTGAATTTTGCACTATACTTATTGTTAGCTTTGTGATAAATATTATATTTTTAGCTGAGTAATACATAGTAAAACGTACATAGTACATAGTACTATTTGTAATGGCAGTTCCAAGATACTTCCCATTCAATCAAAGCTACAGCACCAACAAATGTTTGATAATGAGATAGCTGGACTTGTAGATCTTGTTCGACAATTCCGTTGTTTACTCAGCGTTTTCCAGGCTCTAAACGTTCAAATTGATCCTTTTAAAGACGACTGTTCTTTCATGCCCGATCTATAGATGTTCAAAAATTATTTTTGAAATCATTTTCATAGTGTGAATCGCTGTCATATCTGATTAATTCATCGCAGAAATAGAACGAAACGCACATACCACACACGACCTTGTGTGGTATGTGCGTTTTTTGTGTACCCATCAGCATTACAATCTGACTGATTAAAAGTCATCGTCTGCATACATATAAATGGACCTAGCTTGTTTCTTATCTCAAAGTCTGTCGAATAATCATGCAGACATCGCTTGTATTGGTTCTTGGCGTTGTATTACTCCAAGGTTTGTTCAACTTTAATTGTTCTATTTCTACAAACAATCACGTAAATAATGGTGTATTGCCTCCCTCGCACAAGAGAGTTACAGTTCTCGCAAAGATAACAGAAGAGTACGTTTTTGGAATATGATACGTTAAAGGGATAAGGAAGACCAAATCAAGTTGAGTTCAGATTGTAGCTTTAACCACTCCGCAATCAAAAATCATTATCAAAATTTTTTTAAAAAAAATTGTAAAAATGTACAGACCAACCAAATATTTCGTGGTGTAACTCAATGGACAGTTGAGTGGTGCACGTGGTGTGGCCGATGGGTCAATTTCCCAATTCGGCTCCCGTTATTTTTTTTCGATTTTCAAAGAAATTTTGTATGTTTTTATGACATCTATTTAATGTTTTGACATTCCCATCATCAATTACAACTCAATTTCTCACATATATGCCGAAAAGCGTCGGTGTATGGTCTGTCCTAACAAGTTGTGCTACTGGTGCGTTCCTGGGTAATACACAGCCTTTCCATCAAGTAGAATAGGCTACTGCATAAAATCAAATAAAGATTCATACAAACAAGATTCATCTATATAGACACTGTTTATCTTGAATTAATTATTACATAATAAATATAAAGTAATCAAGCATCGAATGAAGTCGAGGAAGAGTGTAGGCATGAGTGCATCCGATTGGCCTGGAGGTAATCAAAATGATTCAATCTTTATCGCAGTCATTCAAGTCTTAGTTGGTGACATTGTGGCTAACGACAAAACACACCCTGTTTTCACGACAACGGTTGACCACACATGAGGTGTATACGTGCATTCTACCTACCACTGTATGAGCAGAGCTCACCGACCCAGCATTTAAAACTTGCCAACCAATAATATCTTCCTCTTACCTTATGTCATTATCCGTCTCACTTTCGGCAGGCCTCGTCGTACCAGTGTTCACTTTTACCGTTGCCCGTCTTGAAGCGCTCGAGGAGATTGCCTAATATTGACTGATTTGATGGCATTATGGATCGATTCAATGACATCAGTTACAACAGACTCATCACTAAGATACTTATACGACACCTAAACTAGCTCATCCAAATCATATGTGCCCTTGTAAAAGACAAAAACTAAAACGACAAAGAACCAGCGAATTCAATGTTTCAACTAGAGCTGGCTGCGGGCTCGAAGGGAGGGGAGTGGGAGTGATGGGAAAGGAAAGGAGGGTGAGGGGAGGAAAAGGACGCTCTCGCAATCCCATTGTAGGTCCACAACTCCCGAATAACCAACTCTAGTTGCAACTATTATGCAACGGAGAGTCCTCTAATGGAAACAAAATTATGTGATGAATAGAAAAATATATTGCATTGATCAAATAAAAATTAAACCACGTTACCGTTCGCCCTTGTTGAATAGTTCAGCGTGCCCATCGCCAGAGCCGACATAGGTGAGCCTGAATGGGATACAATACGGTAAAAAGCAACGATAGTGTAAGGGTAAATATACAGTAAGGTCTTCCAGCAATTTTCCTCGATTATAGATACATCATTTATTATTATGTGATTATTAATTTCCGAGTATCGATTGACCGACCGTGGCTAATATCGGTAATGCACAGTTTGCGAAAAGAAAAAAAGGTGAAAGTATGTTACATACTGTATGTATGTATAAAAAGAGGAGAGATTACTACGATTTCCCTTTCCTTTCCTAACTTTGTAACATCAAATGATTAATCAATAGCAATCAATAACCTAATTACTCACTTATCGCTGACATCAATTCTCAGCAGCCCGCTGTGCTTGAGCTCACTGCATATAAACTGCTTGCGTTCCCTGCAAATTATTACACGTAATTCGGGGAAACCAATCAAAATATCTTTAAAACATGAAAATATCAGTAAGCCTATACCTTTTACCATACGTGCAAAGCCTCTTCCTCGTCCTCTTCCGCCTCTTCCGTCGGATGAGGCCGCCAACAGGGGTTCCATAGCGAATGCGTTAATCGACTACAATTGATTGATAAATCGATAAAAGAAGATTTCTATCGACAATTCGACCGTAATATATCATGTGCGCATACCCTAGAACAGGTGTAACTACGATCGACACCTTCACACTCCAATCCCACCAACAATACCAACAATTTACAACAATAATCGTTCAATCGACAAAAAAATGATTCCAACGGCGATATCTCAATAACCCGCAGTCACAAGGTCTAGCTATTATCATACATTTCCGGCGCTGTGAATAAAGATGTTTCACTTTCTATTTTGCAACAAAACAGAGAAAAAGTTGAATAAATTACTCTCGCACACTATTTCCACGAAAGAAAGAGTGAAAAAATCCGCAATATGAGTGATTGTGAGTTCAAACAAGAGTAAATAAACAGTTTAAACGTTCAAGAATAGAACAATAATGGAATAACAACAACAAACAACGAAACGAAGTGAAAATATAGTCGAAATCTGCTCATCCATTGAGCGTCCATTGCGGAACTGTGTTATCTTATAGGTAGTAATCTAAGAGGTCATTGTCGGAACGATTTAATAAATACAAAATTTTGAAATTGCAAAAATCGTTCAATTATTTTTTCTAATTTTTTATTTCTTCAAGAATATGTCAAACATAACATAATTGACTGATACACATACACTTGTTTTGATCTGCACCTTCCCTTTAAAGCAACAACCTACCGATATTTGTTCCTTGCTTACAATTACTCATGAATTGTTGACTTTTCTAAAAGTCATATTCACGAGGTTGAGAACTACTACCAAACTATGCAAATCGCAAACAAACATACTTCGATTATACAATGTAATTATTTCTTTTCAGGTGCATTCGCTTGTGACGTAGGATTCGTCGCATTCAAGTCGCAATGTCTGGGGTTCTTTTCCAACTCGATGGATTTCGATTTCGCCGAGGCAGACTGCGTATCCAAAGGAGGACACTTAGCTTCCGTTCACAGTGAACAAGTATGTATGAGAATAATACACGGCACTATGGAAACATCCTAGATATGATGGAAACTTGCCAAGAGAGATGCGTGTGTGTCATTTTGTCTTTTTTACAATGAGATTTGGACAGCTTATTTGACATTAATCTCTATCGTTTTACTATATCTTATTTTCTTTGAGGGCAATTATAAAACATAGTAAAAATTATCAATCAATAAAATAAATTTGCGAATTTTTAACCAGTCTGTTTATTTGGAAATTATTTCTCTGTCGCTATTGAGAAAGCATTTGGAGCTTGTGTGCATTTCGTGTTGTGTGACTCTCTTAAAAAAAAGATTACACATCTTTTTGTTTTTTTATAACATTTTAAATATTATATGTTTTAAGACACCGGCTCAGTGAGATTCCAGGTAGTGCCGGACATCGACCTCACCGATTTGGCTCAAAATTTTTTTGTGGATACCCCCATGGCCCCCTATCACAAAATGGGTATTCATTTAAGCTGGGTCCTTGAAACACAGATGTGGCGGGATATCGAAATTTGAAAACTCGATTTTGGCCAAAAAAAAGTGGAGCGACCTAGGTTCAATATTAGTGTGGAATAATTACATATATGCCTATGCAACAAAAACTCGCTATTGGACGGTCCGGATATCCGATCGCAAACTGATTTTTTACCTCCTCAAAACATTCTAAATTTAATTAAAATTTTAAAACAAAAAACGGCAGCCCAATTTTAGCCTCATTTTATAGAGCAAAAAATTCCGCATCGAATAAGGCAAAAAAAATCAAAAATCGATCGTCCCTTGTTTTGAGATAAATGAACCTGAAGATGACCCGAAAATATTTTTGTTTTCAAACCCCCTCATGTTTGTACTCATATTGAAGAACTCGTTGAGTTGAACAACTTTCATGTTGAACGTTTTGTCTGAAACTCATGTACAAGAGAAGTACATCTGTTTAATTTATTCTCACAGTTTTTCAGTAAATTTAGAGTAAATCGAAAGTAAAATATTTTTTGTGCACAAAGTGATTACGCCTATATTGTAGAACTCAAAAATCCATACTTAATTAGTTGTCTCACGAAAATAAATGTTGACCCCTATGCTGAAAAACATGGCCTCTAAAGTGGTAATGAAAAAAAAGTTGTCGAAACCTTGCCATGTTTATACTAATTTTAAAGAACTCGTCGAGCACATCATTTTTCATATTGGTCGTATTCTATGAAAGTCGTTTGTTCTCAAGATACAAGCGATAAAAATTTTTGGATACAATAAATTTTAATTCATGTATTTCTCTTGCACATGAGTTTCAGACAAAATGTTCAACATGAAAGTTGTTTTTTTCTCGACGAGCTCTTCAATATGAGTACAAACATGAAGGGGTTTGAAAACAAAAATATTTTCGGGTCATCTTCAGGTTCATTTATCTCAAAACACGGGTCGATCGATTTTTGATATTTTTGTCTTATTCGACGCGGAATTCTTTGAAAACATGAGGATAAAATTGGAATGCCGTTTTTTGTTTTAAAATTTTAATTAAATTTAGAATGTTTTGAGGAGGTAAAAAAATCAGTTTGCGATCGGATATCCGGACCGTCCAATAGCGAGTTTTTATTGCATAGGCATATATGTAATTATTCCACACTAATATTGGACCTAGGTCGCTCCACCCTTTTTTGGCGAAAATCGAGTTTTAAAATTTCGAGAACCCGCCACATCTGTGTTTCAAGGATACAGCCCAAATGAATACCCTTTTTGTGATAGGGGGCCATGGGGGTATCCACAAAAAAAATTTGAGCCAAATCGGTGAGGTCGATGTCCGGGGTCTGTGGCTCAACCCTCGAATCTTACTGAGCCGGTGTCTTAAATAATACCTTGCAGGCAAATGAATTCATTCGCACCAATGCTAATCTTGTCGGAGCAACAATGGGAATATACATCGGTGTACGAAAAACTAACGGCGAATTCGTGAACGTTGATGGAACCCCACTAGACTATCGCAGAGGTCAGACTCATTCGTCGCTTATTCACATAGATCAATTTTGGCCACTTCAAAGTAATCCGAACCAAGACATGTTTCTTTGAAAGTTGAACAGACGATAGGAAGCGCTAAATGAGTGAGTTTAACTAGTGAGTGGACGTCAATAGGTAAACGTGGACTTAAATCAAAATTTAAACTTGAGCAAGTTAAATAATAAATATTTTCAGTTCCTCTCGATCCATCCTCGGGAGACTGTGTGATTCTCAGTCCGGTGAATGGAGTGTGGTACCAAACCAGCTGTGATTTCCGTTATCAGTACGTGTGTGAACAATAATTTGACGATGTATCGCGATTAATGACCCGATAAATGAATTTATCAAGTTTACAATTTGTATTGTATTTATACATTTCAAACTATTTTCCTACATTTCAAACAATTTTCTTTACATTTCAAACTATTTTCTTACATTTTAAACTATTTTCTCTCATCATATTTGTGTGTCATGTTTCATGCATACGCACGTTGATAAAATAAATATAAAATATAATATTATCTAATTTGTTGTAGTGTGTCGTTACTAATTAGCTGAAATAGCAGACAACATAATATAATAATAGACGTAAACAAAGCGATGTCACTACGAGCACGGATGGCCGAGTGGTCTAAGGCGCCAGACTCAAGCGATCGCTTGGCACGAGTTCAGTGCCTCCTGGGTGTTCTGGTACCCGTATGGGTGCGTGGGTTCGAACCCCACTCCGTGCAAATCTTTTGCTGATTTTTTTAAAGAAAAAAAAACCAACTACAAGATTAACAATATTATTATTAATATTAACATTAATATTATTATTAATATTAACATTAATATTATTATTAATATTAACAATACAAGATTAATAATTAGATTGTAACGTTATAAGAAAATCGATGAGAATTATTTTTCGCTTCCGCTGTCAATTTTTTTGGCATAACTTTTTTTTTATTATAATTTAGTTCTTTACTGATCATATCAACATCACATTCTATCTTGACTATTCTCCATGATAAAAATCCCTCACTTTTTCCCCTTTGCATTTCTTACATGTTACAATTGTTTAAAAATTTACACGGGAAAAAGTGCATAATACGTTTAATCTTATTCGATTTACAAGTGTTCTTGATGTCTTCTGTATTCTATGTTATTGTGTTTTTAGGTAACAAAAACATGCCAATATCGATCGAAAAAAGAACATTTAGACATTCGGACAAGAATGAATGATGCAACATGTAAAGCATGCAGTCAACGGTACACGTAGGGATAACACGTATGTATAATAACATTAATATAAATATGAAATATTGTTAGTACAATCCGCATGAAAATCCAAAAGGCTTCGCCAACCTGTGATAATTTCATACAACGGCTAGAGATTCAAAAGGAAATAAACTATCATGCAGGAACTAATTATAATGACACGTCAAACTACAATAAAAATTCACCTAATGAAGACGTTCTATAGTTTTGAAAAAGTTAGAAACCTCCGCTCTAAAAATGCTCTTTCTTTGACATTGGAAGTGAGAGAGTTTGGCCAGAACAGAGAGTTTACGATTATTATATTCGGATCAACCGGAACAGATGATCATGCAGGAAGGCAACCAAGGAGACACTTGCATTCAACGGACATTCACACGAAAACGACCTGTAATTAAAATTTGTAAAATCATTAACAAAATAAACTTATTTTCAGTATTTATGCAATAATGAAAATGCGAGAAAAGTCGATACAATAATAATGTACAACTAGTAATGCATCGTTATATTTCTATTACGTGCCTACGCCGTAACCCCCTCCGCCGCGTCTCCGTCACTGCGGCGGAGGTTACGGCGTAGGCACGTAAGGCAAATGTAACGAGGCATAAGAGAGTCGATATGGCAGCGTGAATGATTCGTGTTTCGTTTTGAATTCTATTTTTGCCGGATACAAAGTAGCCTAGTCAGTGCTAACCCGTAGGATGAACAAAGCACAAACTGCGGAATGATGAATTAGTATGAATATGCTGGGTGAGTACCTGTTTTGAGAAATCATTGGGAGATAAGCCGAGATCAATAAATGCATTTTAAAATTAAGTCAACTCTCACATCTTCAGTTAACCAAAGATTGGCGGTGGTTCGTAAACGTATAGCTAATTTCGAATTTGCATAGGAAATTCTGTGAAATAAAGGACGCTAATACTCTAAGAATACTCGATAAAGGGAGCGTAACATCTCTAAACGGTCTCATCGACGCGCAATGCTCTATACAGGTGTTAGAGAACAGAGAAATAGTGTGAACAATGAAGATACCATTGAGAGAGGTACCATTACGTTCCCTATAAGATTCCCTCTCTCAATCCTCCGGTTCTGTACCCACATCATCGTCTGTCTCGAGCATTCGACACTTCGAAGACGACGTCGCCGACGACGAATCTGAATCGGCCCTCCGTCGCTTGTAACCCGTCACGACGCCGGCGTTAACTATAGGAATGACTGGCGTCGCGTCGACTCCGTTAGACCCCCGAGTCACAGCCGGACTGTCGTGGTTCAACAGAGGATCAGGACAGGGACGCACTTCGGTCTCTGCAAGGCATTGTATTTCATTTCCGTTTAAACTATTTATCAAGAGTGCATGGTTTGCCAGCCACTACGTACTGTTCTGCACGCACGCAAGGCATATTCTTCGTAAATTGATTAACAATTTGAGCAATTTTTTCAAGCAATGCTCCATCTGTGGTACCTACCCATCTGCGGAGTCGTCACGTTATTGTTGGTGGTTGGTAAAGGCGCATAATCGTGACCCACTGTCGTGCCTCTTCTGAAAAATGAGAATATTAAAATGATTTTGACGATTGCTCAATGAACGTTTGATGAATTTCTGTTCCTGGAAATACATAAAATTTGGTTCTAAATGTTGAAATTTTGATCAATAATACAGTCAATATTTCTCCAACCTTTTAAAAATGGGGACTGATTATTGATTAACGATGATACATATAATAACAACCACTATTAAATATATTCTAATTATTACTACCCTTATTACTTATTATTACTTATGCATGCGATTTAAAATTTTACATAGTTCAGACAGATTCATCTAATGGGGAAATTGATTTTCTATAAACTTACGCCTTCTTTGTCGTACTCGGCAGTCTAGACACATGCGACATGGCGAAGTTGCTCGTTGTGTTTGCGCGGGAAATAAACCACCTAAAAATATAATTTGAAAATTTTATATTCCATACTTTCCAAAATTCCTACCTCTAAAGCAACGATTTCATTCGACCTTACAGCATTCACATGATTTACCATAACTCCGAAACCCAAAAACCCATTAAAATGCAATCAAAAAATGTTAATAGTGAATTTCGATGTGGTATTTAGGTTAGTGCTGTCTAGCTAGACACTCTAGGGGCTACATATTGGAACTACTGAATCGGATTTCGAGCTGTCGCAGACCTTGCTTCTTTGTAAGTTACTGCCTCGACCAAAATGAAAGCGTCTAAATTATTAGTCACTCCTGTTTCAGAATATTAGTATCATATGTATTTTTTCAATAGAAACATACTTATAAGTTTTCGCTGGCAGCACGACCGTCCAGAAGGTTTTGCGGTATCTGTAATTATTTCCTATTTATCAGAGTGTAACTGCTAACGTATCATAGAGATTAGATAATGCAACATTTCTCATTAGCTTGAAACATATTTGATAGCGAAAGAAATCAAACCCTATGCAATGCTCTCTGGATATCATAAAAGAGTGAAATAGTGTGCTAAGTAAAGAGCTAATTTTACTCTCCGCTCTGGCAACATTCTCTCGTAGAGAGAACATGGCCAGAGCGGAGAGTAAAATTTGCTTGGCCTTTAAGAATTGGTGCAAGTCTGTATTAATAAACCGCTCACCTTGAACTCATCACGCAGTACAGCACGAAGTTCACCGATGAATTCAGTAGACTCATCAAGTCGAGCATATCGCCGAGATGCTGGAATAAATTACACATTCATGTAGTGGTCAAACTGAGAAAATTCGAGAAAATTCAAAAAAATGCTATTCAAAAGTTTTGACGATTTCCCAAGTTTTTGAGAGCTCCTTCTTCACAACATTTAAAGGCAAACATCGATCTAATTGGAAACTCTCCGCTTTGTGTTATCTGGCATTCTCAGAATACGAGAAAGCATTGCAAGTGCGGAGAGTAAAATTAGCACTGGATGTACTTTTAACGAGTGATCTCATTGTCATTCACGTTACGTTAGATCTCGTCAAACAGTCAATATGTGATACCTGATAGATGAAATCATGCATATCCTTGGTGTAGATTGCGGTCATGATGCAGATTATTCCCTGTAATTTATCATTTATCATTTATTATCTGTCGAGGCTCATAAACATATATCCATAAATTATACATTTTCACTGTGATAAATCTTATTTTTTGATGCGCCCGTCTTTGTTGTATTTTGTGTTGACGGACACATCATTTAGTGTCAGCATCTGGTGTCATTAGATCTGATAGTGTTAATCGGGCTTTCTACTTTTACAACGCTTAAAGGTGGACTCCCGCGAATATTTTCGTGAACAAACTGTGCAGACAGAATCATAGCAAAAGTTATTCTACATACCGTACACTATTTATTTTATGATGATTCAGCTTATTGACCGCTAGAAACATGATTGAACCATCAGGCCCCGTGCAGGGAAAGGCGCGCTTTTTGAAAATAGGAAAGTTCGGCAATAGGATTCGAACCCGCGACCATGCGCTTTCTAGAAAGAAGTTTTACCGCTACGCTAAGGGAACGATAAGTAGCGTCCCTATCTTCTTGCATATCACTACACCCTTGCATAAGCGAGATGCAGGAAATTTGCATGATCATTCGCGGGACCTTTGATCATGACCTTTAAGAAAAAGTCGTTCGTGGCTTTCCACTTCTCCTTTTCCCTATTCATTTCCAGGTACGCACTAATCTATAGATGAAGAGGTCTCGCACTTTCGAAAGTCATTAATATTCAGTCCTAAAGACCGTATAGCATGTCTAATGAAATTGAAAAACTGAAACACGGATTGAATCAAGCATTCCGTGGAATACATAAAAGAAATGAGAGGGTTACAAATGCTCAAGTAGATCAAATCGAGTCTTCAAGTAGGTGGGAAAAGAAATATTCCAAATCATATATTATTATTCAGAAGTCCGCATGTGTGATAAATTATAAGGTCAGAATTTAAAGCCGTATATGAAACATGAAAGCGTCGTGTATTATATTTAAAAATAATAATACCTGAGGAAGTTCAGTAATAAGAAATACGGCTAGAATAACGATGAGCATCGCCGTTGTTCGATCGGTCGTCTTGGCTCTATTATTGAAAAATTATTGTTAATATAATTCGATCTAGAAATAGTTCTAATTCAATACTATTAACAATAATTTTCCCAAGATCAACACATTTTTTTCCATATTTGTCCTTTCGAGAGCAGTTGATACCGGGATCTATAAATTGTGTTCAGTCCATGCTCTAGAAAGTGAAAAGTAATGAGCGCACTGCGTCGTTTTCGTGTGTTTCCTAAAATATTCCCCAACCGAAATCGCTTAAGCGACGGAACTCCATCAATCCCTTATTGCTTCATTCATTCATTATTCTTGATTTTAACTGATGATAAATAAATAAATAAAATAAATAAATTCCAAACCATACTTTCTCGTGCTGTTCCCGTTCGCCGAACAGCTCGTGAGCTTCCGTCGCTTGCTCTCAGCCTCGCGCAGTCGCAACATTAAGCCGATGGATAGGAAGAACAACAAGATGCACGGTATTAACTGTAATGAAGTCATGATTTATTGGATATTATCATATATTATAGTAACGAATTATAGTAGCGAACTTATATTTCAACTTATATTATATAAAAATGAAACAAAGAGTCGACAGACGCCTGAGGACATGTATCCATTAACTTTGACAAACTATTTGCCGACAAACGTGACGTCACAAGCATAGACAGAGGATTTGAACCCCTCAGTTGAAAGCAAGAACATATTACCCACCTTGAACACGACTCCGAGCATCCAAATATTCAGCTTGAAGAAGCGACAGTTATTCGCTGTGGCCAGCTTCGAGATCTACAAATATCGATTTATTGATTGATTTCTATGACAACTCGTATATATTTTATCGAAGTGCGTGTGGACGAAACGAGAAAAATAATGATAGCGAAGAAAAAGATCAAAAATACGCCTGTAGTACAAAAATATGTCTGTACATACCTTGAACGTATAGATAACTTCGGTGTAGTTGGCTGGATAGAGGCCCTGTGCAGCACAGGCTTCCGGTGGCTCCCATCGAAGATTTTCGTAGATCTGCACAATTATTTTTCATGGCTGGTTTTTTTTTCATTTGAAACTCTTCGCTCTAGAAATACTCTCGCGGTTTGTTTGTCTACGAAAGAGTGTGGCCAGTGCGGACAGTAAAATTAGCTAGGCGTGTGCATTTAAAGAAACATATGAAAGATTGCCATATTGACATTACCAACATGTACAGAGCTCAGGGTTTTCTATCTTGCAAAGGTTACATAATATACGACTTACCGTAATCTCGTGCACTAGTGTGTTCGGCGCGCAGGCGATAAACACGGCCACGTAGATCACTAGTGTCACTTTCCACGCGAACTCTGGTCGTTGCCATTTACTGAAATTATTCATTACATTACATTAGAACAACTTTATTCAGCCGATTAGGGTCAGCTGGGTCGCCATTAGGGTGCTTCAAGGAGGAATTATTCAACTTCCACTTATTCCATGAGAATCTTATTTACGTTTTTGTTTAAAATCATAAAACTTGGACATTTGCATTTGTAATCTTCTGAAAAAATCTCTGATATTGTTCTCTATTTTTGGGTCATATAGATTTTTGGCTGAAAAAATCGATTACCTATTCAGCCGCGCTACCCTCAGGGTCATCCGCCTAAGGAAGGCCATAGCGACAGCCAACCATAGCGAAGTCGTGTGCAGAGTGATCGAGAGGACGACATGCCACAGTAGGAACTGCATCCATCCGTGCGTGAATGTTGGAGAACTATAAAGAGTAAATAAATACATATTTATCATATCTTTCAATATAATGACATAGTTTTTTTTTTAAATCATTGAGCAGTGCTAATGATGAAATAAGAAGAAGCGAAAAGAACTGTAATAACTAAATCACATAAGTCGTAATTTAAATACTTGATATGATCGATTTTCGAGGGCCCTTATAACCTTTCAATCAATCAATAAATCGATCAATTTTGTCGGGTTCACCCTGAGTGAACATTTAACATTTTGTAATCATCATATACAAGTGAAGTGTCGAGTTGCGCAATAGTCTCAATCAATGACAATAGATACATATGAGCCTGTCAGTATATGTTTCAGCGAATCTTTGAAATGCGTAATTATCCAAGATTTGTAATCGTCCACAACTGCCTATCGAAATTATAATAAATTGATGTCAATCCCGCAGTTTCAGATCATATAATAACGGTCCAGTTTGAATTGACATGACGCTTACTGTTAGATCTGGTGCTTTTTTATGGCAAGAGGCCGGTGGGTAAGGCGATGCGCAACGATATCAAGTTACGAAACGAGAGTATTTTGCTGCATTGCCACTGGTCTCGTGTCAGCTTGCCAAAAGACATGGGGAAATTCTAGAACAGTTTTTACAATGCGATTTGTCCGAGCAGTGTACTCTACGTATTCAAATTTGTCTCGAACCTTCAGCTTCTCTAGATGTGTTTTTGAAAGTCTTTCATGTAATTATGACACTGTATAACTATGTCAGCGTTTTACCATTCTTGATTTTCCATACTTTTATTTTTCTTTATCAAACACATATAAGATTCTACACAATGCGATCTTTGACCCACCCTTTGTTTTCAGCAGTTACTCTTATTTGCAGGCAACCCTATTTTGCAGTTATTCTGATTTGTCTTAGCTGAATATATTTCGTCCCAAACAACAAGATGTAGACAAGATTCCTTCAAGTATAGCAAATCTAGACCCTTGATGCTATAAATCACTAAAGAGAACATATATAAGAATAGTCGGTGACCCCGGGGGAATTGGTAAGGCACATGAGTGTGCCTGAAGTCAGGAGATGTATGATCAATCTTTCCAGGATTCCTCTTATCAGTAAATAAACCGCCCGCTGTTTTGCACTTTATTGGCAGAGGATACTGTAGGAAATTCGAAATTCATATGATTTTTTATTCTTTTTTGGATATGTCACTGTCATTTTGCTGCAATCATATCTTCCAAGATCATTGAACGGTTTCGCTTGATGTGTGATGTTAAAAAACACAACAAAGAAGTCTTTTTTTCTTTATCTTCATTTTCTTCATTTGATCTTAGGACGTTTGATCTCCATAGCAATATGACCCATTTTTTCCAAGATTTCTTAGTTGCACTTCAATCTTAATGTCGCTCCATCAGAACGTGAGATAGAAATCGTCTAAAGTTTAAGCGCTAAAACTAAGCCTAACCCCCGGAAGTACGTATGTGTTTCACTGCTTTTCACACGTAACCGGGGCCGGCCATTAGTTTCATTGGCCCCGAGGGATCAGCGAAATCTGCAAGATTTGTCGCTTCCGTGAGAAGTTCGGGACCACTTTAAAGTTTCGTAACCTCTTTCAATGGTCCCCTTCACATTCATTTGGGGCCGTCAATTATATAACTTATATTCATAAATACTGTAAATCATAACGTTATCGTTATATAAACTGAAATTTACATTTTAAATCCAATGTGCAAGCATACTACTTGTACATTATAACATACTCATCTATTTCAAGAAAACAACCACTTGAAAAGGAGATAGTAAGTGTAGAAAATGAAATTGATAGTGCATGGTCGTCTTATGAATATCCCATTCAGACAAAACTGCTTGAGAATGTGCTGTCCCTTTTACACAAGTGATGCTTGAGGAGTTTTACTTCCTTGATGTGCAAAAACAAAACATAAGAGATCTTTAGAATTCTAGGGTTCACTACTAGCGAATCTTACAGAACATCTTGCAAGAACAGTATAGTAGACGTGAGCTTTCTCACGTTTCATACGATATTTCCATTTAAGTTCAATCACGCCTTTGAAAATGTCAAGAAAACCACCGAGCCACTTTTCACTATCACGCACATTATGCTTAATAATTCATAAGGTGCTACTAAAATAGTGAAAAATGGGAAATCATTTTTTTTTCACCACAAGGGGCCATTTTTATGTTCGAAAAAAAGCATATATAATAAAATGGATCGCTTTCACTATATAGTCTTTTTGTGTTGTTTTCTGTATTTTGTGTTTTCGCATTTCTAGATCATGCATCGCTCCTGTCACATACAGAAACCTGAAGAAGACAGGCATTTTATCGTTCCGACTGCGTCTTCAATTCCGGTCGAAGGACTCATGAAATCTCACTCAGTTCCTTCATATGACCTAATTTCGAGCAAAAAATTAATGAAATGAACTTTTGATGGTCTGTAAAATAAGTAAAAGGAAAAGGTTATCCCGATATTCAAGGCACACTAAATTTACTACTAGTCCAGTGATAATTCAAGTCCATATTGGAAGGTGATCTATATTTAATCTCCTTAAACATGAAGACTAAGAAAGAAATCAAGGGACCATCCATCATAGTTAAGCCTTAATACACCACTAATGTTCCTTTGACGCGACGTTATAAGAAATCACAGAACCCTCAGTCTCGGTGCATGCAGTAATAAGAAAAAAACAGGCGATAATGCAGCATTAATTGGGACCAACCTAATTACGCTGGCGAGAAAGATGATGAAGAAAGAGAAGACAGATAGATAGAGAAAAGAATAGAAGCACAGAAAAAGAGACACAAGGGTCCTCAACGCTGATTGCTTGCGTGAGGAAATAAAGTGCACCGGATTGCGTACCATTTTCCGCAATTAGAAAAATAATAATTTATTCCGTTATTAATTCGGTGTTTTGAGGGACATATCCCTGTGTTTACAATATTAGGGATATTGCGTCATAAGTGGACGGAAATAGTTTTCTGTTAGCGACAGCTGCTAAATGTTTCCTGCGTACTTAAATTTTTCCGTTTATAGTTTGCATTTTAAGAATGTGGTCAGAGTACCGAAACAATATGAAACTTCTGTTCCTCTCTCCCAAGAAGCAGTGCTGGCATAATGTTAAGAGATATTAGACAAAGGTGTCCCATTTGAAACGAAGTGTTTTATTTATGAGCTTGTTTTATTTTCACTCATGTGACCTTCACGCTTTCTAGTCGGTGGTGTTTATCGTACATCGTTGGACCAAAAAACCTAATGAGGCCACTGACGAGGATGTTTCCTAAACGTACACCTAAACTATTTAGGGAAGTTTTTTTCGTGATTATTACCAGGAAAAACCCGGGCGTGATTGTTATTCTTTTCTTCCTCTCCCACACCCCCTGGACTTCCTTCTAGGTTCATAAATATCCGAAATTAGTTTAAAATAGATGCACAAATGAACTCGAATACGTGCAAGGGAACACTAATAATCATCATATTTCACTTCCATGAAACAAATAATGAGGAAATTGACACGTAATTATTTGAATTTTGAGAACAACATTCAAGGCAAAGCTCTGAGAACGGTACGTTCTAGTAAAAAAAAAGATGCTTGATTTTAGAGAACGAGGAAACATAGGATATGTAAATTTCAAAGGAACATCCCGAGCTAATTTGAAACACTCCGCTCTGGCTATGCTGTCTCGTAGACAAAGAAAGCGAGAGAGTATTGTCAGATTGGAGAGTTTCAAATTAGTTCGGGGTCTGCCGTTAAGGAACAATACGCGAAAATACTTACCATGACCCGTGTTTCCTTATCACAAAGTGGATGATGTAAACGAGATAGGAGGCCATCGTGCCGACGTCACACACGGCAACCTTAATATGAAATTATTAGGAGAAAACAATTCAAGATGCCCAAAATTCGAAATAACCATGAAGCCAAAAATATCGTTTATCTTTCGAAAGTTGAAAGATTAAACGCACAACTGTGTACGTTCTCCCGTTGGTTCAAATGTTACAATAATTAAAATTAGCATAAAGAATTGGATCCTCCCCATTCTGGAATAAGACATTACTGAACAGGACGTTCTTGAACGCCGACATTCTGGAACATGAGTTGTTTCCTTCATAGAGAATGGAGCAAATGTTCTTTTTTAACGTCGGCGGTCCACAAAGTCCGGTTATCGAATACACAGTTTATTTATTTATTTATATTTTCTTATGCGATACATTGAACAAAAATAAATGAAATTTGATTGGAAGGACTAGAAATTAAGTAATAATGGAAGTCTTAAACGGCATGAGTTAGTCTTTTAAAGCGAAACACCCACAGCTGTAAGCAGACAGTTGACGGCACTGGCGCGCATTGATGGCCTCGATAATACGGCGATATGCACTGCATTTGTGAGTAGACCGAAGGCACAGAGGAACACGCATATCACACCGTGGATGGGCTGGTAGAACCTGAAAACAGTTCTTCCATGTCATGCTTAAAAATATAAAATGTTTGTCCGATTTTATTTTTTTAAACATCCTTTTCTAACTATAAGTTCGTTTCTAAGGCACACCCAAGTTAATTTTACTCTCCGCTCTGGCAACGTTCTCTAGTAGACAAAGAAAGCGAGGGACCATTGCCAGAGAGGAGAGTAAAATAACTCGGGTGTCTCTTGAAAAGCACGTTCATATTTTGCTTTGATCTTGCTATACAGATCATCATCATACATTTCAAAGCAGGACCACCACTCACCCTGAAAACCGTTGTAGAGCCTCTATGAAGTCATGGGTGGCAGTGGAATTGAAGTCGAAAAGTGCAGCATCATTCGTGCATTCCATCGTGTTCCAATCACGATCATCGTTTCATCGTCAACAGGATTCTGGAACAGATATCGGTTTGAGGGATTTACAGTTTTCTCGGGTTTGATCGGGTGTCAGGCGCATTCGGGTTCAGAAAAGCGGTAACGATATCACGTAAATGACGTAAGGATCCCACGAGAAACGAGAAGAAATTAATGAAAAAAATATACTCGGGTAAGTTTGAGATGTTTTGGATGAAGTATTGTGGGTTGTGAAGGAGATTCCAAGAACCACAAGCATAAAACGATTTGGATAAACAAAGACTAAATTGGAAATCTAGACGAAAGTGGAAACAAAGTCGCAAGCTCAGCAAACCAGGCAAACCTAAAACCTTACTCTCCGCACTGTCCAAACACTCTTACCTTAGCCTCAGACGAGGAAGTACAAGACCGAAGATTTCAAATTAAATCTGTTTGTCCTTTATAGGGCGGACATCAGACAGTGACCGAGACCAGAGAAATCGTATGTGAAATGAAGAGAGACTTTAAAGCGACACCACGAGCTAATTTGAAACACTCAGCTTTGGCCACACTCTCTCGTTTTCTTTGTCTATGAGAGAGTATTGCCATCGCGGAGAGTAAAATTGGACTGTAAGCTGCCTCAGAGATCGTCTGGGTCGAGGGGAGAATGCAAATGGGGAAAATGTGTCACTGCAAGCAATGGGGGAATGGACAAAATAAAAACGACGACGAAAACGTTCGTAAAGAGGAATGAGGAGGACCCTGTACAACAAGGAATGAAGAATATTTCTTGCTTGATGAAAAAGCAGTAAAGAAAAGTTACAGTTTTTGTCCATTACTTAATTATGACAAAAACAATTTATTACACAAGCAACATGATAGTTCAAATATGTTTCAAGATTATCGTAAATCACAAAGCGATTATGATTTTCGTTGGAAGCTCCAAGGAAATGCACAAATAAAAATAATTAAGTTTGAATGTACTTTTTCTTTTTTTTAAATCGAATTCTTAAACAGTTGGTATACAAAGTATTGTTAACTGTCCTTTCACGCTACAGCAACCCAACGAGCGACACTCTCTTACTAATAATAATGTAATAATAATAATAAAAATATTTGTTCCTTCGAGTAAACATACGGTCAACGAGGAACAGAGTGGACAGACTGGAGTGGGCCATCGGACAACACGCGAAATTGTGTGCGAAACGACTAGACGGTATGGCTAGATCCCCGTTTAAGGCCTACAGACTATACGAGACATATAATATGACGAGATGGGTGATGGATGATATGGTCGAGGCGGAAGACAACCCCAATCCTCCCTTCCAAGGCTAGTCTTTGGAACTGCGGCACAAATGGGCGGGGCTAAGGCCTAGAAAGGGTCATTGTGGGCTACTAGCGATAGTGTCAGAATTGCTAAGACGGCGATGAGGTCATAGGAATGCTATGAAACATCAACAAGCTAGAGAGACTAGAGTTGCATGAATGCGAGAGTGAGCGACCCCCACCCAGCTCGAAAAAGTGGGAAGATATTTACTGTGTACCACGACTATATTATACTTGCAAGTAGAGTAGAACATGACTACGTTCTAAAGTACTGAAAATCGTAGAATTTCAAGTTAGTTCATGCTGTGCCATTAAAAGAAGTCTGTGCTTCGTACCTAAAAATTACGCATCTTTTTCTGTCAAGGCACGTTGTCAAAGCTCCCCTTTATTTCCTGGGATGATCAAGCTATAAAAAACACACAAATACAACTTGGCAATTCTGCGAAAGAATTGCTCGCTAATTTTTCTCTGATCTCTCATCGCCCTCTCATTTTCTCCTTTCTCAGTAATTGGAGTATTCTAATGGTCGGTACTAAAAGGGCGCGACGACAATTGATGAAAGAATGATGTTAGCGGGTAGAAGGAGAGAGGGAGAGGGAGAGGGAGAGGGGGAAGGGAGAGGGACAGAGAGTTAAGAATAGGAAGAGGGAGGTAAAAAGGGGATAATCAGAAAGACAAAACGATGAAAGATCCTACAATAATTTTGAATGAGATACCGAGGAATATTGATCAGAGAAGAAAGGCTTTGTTCAGGAAGGAAAGATTCTTCCGGATATGGATAGACAGAGGGCTCAAAGAGGAAGAGGGAGATATTCTGGAGGGAGAGGGAGAGATTCTGGAGGGAGAGGGAGAGATCTAGAGGGAGAGGGAGAGCGAGAGGGAAAGATTCCGGGGGGGGGGAGAGAGAGGAGATCTAAGAGAGGTAGAGATCGTCGGGATCGAAAGTGTCCCAAAGATATGGCAATATTTATCTCACGACACACGTCTCAGATGTGGATTGGGGATAGATACGAGCGTGCATTCTTGATCGTTGTGACCTTTGGAAGTTTCGATGAGACTGGCTTCTGAGACACAGAATATTTGATTTATTTATTTAGAAAATAAATAAATACATAAATAAATAACAAAGGTTGCGTGGTTGTGAGGTCACAGAGATTGGAATGAAAAAAATAATAAGAAAGAACAAGAATGAGAACACGATGGAATCGTATGATACCATTTACTAATTACTGCAGAGTAGTAACGAACGTAAAAAAAGAGTAAGAAAAAATGGAGCGTTGGATGGTAGGCTGCACTGTGCTCGATCGTGTCTCTAATGAGCGGTTGCGGGGCTTGACTCTTGTTCAGGATTTCGTTCGTACGGCGCTGAAGAGGAAGTGGTTCTGGGTGCACAAACTCGCTAATGATGAGTGCACGAAGTGGAGCCGATCAGTGATCGAATGGTTTCCTCGATGCAGGAGAAGAATAGGGAGACCCCCACAAGATGGAGCGATCTCTTTCGGAAGACTGTTGGATGCAACTTTCTAAGCGAAGCTAAGTGCAAGAATTGGAATTCCATGCACATCGGAGCCCTTGTCTATGCCAACTCTTGATAAATGTGTTATAAATGAAATGAAATGAAGTAACGAACGATTAATGTAAAGTGTAGACAATATTTGATAAGGACAAAGATTAGACAACCAGGATGACTGTTTGAAAATGGGAAAAAATGAGATTGTTCTACGGGTGGTGGTGTTATGGACAGTTGGGGAGAGGGGTAATGAACAAAGTACTAACAACGCAACACTAGTTGTGCAAGGGAAACACTACTTGTGCACTGATACAGTCTTACAGGTGCAGATATGTGCTACGGTATACTATACCGGTATCTCGAAGTTTAAATACAGTTCCGGATTACTTGGACGTATGCGTTAACAACAACGTTGTGGGTTGGAGTTTCGAGAGTCGGTGCAATTGAAAATGATGGGATAAGTTAAACAGAGCAAAAACGTTGACGCATAGTATACGTCGCGGTGAGATCAAAGGAACATGAGAGTTGCGTGTAGGTAAAGTCAACAGTGGTTACGTATGTACAACACGGAGAGAAAAAAACGTCAGACCCATGTGGTTTAAGTCACGTAATTTAGGGTTTAATACTATAGCATTTTTGACTGCAAGTACATCAGGTTATAGAAAAACCGGGATTTCCGAGAAAAAAACTTTCAGTAAGTCGAAAAACACCAAGGGCAATGGGAATTATACTGAAAAATAAAGAAGAATGCACAAAAAGGAAAGTTCGATATCTTAAAGGCCTAGATAATTTTACTCTCCGTTCTCGTCACACTCTCTTGTAGACGGCGAAAGCGAGAGAAAATTGGCAGAGGAGAGTGTCAAATTTGCTCGAGCTATGAATTTAAGAAGAAGAAAAACGCTATGTGTGATCTTGTTTGCGGAGGTGCTTGAACTCGGGAATCAGTTAGCGTAATAAATATTCATGAGTTATGAGGAATATACGCAGTTTCTAATAGAAGTCGACGCTGCTAGGCAAGAACATTCCGATTTACTAAAGGATCAAACGAGAGCTCGAATTCTTTAAGACACACCCCAAGCTAATTTGACTCTACGCATTGGCAACGCTCTCTCGTAAGCAAAGGAAGCGAGAGAGTGTGACCAGAGCGGAGAGTTTCAAATTAGCCTGGGGTGTCGCTTTAATATTAAAGAGCAAATTCGTCATATTCTTTGAGTGAGTGAAGTTGTTTTCCCACATTATCAAATATCAAAAAGAGGAATGCACCTAAAGAAGTCAGTGTCCAGTGCGCAATTAGGAAAAAGGATACTATGCAGTGCAACGAATTCCCATACTGATAATTATCCTTAAGTTATGATTATTACAGCTAGACTTTTCTCATTTCCCACAATTCATCTGTCAAGGAACAAAAGATCAGTAGACTGTTCATTCATCTCCCACTGCATATATAATAATTAAATAGGGTGTGAAATTTCCTACGTGGCATTAGAAACGTCCATTTGACATAACCAAAACAATAAAAATAGCTATTTTTCAACAAGTTTGTTATCTTTTGAAAGCACGTTTTAAGGAAGTAACCAAGGTAGGTACGTGGGGTGCATACTATGACAAAATACTATATACCCTATTTCGTGCACTTTTGGTCTTTTCTTCCTGGTCTTTTTGCGCTAACTATGTGGCTTAGTGTTTACTTTAGGGTTAGAGATTTGAAGATCCGAATGAGAGGGAGGAGGAAGTGAGGGAGGATTGAGAAGAGGTTAGGCTGGATAAGAGGACGAAATGGGGATGAAGAGTGCTCAACAGAAAAATGACTTATGTATATTTGAGAGGGCAAAGTTAAGCTCGTAGAGAGCATAGCGAGAATGCTACTCGCATTCCAGAAATGGGCAAAAAGCGGGCTCTGTTTTACTTTCCTGGTCCCATGAAAGTTGACTGGTCCCAAGAAAGTTTACTGGTCCGCGCATTACGAACTGTTAGATAATGCTCCGAATTAAATTTGAGAAAATATATGAAAAAAAACAGAGAAATCTCTTCTCGTTTCATACAATATCTTGCCTCTGTTCTAGGCTTTTGTACACCACATCACTGATGAGGGTGAGGGAGTAAGGTTAGAGGAAGAGGAAGGGGGAGATCAAGAGAGAGAGGAGAAGAAGTGATGAAAAGAAGAAAAATGAGTTCATGATGCGTGCTACGGTGTCATCACAACTTGGACGTCATGCCGCTAAAAGAGGCAATAAAATATAATAGTTGGTCGTTTGTAATTATTAATGGCCCAGGCTACTTCAACATTCATCGACTACTTCCTTTAACGACCCTCGCACGTATGAACTTTTGAGTTTTACAGACCTTCAAGGACCGTCGACCTACTGTGTCTAATCATTTCTTAGTCTTTGCTACCAACGAAAGAACATTTCTGATGAAGGAGCACTCGACCTTATTTTAAGGACCCTTTTAGACCTTTAAAGATTGGCACGTTTTCGTGTGCATCCCAAAGCAATTTATGGAAATGAGCTTAAGGTTTTCGGCGAAAAGGCCTTGCAAGACAGAAGTCGATCTCATGAGAACTCGAGGAAGCCTCATGACAATAAAACAGTAATAATGCTTAATAAAAAGAATACTGCTCGGACGTATTGTGGGGGATAAAAAAAGCCGGACTCCATACACAAATTTTTGCTCATTTCTAAAGAGAAGAATTTGCTTGGAATACCACGTGTCACAACAGTTTTGCATCTTTGCATGGCAAGGGTTTCTGTGTTTACCAAGTGTTCGCAAATAAAACCACACATCAGTCCATACATGAAAATAATCTTCAATGGTTATGAAAGGATTTCCCCGACAGAACAGGCAATGAAAAAGTAAATAAATCATCGAATTTGTTCACGTATCACACTTTTTTTGTATTTGAATGAAGCTTGTCCACCATGCGTGAAATCATTCCGCGTAGGATAGAAAACAGGAAGTCTTGCTAGTGAATTTATTCGGAAGGTGTGATTCTCAAAAAACCACTGAAATTTTCTGAATGCATGTACAGAAATAGAGTTTTGTTGTTCAATACACAAAATGTAATGACTACCATGTACACGGTCCTTGGTTATGTTGTCGTGCTCTTGGATTTCTTATTTTATTCCTTAAAATAGCTTTGTGTATGTAAGTGTTCACGTGGGGAGAAAAATGAGGGTAGTCACGTAGGCTTCTCTAAATATAGTCCCAGCAATTTTGTTGAACTCTAAAAATCATAATGAAAGACTGTATTTGTGCTACTATCTTTAAAGGAGGGTTAGGGCCGTCCTTAAAATTACGTCTATAACAAGTGCAGGGAATACCGAGCATAGTGTACTATCAATACGAGCTCTTCAGTATATGCGGAAGTATATCTATAGACGATAGAGCCCCCCCCCCTCCCCATTTATTAAGTACGCCCAACTAAATTGAGAACATATTATGAGTATAATGAGCCAAATGATGCGCGGATGCAGACAGTTTTATTGGTCTTAAAGGGCAACGTTAAATTGTTCGATGAGATTTGTTAAACATATTCTGTCGAGTTCGGTGTTCAATAGAACAGACATACAGTATCGTCCAAAAGTAATGGGACACTTTTTCATTTTTTTATAACTTTTGAACCAGAAAAGCAATCAAGCTGATATTTTGAGTCAATGTAGAAAATTTACCAAGGAATATTACCATGATGTGTTGGTGTAATTAACTTAGTTAATTTTTGCGTAGTGATGACGCTGCCGAAGTACACTTTTTTGAAAATTCCCATTTCTTTAGTGAAAAGCCCTGTTCTTCGGGAACACTGTGAGAGTGGGGACCCCCACTAGGGCTGTACAATAAAACAATCCGGAATGGCTCCGACTCCGATTTCAAGCTGTAACAGGGTTACAACTTTGACCTCCAAAACTCATAACTCGGATTCTAAATGTGATAACGACCCGTTCTAAGCGCCAAAATGATGCTAGTGGTGAGTAATGTTTATCCCCAGATTATGGTAGTTGTAGCTCGTCATTTGCCCTCAGGGCATAAAATAATTTTTTTGGGGAGGACCGATTTTGAGACCCTACCGTTCTGAGGGCGGGTGTTCTAAAATTATGGTTCCTGCGCAAGCAGCTTTGCAATATGTTGTTGTGTAGATACCCTATTCCCTATGTACATTGATCATCTCTATTCCCTATGAATATCGATTAGACTATTTCATCATGTAAACAAGTGCACGTGCGCGATCAGACTACACTCTCTCTGATCCACACACTCTCTCGCCACTCTACCATTATCTCTAATGCTCTCTCGTGTCTGGCCCCGCCCACTCTTATGTCTAGATTCCCAATCAGTCTAGATCAGTTATCCCTTGATCCTCGCACGAGATGTGCCCTTCTCTGGCCTTGTATTATTCTGTATTTTCCCTAGTCTGCTAATAAAGCCCTAAGTAGTAAACCCTTGTGCACTCACACTACAATACACGACAACGGGGACGACCTCAATACATAACATATGTTATACATTAATTTCCCTTATTTTGATTTAGTTCCGATTCCTTTCAGACCCGCAGCATACGTTATGCTGAGGTCTACTCGGTTGTAGCGAGTAAAGAGCAAAATACAAAGATCAAAGATCAAAGTTTAGCAATAGTGTAAAAACTTTTGTGAACATCTCTAACTTGCATTGGTACTTTTAAACTAAGAGATTTCATCAATAGAGGCCCAGGGGCGAGAGCAGTAAGAGAGAAGGCGCAATAGTGCGCACCGAGTAGACCTCAGCATAACGTTTGCTGCGGGTCTGAAAGGAATCGGAACTAAACCAAAATAAGGGAAATTAATGTAGGATATATTGCAAAGCTGCTTGCGCAGGAACCACAATTTTAGAAGACCCGCCCCCTGAACGGTAGGGTCTCAAAATCGGTCATTCCCAAAAAAAATATTTTATGCCCTGAGGGCAAATGACGAGCTATGACTACCGTAATCTGGTTGGAAACATTAATCGCCACTAGCATCATTTTGAAGCTTAGAACGGGTCGTTATCACATCTAGAAGCCGAGTTATATATTTTTTAGGTCAAAGTTGCAGCCCTGCCACAGCTTGAAATCGGAGTCGGAGCCATTCCGGATTGTTTGACTGTACAGCCCTAGTGGGGGTTTCCACTCTCACAGTGTTCCCGAAGAACAGGGCTTTTCACTAAAGAAATGGGAATTTTCAAAAAAAGTGTACTTCGGTAGCGTCATCACTACGCAAAAATTAACAAAGTTAATTACACCAACACATCATGGTAATATTCCTTGATAAATTCTCTACATTGACTCAAAATATCAGCTTGATTGCTTTTCTGGTTCAAAAGTTATAAAAAAATGAAAAAGTGTCCCATTACTTTTGGACGATACTGTAGAACATGTTCTTCAATTTTCATTACTTACATAAATGGACACCGAAACATGACCAAACATTGGAGGTCAGCTCAACTCTAATTTCTATTCGATAAAATACGTGCAGCAAACTTCACATATCAGCGTTCGATTCTGTTCCCAAGGGGTGAAAATGATGTTTTGTCACAGATTTCTTGGGGTCTTATAGGACAAGTTTAAAAAAGAGTCATATTTCAATCATTGAAATATGAATGAAAGAACGCACGAGTTCGAGCGGAAAAAAGAGAGGTCTGATTAGCTAAAGAGGGAATTGTCGTCAGCTTCGCTGAATTAAATCCTTCCTCAAAAGAACAACAAAAAAACAAGATCTATGAGCTTTTGAAAACGTTGTTAAAGATAGACACACTCTCTGTGCTGTGCGACAAAGTGTCATCGGCTGTTCTATTTAACACTCTATCGTAGACAAAGAAAGCGATAGAACATTGCCAGAGCGGATGGTTTCAAATTAACTCCGGGTGTTCCTATAAAGAAAGCGCGGTTACTGTCGATGGTCTCTTCATTTCGTGTGCTATTTCGTCGGTCACTGACTACGAGAGAGCATGACCGATGAATAAAATAATAAGGGACATTAGGTTTAATTTCGTTTACGTATCAAATATGTTTCACACTACTTTAAAATAGATGAATCAATGAGTATAACTGATTATTCGTAAGTGGTTGCACGAAATCAATTTAATCAGCTGAAAAGTGTACCTTTGATCAAATTCTATAGGAACATCACAGAAACATGATTTCGTTAGACGTACGATGCATAATACGTCAGATTAGTGTATATAGCAGATTGGTGCAGTGAATAGAAAGGGATTAAGGTGCCGACGGAGTTCCAGGGAGAATTTACAGGGGAAATGATGGTTTGACTGATCAGTAGCATGTTGAATAAATGGCAAGAAATGTGTTTAAGCTACACGGGATTGCGGATTTGTACCAGATTCTTAAATTTATCTATGACATCACAAGATATAAGAGAGGAAGGATGAATTTGCGAAGAAAGACTTAATGAACATTCCAAGAAACAAGGATGAGTGGAACCATCTCATGTCGCTGCAAATTTGTATGACGGCTTAGATATAATAATAAATTTATCTGACCTCGGGGGGTATTTTAAGATTCATAATTAAATGTTTAAACAATATGATAAAGTCAGGAGGTAAGAAAGAAGGTCTCGATAAGGTTAAAGATCTCGATAATGTAAGAGAATTATGCCCCTTGTATGGGACCTCAGCACGCCCAGACTAATCCGTCGTTTAGCGGCAACCATTCCCTCCCTACTCTGGTATTTTGCCACTTAAAGTCTACTTAAACTACGTCACAGACTTTAAGTAGACTTTAAGTAAACTTTAAGTGAAAGAACATTTGACGAAATGCATTACAGTATACCACACCACTTTAAGTAGACTTACGTCTCACTTTAAGTTTACTTAAAGTCTACTTAAAGTGGGAAAGTTTAAGTAGACTTTAAGTGGCAAAATACCAGAGTAATGGTTCAGTGCTTGATAAAGGTCATTAAACTGTAAACTGTTAATGTAAAATGATATCATAATTATTTTAATACCCTTGAATATGAAATTAGAACGCCAGGACAATTCAGGCGTTTAGTGGCGACCGTTCCCTTCACAATGGTTCTGTACTTGATAAAGGTAATTGCATTGTATTTTGTATTGCATTCCACAAGGATTGGTTTCATTCATGACAACAGTGTAGAGATAGTGGGTAAATAACAAATGAACTATACTGCCAAAGATAGATGTCAACAACAACAAGTAGAACATATTGCAAGTCGTTTGGAATCATTAAACTTTCTCGAAAAGTGTTTTTGGTGCTTGGGAGTTTTTTCTTCTCCTGAGCAAGGAAGCAAGTGCTCCACGCGAGACTGTTAGACTTACATGACATTGCGTGAAAGAATCACTCAAACTTCACCAGACACCAAGAGGCCAAAAATGCAAGCAAGCGTTTTCCGGGTAAACAAGACCATGCCGATTAGACACGAAAGGACAACCAAAACACAATCAAAGTATAAGGAAGCAAATTGAACTCAAGTCCCATAGACCTTCTATGTAGAAGGATACCTTTTCTCATAAGTTTTGCCCGGTAACATGATAAATCTGAGAATAGATTTCAAAACGGAGTCACGATGTTGGTTTCGTATTTTCTTTGTCTAACGATAATATAGAAACAATAAGCACGTTTCTTTACTTTATGGTTGTTAATAATTCAGAATCAGATAGGAAAAAAAGGTAAATCTTCCACCTTTTGCCCACTTTTACCATTATTTTTCATCTATTTAGTCATGTACAACGGAAAAGAATGTTATTATTTTCCTTTTAAGTTCACCCTAAGACCTAATAAACAGATAGTACTCTATATTCAATTTGCTGACCATATTTGTGTGTTATGAGTCGAACAGGAAGTATTTTTTTCCAATTCTTAAAAGAAAACGAACTCAAAGAGGACCGCAGTTGTAAAAAAAACTTTATCCTTGAAAATTGGGAATTATTTTTTCCGGATTGTATAGTCTTCTATTGAAGCGATATTATTCCTCGAGCGTCTTAGTGAATATTACTGAATAGGATGGAACTGACAGTATGTACAGTACTTTTCCGTGGACAACATCAGCACCATATTTGCTATTCGTAGTATCGGTTATATTGAAATATTTGATTCTCATTACTCACAATAAATAATTTCGCCTATTTAGTTATACTTTGGTATAGACGAGAATGATGGTTTCTTCAGAATGTCCTCTATGGCTGAGAATTATTAGAATTATTAGCACTCGCTACAATGAGCGCACCTATTTACTTGAGTAGTATTAAGCACTGTGGGAATGTAATAAATATGCATCATTCATGAAAAAACAGTGTGCGAAATTAATAAAGACTGTTGACTGTTGACAAGAACAGTGTTCCTCTGCAAGGAAGCCATATACTAGACTATATGAAAGATGAGAATGGAAGGCAGAGACAGACAGACAGAAGAACGAATATTAATAAGTGTTTTGCAGAATAGACAGGACTGTGCAAATATGCGCCGAGTACACGAGACATGGGAGCCCCTCAGAAGACGAAGTGCAAATTAATATTTAAATGAAATAGATATTAGTAAATTAAAAGTCGTAATTAGTAAGAATGAGATCCACCTTTGACTACGGAGCCTTCTCGGTACAATCTCAAAAAATCCACGACAATACTGTTATTTACTGTGATAGAAGAGTTCTCCCAGATATCAAGAAATCGTGAGAAGATGAAGAAAGGACACGTTCAGCTTAAATCATATTGGACGGGCGAAAAACAATCTTACGAGGGAAACCCTCTTATGTTCGATCTAACATTATCGTCTCGGTGTGTGTCTGAGTGCAAGGGAACGAACAGATTCAATTAGACTATATCAATTGGCCATCGGACCATCGCGACAAGAAAACAACATTACGCTAGTTCATAAAAGAAAAAAGTATTCCCCTTTTCGAACTTTGAACAAGAAAAATGAAAAAAAAACAATTGGGCCAAGCAGTAAAAAATAGAGTGCACGCTCCTTGGAGTAGTTAAAAATAAACATCTACAAGAAGTAGTTGCGTTTCGAACAGAGGATCACAAAGTACGATGATATCTTATCGTTAGAGACCACGGCGATATTTACAATCGTTAGAAGATTCGATTTGAAAACAATGATCACGAGAGATGCGAACAACGTTGTTGGTATGCATTTTCAATGATTTCGATGAAGTTATGATCGATCATTTGACTAATAGATCAATCTATTAGGCAAATGTACAACCCGTTATTCAAGGCACACGAAGTCCTGAGGGTAATCTCTGCTAGGCCATTGATAATTGCGCATTGATCTATTGCATGATCTATTGCGTATTGTATTATGCTACATTACGAGTTCTTTTGACGCTCTATTGCAATATCTAAGTATTCCATTGAAACAACATACCGAATTTTATTAGATTTAAGATCATCCAAGAACCAGTGAATTACATCTCAAACCGATATTCAGGAATACCACGAATCGCGAAATCAACAGGTTATGAAGACATCAGGGTGGTGGGACAAGATGGTGGAATGGCTTAATTATAATAAGGAAAGAGCTATCACAATGAACCTGGAATAAATGGAGAAGAGGGTAGACGATTCAGGTCTATGCCTTGGAAAAATAGCACTAGTCCTTTCCGATATACTGTTTGAAGCATGTAATCAGAAACAGATCAAGATAAGAATAATAATACCTTCTGGTGGGTTTCAGAAAAAAAGTATTAGACAGAGAAAGTTCAAAGTTAAAAATAACATCCAGTCACGTTGATTTGGGCCTACAACAGATGTTCTTGAATGTTGGGAAAGCAAGGATGGGGGGAGGCAAAATAGACAGGAGGGAGGGGTTAGAGAGGAGGAGGGAAGAGGGGGATAAGGCGAAGAAGAGGAGGCGAGGAGAGGAAGAGAGGGGGATTAGGATAGGGTGACGGAGAGGGAAGGGAGAAAAGGAGAGAGAGAGAGAGAGAGAGAGAGAGAGAGAGAGAGAGAGAGAGAGAGAGAGAGAGAAGGTGGAGAGGATGGAGGAGGGGAGGACAAGGAGAGGGAGAGACAGACTGATAGACATGAAAGAACAGTTGTCTGTCGTATCTCTGATGAGAAACATAAACTACTATCGAATCAGACGATCTCATATTTTGCTCGCCCTCTTTATCCCACTCTCTCTTCCTCCGGTAAGTACGTCTACACTAGGTGAGAAGAGAACAGTGGAATGAGAACCGAATGGATCAGAACTATTTTCATATGCGAGACAAGCGCTAATTAATATGCATTACATTACATTAAAACAACTTTATCAGCATTGCGATGTTATTTTAGCTGGGTCGCCATTAGGGTTCTCCATCGAGTACGAGAATGATTATGCAAAGTATGCAAATAGTTCACATCCCGTCTGTTTTCATTCCACGGTTCTCATTCAACCTAGTGCCGGTATGTCTGAAGAAGAGATTAAGCCCTCCGGACTGAAAACTTGAATATCAGGATGTACGTTACCTTCATCCTTCTCTCAGTCCCTCTTTGTTCCTCTACTTATCCCTTTTCCATCA
Source organism: Parapristionchus giblindavisi (assembly GCA_943737045.1). NCBI lineage: Eukaryota > Metazoa > Nematoda > Chromadorea > Rhabditida > Diplogasteridae > Parapristionchus > Parapristionchus giblindavisi. Next base: position 201,140 of record CALSFV010000236.1, read on the forward strand.
AACTCCTTTCCCATGCACATCTTCTAACTCAAATTCGTCGCTTCCACCCACTTCCAATCTCCTCCGTATGAAGCGAAAAAATTCTGTCCAGATCCACTGAAAAAAATCGCAAAAAGGCTTATTGTTAAAAGAAAAAAACAGTACTTTTTATCTTTTCAGTTGAGGTTGTGCATGAGTTCCTGATATATGATCGCAAAACACCATGGATCTTATTAACTCAAATGATTTCCTTATTAACATTAATCTGCAACTGCCTCTTTCATGCAGTGTCACATAATAAATAACTAATTATTTACCAATGATACTGCATGAATGAAAAGGAACAGAAGGTGATGTAGGCTATTTTGGGAACGATTTCCCCTGTGAGAAAAAAGTGAGAAAGATTCCAGTTATAATATTTATGGTCGGAATGATGAATGGAAAGATTAATAGCTCGTTCTGTATAAATATGTCGAATACTACAGACAATGCCCTAAATAACTCTCCGCTCTGGTGACGCTCTCTCGTGGACAAAGAAAGCGAGAGAGCATTGAGCCTGAGCGGAGAGTTTCCAAATGGTTCGGTGTGTGTCTTGAAACTCTCCGCTCTGGTAACATTCTTTCGCATAGAAAGAAGCGAGAGAGTGTGGTGATAGCGGAGAGTCAGATGGCGGAAGTCATTTTCTCATCATTTTGAAAGCCAAAACGAATGCTGAACATACAGAAACCCACAAATCCAAATACACTGCTTTTAGCTTGTCTGGCGGCATTCAAAAGCAGGGAAGCTGTATAAACGCTTAGTAATGCTACTACTTTGTAATGAAGAAAACGAAGAAAGTTGTTTCACGTGAAACATGTCATCTTCACTTCTGATCCGCAACTTTTGAAGTCTTAGAACAAAGCAAGAACAAGATAGAGACATTACGAGAATAGTAGATGAGAGATAAAGACAGATAGGGATGCTTGACATGTTGTTAACCCGTCAGTCCTCTCTCTCTATCTCGCTCTCTCTCTCTTTCTCTCTCTCTCTCTCCCTCTCTCCCTCTCTTTCTCTCCCTCTCCCTCTCCTTCTATCTCCCTCTCCCTCTCCCTCTCCCTCTCCCTCTCCCTCTCCCTCTCCCTCTCCCTCTCCCTCTCCCTCTCCTCTCCCTACGACTTCCCTCTTCTAGGTTGGAGAGGGGCAGATTCACTTGATCTTTAGATACTTGGACGGCTATTTTGGGTGGCGAGAACGAATGAAGATGGATCATTTCACTGCCTTCTCCCTTGAGGGGGAGGGAGGGGGTTGAGAGAGAGATAGAGAGAGGGAGGGAGAGAGGAGATAGAGGAGAGAGAGAGAGAGAAGGAGAGAGAGGGCGGGAGGGAGAGAGGGGAGAGGGGAGAGAGGGATAAGAGGAGAGAAGGGGGACTCTATAGGGCCGAAGTGAGGATAAATTGAGTTGCTAGTTGCATATAGTGCAAGAATGGAAGTATTCTTGGAAGTATAATGTTTAGCTTTATTGATGTCCCTTAGGAGATTTCTGCATTATGATGGGTTCTGAGAAGAGCATAGATATTAATAGATAGTCGAGAATTTTGCCTGCTTGCTTCGGGTTTCAGAATCATTTGAAAAGATGATCCACAATGACACTGACAATGAGTCGAAGTTAGTTGTCAAAATATTTTTGAAAAAATATAAGATAAAGACAAGACTACACATGATACAGAAGTGCTTTTGATATGGAAGGTGAAATTTTTTGAATATTTTCAGTCAAATTTATAATCATACAAATTTCTAAAGTTGAATTGGCGCTGAACGGAAAATGTGTAATAAGGAAGCGATCATAATCTTTGCCTACGCTCTTGAACATGCCGTAATGAGAGCAACGTATGTGAAACGTTAGTGAATAGGAGCGCAGTGCTTAAATCAGAAATATGATTCCTCTCGAGGGAGATACTAAACTCTAGAGTAGACATTGGATTTGATGTGTTATGATTCAGCCTGCACAAGTACTAGAGTCAGTGAGAATGAGAGTACAAAAAATGAGAGGATCAAACAACGCTATTTTATCTCACTGTGTTATGTTCCATCTCTAGTGGGGATTGGACTCTGTGATCAATATCGATGTGCTAAAAAAACGCTGTAGCTATCGAGAAAGAGAAGGAATTAATGAATGACTCACAGTTAATGATCTACAATGGGAAAGAAGAAGAAAAATGAAGAAAAAAGGAGGAAAAATGTAATGATGAGCAACTAATAACAATGTTGCAAATCTCAGAATATTATCTCGTGGAATATTATGAAAGCCAGTATGATTTATAATATTTCACACATACATATTATAATCGTTCATTAGTGCAGTTCTTATGTGAGCCAGTTTTTCCCACACTATTCTACCACAACAAGTTCATATAGTCAGCGTGAATAGAAATTAATTATGACGCAATCTGTGGAAATTCGCAGAAATTAGTATTAAAGTGAATGCGTATTTATACGATCAAAGAAAGCGAAGAACGAACTGAGAGATTCATGTACTAGATTTTAAAAAAATACGAGAAGAGTAGGATTACGAAACATAAGAATAAATTTGGAAAGGCACAGATAAATATGCGCCCAATACATTTAACAGGTGTATATTCTCTGCAACTACTATTACTAGACAAGTTTCGCATGTGAGGTCGAACTAAACATCTTGCAAATGATGATGGATGTATACGAGGAAACAAGGAACTGACAGGTGAAACCATCTTTCAAAGCTCAGTTGAAAGTTGAAATCCGATCCGTCCCTCTCACTACATTGCTGAACATAGTCTACGTGCAAGGTAACTCATTATTATCACCTTTTCTCTATAATCATATTCATTTTTCATGTGTCGTTGCATGCAGACATAGTATAAATACCTATAATAGACATCTGATTGCCACGCTTTACTAAAAGTCTTTCCGTTCTAGGAAGGAAGACTTAACCGTATAGGACGGACGACCAAAAAGACCGCGGTCATTTTGGCCGTCCGTCCTTTACGCTACAGGGCGGACGACCAAAATGACCGCGGTCATTTTGGTCGTCCGTCCTATACAGATCACAGGAAGGAAGCTGTGATATCCGCAGCCGAATCTGTATCCGAATAAATAAAAATATAGTTAATTTGTCAGAGCAATCATGTTTCAGAATAGAATATACCCATGGGTACGCAGACGTTTTGTAGAAATACCGATCTTTGTGTTGTATACGTGCGGTACCACAGATTTTTTTCAACGCAAATGAAAGCAAAGCTACGCTACACAATAAATAAGAGATTATGTAACAGTGTTTTTCGGTGTTCGATTTTCTGCATTTTAAAAACAACCACAATGACAATGTTTTCAATACCACAAAACGCATCGAAAACCCCTGAAGGATTAGTGTTCGTAATTAGATGACAGTCGTTTGTGAAATTTTTCTAATTAACTTCAGAATTCTACGCAGCTCAGTGTTTTTTTGATGGTCTCCCCGTACTGATTGAGAAAGTGACGTTGCTCAATCATAAACGAGAAAATTAGAAGAAACGAACGTTAAAATTAAAGGGGTGCAAAATCGGCAGATTATACTTAATAGTTTTGATAATATAAAGTTGACTGAAATTTGTCTCTCTTTAACACGTTCACGTGTTTAACACGTTTTCCAAGAACCGAACCAGTGTTGTCTGATTCGAGAAATGCTGTTTGTGTGACAAGCAAAAAGTGATGAACGCGATTGAGGATGTAGGCGATTGACAAGTGACAAGTAATGATGAACAAGAACATGGAAATGATGAATCGTGTGCTAATGAGAGGTGAAAGAATCTGATACGAAGCGTAACGAACGTAGAGATGTAAAGGAAAAGTAAATCCCGTTATTGAAGGCACACGTAGCCCTGCGTGAGATCACTGCTAGTCCAGCGATGATTTGTATGGAGTTAAAGGGAGCGTTACCTCTCTCAATGTTCTCTTCATTGTGCACATTATTTCTCTGTTCTCTAACAACGAGAGAGCATTGCGCGCCCGAAGAGACATTGAGAAAGGTTACGATCCATTTAAAGACAACTTTGTGTCAATGAAATGAACGGAATCTACACTACCCTGCAGAATAAAAGAACATACTCAACGAAGAGTTTAACTTAATTGGGGACGATGAAGGATATTTCTGAGGACATTGAATAAAAATAAATGATCTGGATTGGAGAAAGTCAGGAGCATAAGGTAACCGCAAACACCAGCTTTGCGTGATAAAGATGTGGCAGACACCGCTCACGCCACCTGATATCTTCCTTCTAATCTATCCTATGGATCTAAGCGAATGAAGAACCCCATTAATCTTGTGCTTGTTTATCACTCTCTGACACTTATTCAAGTTCCCTTCACTTTTTATACACAATCTATGCAATTTAATAGTACTATAGCTTTTAAAAATGATAAATATGTAGCTATTACTGTTGTTGTTGTTATCATTGTGCCAAATACCCTGAGAGACAGAGACTGAACCAACGTTCATTGTCGTGCTCATTTTTGCCCACTCTTTCGTCTTTATGTTTTGGAAAACATACAGATCTTTGAAAGTGACAAAGATTAAGTCGTATGATTGTCGAGATGAAGTGGAATATCATTGTTTACTATTTCTTTTTGTTAATTATGTTCACCGGACTTTTGATCGCCGTATAATTAACTTTAACGTAGGCGTGTTTAATGATAACAACTAGAGGCTGAACAATGTAGTAATAAAACTAATCATGTAAAAGTACCAGTTGATTTCTTGGCATAGACAGTGGATATGGATTCTTGATTAACGAAAGAAGGCGACATTATCTCGCGATCTTTGTGTTATAATGAGTTCTGGAATACAGAATCGAACCAATATCTCTTGCGAGACGGTCATACCAGAGTGCATTGCGGATTACATTGTCTGCTTATTTTACTAGTCAGACTGAAGATTATTTGGATATTAGTAAGACTACAGTCAAGGGAACGAAAAACATGGTCAAAGCTGTCTAAGGCTCCATATAACGAATTGAATTCACACTCATAGAAACCGTTACAATTTTTCTCAATCTCTTCTAATGTTTACGTTTTATAGTTCTTAAATATCAGAAAAATAGCATGCGAAATTAAGAGACCGTAGGCTTTCACCCCGTTAAATATGATTGATGCTCAAGTAAAGTAGCTGCTAAGCTTTAGACGATCAGAAATGTTGACATAAAGTTACGGAAAGGGATGATAAACGATGCTTTTAGGCGAAATTAAATTTGTAGAACTGATTCGCGTTATCTCTAAAGAAGTACTCGTTACGATATTTTTGGCTCGATGCGTACACTTCGTCCAACACTATGGCGTGGAAGAAAGCGTACGCGTAAGTTTACCTTTCAAAGAAGAACGCATTGAGTAAGAAATGAAAATCAATGTCGCGGTTAAATGCAAAAAAACTAATAGAATTACGGCAATTTTCTTCGAAATGATTCAAGATCAGAACATTCAAATTACATCGAGTGTGCCTATAATGAGGGTGATAATTGATTCCATTTCATTATATAATAAAAATACCTTTTACGAAAGATCAACGCCTACGTGCATATATGTAATGTGGAGTTCAAAAGCAACGAAAAGAAGAAAACTGCGAGAGAGCATGCAAAACGATGAGAGTTTTCTCTAATCTTTCATTTCTTTTCTTTCCGTTACTATTGTTGTAGCATTATCAAGCAGTGTATAGTAATAGTGAATGCATTCGTAGCGTATTATTATGATATTATCATAACAACTTGCACACAACAATGCATAGTGAGATCGTACCACAGCGTTCTCATGACTTTGAAAGCAAGAACGACCGCTCAACATACAAACTCTCTCGAATACAATGGTCTCTCCTTTGTCTTGCTTTGGAAGAAAAATGGCTTGGACCAGAATACTGTGGTACGTGACTACTTGTTAGCGTTCTTTCGTCAGCTATTTACAAACGACAGAACATCAACCTCTTTTTCACGTATGTAATTTGTTTGTAAATACATATTTGTTTGAATAAACAGATAAATACTACTAAAATGAATGCTTCATAGTGCTTGAGAATGTTGGAAACGATGTATACACTTTGTATTCGACAAAGCGTCAATGTTTTGCAATGGTGCTAGCAAGATCTATTTACTGATTTTTCTTCCTAATTAACCACAAACTAAATAATATGCAAATAAGTTTCAAAAATACAATTTGCACTGATTTCATCTCTGTCTACGAAAAATGATCATACTATAAACATAGCTCCCTCATAACTCCCAGTGATTTCAGCTTCCGAGAAGTAAACTCACACAATTTGCTCGTTTAGAGATATTTTCTGCGAAAACGAGACAAGTTTTGCCATAGTGCGAGTCTACCCATCTCGAATATCCTCTCTGCTCGAGGTCTATTAGCACGAAGAGAAAGATGTGCAAGTCATTGTGAATAAATCATGTTACGAGAGTTGCAGGAGGAAACTTTGTTAGGAATATGCAATCATATTGTCTGTAATGGAGGAAGTTCCGTGTTAAGATCTGTTTCATTGTTCCCCACCAAGGCACTCGAAAGAGGAATTGGTACTCGATCACGCGGCAAAGTAGGTCCAAAGAAGAGATTAGGCCCTCCGGGTTGAATTGGCCTTGAATCATCACTGGCCAAACAGTGATCACCGGCAGGACTTCGTGCGCCTTGAATAACGGGTTGTACTTTACCTTTAACAAATTGACTATTTGAGACCGAATAAGCATGATACAATTTTCCGAAAATGCTCAACGTACGCGTAATGTATGATGAAAAGTATAAAATTCAAATAATGTACCGAAAATCGAAATGTATGCAAAAAATCTTTTATAATCAAATTTCCAGCGGCGACACTGCAAGAAAACGGTGAGGGTGTATCATAAAGTAATTGAATTTCACGTCACTTTTATCTATGATACTTTTCGTTGTATAAGCGTGCTAATCTGCGATATGAAATCATTTTAGCACGCAGCATAATAAACCATGAAATATAAGCTAGTCGGTTCAGACGGGGTTGACTTCACTGTAGAGTCGAGTTTATGAGAGTGATTCTAAATGAGAAACAGAAAATAACGAATTCTCATCGACACTAAAAATTATCTGAGCCCAAGTCTCATCGTTTCACGTACTACTGTTATTTCTTTCAACGGTATAACGATAAAAATGTTTAGTCCATAATACTCGGTAGGAAAATTAAATAAATTTCAAGTTTACGAAATGCTAAATCGATAAAATAACGCGTACAAGAAGATTGAATAATGCAAGCTTTGATTCACAACAGAACAGTGATCAGTGTAATTTAAAGTAGGACTTACTACAAACGAATAGAAGTTCTTGTTTTTAACCCTTTCGACAATTCATTCACCCCTTATCGCTGCTCCTCCCTCATCCTCTTGACCAAATTGGGTGGAAAGCTGAATGTTCTTAAACTACCCTCCCCCTCCCTCTCTCTCTCCCTCTCTCTCTCCTCTCTCCCTTTCCCTCTCCCTCTCCCTCTCCCTCTCCCTCTCCCTCTCCCTCTCCCTCTCCCTCTCCCTCTCTCGCCTTCTCTATTCTAGGTCTCAATTCGGATTTCTCCGAGTGCTCGTAATTGAACCTGAAAGAATAAACGAAACACGAGCAAGGAAAGAGTCTCAAATGTTTCAGAAGTTCCTAGATTTATTTCCGCATTCCTGTAGAGATTTCAAAGGTTTTAAAAATATCTAATGAGCGAATGATCTTTGAACTGGTTCAACCCTAGCGCCGCCCAATTTTTAGGCAATCTCGGTTTCTGGAGTAGTGCCCATTGTTTTATGGTGTCCAAATTTAGTTATATGTACAAGGGGGCGTTATATAGCCCTGTGGACTTAAGAGGTACCAAACTTGCATGTATAAATCAGAATTTTGTACAACGGTAACGGTAAAGATAAAAGGACATTGATATGTAGCACAAAGGACCAGTAGTTATGAAGCTTTGGCGAGCACATTGATCAAGCAATAATCAATGAAGTGATAAGGTGGTGTCCATTTACAGAAAGAACAGCTGCTATGCACTGCAGACAGCTTCCGTCTTCGTCGTACTTTTTCTTCCATTTTAGAGTTCTACGATTTCTGATTGCTTGAAATAATGAGCCAGCTAAAAATAGTGTGCAGTTTATTGTTTGCAAAATCCGTCAAATACAGTTCATTCTGCTGGAACCTAACTAATCAGTAAAAAGCAAACGTCTGTATTTCAGGGGCAGACACTTACTTTATTTCCCTTCACATATGTAGCTCGTGTCCACACAATCCAAAACTATCATCGAAAATCGCGTAAAACAAGAACATAGATGAATGTATACCATAAAAAACGGTTTAAAAATTGATCATCGAAAATCGCGATAAAATTATTATGATCCGGAAATTCCTAATCAAACATCTTTTCATTTTCCGACCAAAATAAAAGATGATTTATGCGCCGGAAGTCGCGGAGATCTCACCAATGTAGGCGTTGAGACTACCAAATCCGAGATTAAGCCACCATCTATTTATGGGAAATAACCAAAACTTTTCGTGAGAAGAGGAGGCAAAGTCGAAACACGCGAGGTGGATTTTCGCCTCGTCTTCATGTTATATTGGCCCAATTCTCTGCGATTTCTGAACGAATTGTTTGCTTATTATAAATATGAACTATATAGAGTGAGGTTAGCTATACCCAGTAATATCAAGTAATAGAATCCGAACGAGGCTAATCAAGTATGGCAACAAAGTAGATAGCAACGAATGCATGGAAACAAAGCAAAACATCTTGGTCTCTTCAATTTACATACTATCTCGTCACTCTCTGTTATCTAGAGAGAATTTCGAAACTCTTTTCGCTGATACACTCGTTATTTTCGACTCGCGGCGTGGGAAAGGTCGAGTAGGAAGATAAAACACTGCGGCATATACCAAGCAGACACATGGTTGAAAATATCAGGACATAATTTTCTTCACTGTGCGTAATGGTATTTATCTCGAAAGTATGGAACGGGAGAAATTGTATGAAATCGAGAGAGTGACGCTAGTAATGGATTCAGTGACTTAAAAGTGAGCGTAACCTCTGTTTCAGGAAACCAAGAATTTAAGTGAAATATAGTGATCCTTAGGAAAAATGATGAACTCTGAGAATTGAGGTGACAGATAGGAATGACTTTTAATGCAGCACACATATCATGCTCTTTTCTTCCTACTCTCCCTCTCTATCCCTCTCTCTACCTCTCTCTCACACTACCTTCCTCCCTCTCCCTCCATCTCCTCCTTTCTCTCCCACTCTTCCTCTCTCTCTCCCTCTCTCTCTCCCTCTCCTCCCCTCTCTCTCTCCCTCTCTCTCTTCCTCTATCTCTCTCTACATCTATCTCTCTTCATCCCTCAAGCGCTCATGTTCTTCCTCCTCTCATAAAGGCGCACATCATAGTTGATAGAATTATGCGAGGATCTCTCGACGGAGAAATGATAGCAGGAGGAGATTTATTCGAGGTCGTAGAATGACTGAAAGGACAATGGGAAGTGTTTATGAAAGGTTTAGGAGTGATTGAAGTGAGAAGCGCTTAGAATGACCGTATGATACGAATTGTTGAAAGGCACATCACGAGAAAATCTCTCCGCTCTGGTCACACTCTCTGATTTTCTTTGTCTGCGAGAGAAATTTGTTAGAGTAAAATTATCTTGGTGTGCCTGTAAAAAATCTATTCCAAAATCGTGAAAAGAAATAATACGACATACAGGTTCAAACTAGGAGACTTTTCTCTGCTTTTCGTATTCTCTCTCCACTTAAAAAAAATAAATAAAAAAAAACTAAAAAATACCACTAGACGAAGAAAATAAGTGACAGAAAGCACATCTCAGCTCACAACGGCACTGTATATGAAGTCGTTCTGTGGTGAATTCCAACAACAAAGCAATATAGCAAACAAAACTGCAGGGGACAACAAATAAGCTATGTGCATTTGCATTTTTTGGTTAGAAATGGTGGGATTTCGTATGGTTTTCTTCAGTATTTAAAAAAAATTTCGGCATTTTTGGCAGCGGACTGTTTTTTGATCAGTGAAAAAATAGAAATGATCAAGCAAAAAATGTGTTGGTCAAATTTATTTTTGTATCAGCAATGGCAAAGATACGAAATGAAACTTACATTCGGTTCAAGTACACAAATTCTTTTATTTCTCCAATGTTCATATACCATGTATCCATGTCATATTTATGGAAGAACCGGAAATAATGAGCCGGTAATTAGGTATGCATGAGCGGGAAGGAGAATTGAGGACGCAGTTGCTTACACCCTAACGAGATTTGATGAACAACAAGAAAAAGACAAAACTAATTGGTTGTGGCTTTCAAATAGAAAAAAATGGAAGTAATTGATAAATAACCAAATTTTTATTCCCCGAATGCTCTTTGAAGATTCCGAGAGTGATTGAAGAATTTCAATTGAATAAAAGATGGCATGTCTGTCGGAGGAAAAGTTCCTTGTTCATGTCCTTGAACAATAAAGAAGCCCTTAAAAGTGTGAACAATTGTTAACGCTAGAAAAAAGGGGAAAAGGACCGAGGAGATATAGAGGATAGCGAGATTTGGAGGGGTGATAGAGATAAAGAAGTTGATAAAATAAAGTGAAGAGCTAGATCGGACGCCCCCATCACTTTGTTCAAGATTCGATTTCCTCTATTGCCTTCAAGGAGAATAGGAAAGACTGAGATAGCGAAATGCTTCCTAAAACTACTTGAACCGATCAAAAAGATAGTCAAAAGCGAAGCAAATGGTGCAATAACTTCTCGTGAAAAACACTAGCCCCTACACCGTTCAAAACTCTCTCGTTGTTTGGAGCCACGAGTGAAATTTTGTGTGTAGGGACAGCGAAAGCACCTAATTTGGAATAATGAATCTACTATCAGCACTTTCTCGTGGACAACAAAAAGAGCGAAACCAACGCGGAGAGTTTGCTTTGAATTAACACGAGGCGTTACTTTAAAGAGCATGTGGACCTCGTGGTACCGAATCCCAAAGGACTGGACAAAATCTGGAAACTCAGGTTGTTTTGTTAGCCGAAGTTTATCACGGAGCTGTCAGAAAGTTAAGAAAAAAAAGACATCGTCGATATCATTTACAATACTTGAAAACACATTTGATTCAATCATATCATAGTACAGCCCATCCTCAGCAATATAACTTTCACTGTATTTATTTTTATTATGGTTTACAGTACTTCATAGAGCAATGTGCTCGCTTATTACGGTTAGTGCCTAGAAAAAGCAGTCCACATGATCAGCGAGTAAAGAGAATAAACATTTGCCAAGTACTGACGTACAGGCAAATCGTTTGCCCATATTTGGGGTAAAGCTAGTCGCAAAGGCGTCGAAGCCCAACTGTCTGATGTCAAATGTCAAATGTCAGAGGCCAATATTACGGCATGAGAATTTATCTGATAGGATCAACATATTGACATATTTATGCGAATCGACAGTGTTTGACTAATTCGATAAACCACCATAATACCCGCGCAAACACTTGCATATGCCCTTGATATTCTTAAAATATTCCCTCACTCATTATAAGCAGACGTGTAGCTATAGTAGAAAGCATAATTTAGTATGTAACTGTTGGGGAAAAAATTAGTTCATATGTTTTTTTGCTGATTTTGAGTGACAATTTTGATAAGTAATTAAAGAATCAGGCAATCCACCATCTCATAATTCCCATGAAACATACGTAAAATTGCGGTCAAATCATAATTTTATCACAAAATTTGTACCACATCGGACACACAAAGATCGCGAAAATACTGCAAAACACTCTTTAGAAAACAATTCCCCCTTGTAGATACTATGGTAGTCATGCAATAGCGTAAGGGGCGAGTAAGTAATTTGGACAGGCTCCACAGACACCGACTATGCATGCATTTTCAATGAAACGATGAATAGATAGTGGCACATACAAGACGGTATTCTGAACCATCTTTGTTCCCATTGCAAAGCCAGACAACACAACATCAGTGTATGTGTATGGAGTAGGAACCATGCCAAGTTTACTCGAGCCTTGCTGAAAATATTTTTGGAAATATAAAATACGATGTAATTTGTACTTTATGTATAACATCATAGGTTATGGACATTCCAGCAGTCAAAACACTATGTCAGTGTCACATAGTCCACTATATAGTACACGGTATTCTGCCGTACGTTATGTTCCTCTAGACGAGACAGCATTATGAATGATACCATTCAATTAGTATACAGTTCTGCCCAAAATTTATACACTGCATGCATTTAGTGTGCATATAGAATATAGAAAAACTTTGCAAAGGATAACGAACAACTTTTTCTAAACAAGGGACAATCAAATTTTGAAAAAAATGTTCTTTAATTTCTCATAATCTCCATTTAGTATTTGCATACCGGCTGCTACAGTAGGTGGTTATGCCACACACCAGCGTAATTTTATAAAACGGGAGCCTTTCATTAATCCGTGCGGAGAATATTCACAGAAATTTCCTTGTATTATATTATACATATACTTTTGGAAATTACTGTAAGCACAGTTTTTGCTATTATTATTGTTGACAGCGATAGTATTCTATACCGTAACGATGGTCACTATACTTGTTATAAATTCATTGAAAAAAATGCTATTTCAGGGCCTAAATGCGGTGTAGAGACACGATATTTTTCAGTTTTTTTTTCACTGTAAATAGATCAGTACACTCGTTATTGACTTGTTAGCGTGGTAGGGAAGTGGTCTTTGTCTCTAACGATGAATTACAAATTTAAAGACCCCCCCCCCATTTTTCCGTGACCTAACTTGCCAGGCAGAAATATGATCACATTCCACTGACAAAAAAATATTATCTTTAAAATTATAGAAGGCCCGAAATACCCAAATCAAAAAATCAAACAGTAATCGAACTCCCAAGTTCTTCATAATAATAACGCGCCCCAAATCTACTGGTTCCTCTTCTTTAATACGAACGGACATTAAATTCAAGATAATGAGCAAATAAATAAATAAGAAACGATAAAGAATTCTTTTTGTTTTACAATTCTTCCAGAGCACCGAAATATTTTCAAAATAAAAACAACAATCAAACTCACCATAAATTACATAAGTAATTGCTTTTTCTCAAAAATGAACAAGTAGTATTACTGAACCGTAAAAAACACCAACTACTATTATATAAGGATAATATGGCCTAGCTGTTTCCGGCCAATGTTTCTCTGCATGGGCCATCTAGATTCCGGGGCCATTCCTCCTTTTGAGAGGGTCCTAATTCGATTCGACTACGCGCAGCTGCAACACGCGCCATAGAAGACAAACATGCAACAAAAACGGGGTATGTTTCTGAATTAGATCAATGGAGGCTCTGAGGAAACAGTGTGCTATACATGGACATGCAGGACTTTGGAATGTCTGGAGGTGCAGTAGAAATACGTCTTTTATCATTAATTTATATATACATACACACATTAACTACATTCATTCACTCATCATCTGATAGGCTGATCACCTCAATCACCCTATCCCCCTCCTCTCCTGCTTATTCTTCTTGGGAAAGTCATCCGTTATCCTCCGTTGTTGGCGGGCTGAAAGCATTGATAATTTTGTAAATATAAAACACTGTTTTTTTTTGTCAACTCACATCCTGGGGTTCCACATTTTCTTTATTGAAGTAATGCTTATTCAGAAGCTTGGGATCAATTCAAGAAAAAAGAATATTTAGTATACTTTATCAATCGATAATCTCACTAACCTTTCTCGATCGCGACTACAACCTTGCGACCGTTGATCATCATCGTGGGTGGCTTTGAGTCCATCCTATAAACGGACACATTATAAATCAATTAATGATAACGGTTTAACAAAATCATTAAACTCTAATTTATCAATCGATAATCTTACTCACCCCTTTCCGAATGCAACTATTACTTTTCGGCCATTGATCATCATCGTGCGTGGCTTTGAGTCGCTAACGTTCAGGCGCTTACCCTATTTACTCTCTCTCTTTCTCTTTCTCTCTCTCTCATTGCCTTCTTTCTGTAGCGATCGTGAGGTTATCGGATAAGGCAAGGATCATTCGCATCATTCCATAACTTTATTTTCTATTTCACATCTCTATGTATCGTTAAAAATAAATAAATTATTATTATTATTATTATTATTATTATTATTATTATTATTATTATTATTATTATTATTATTATTATTATTATTATTATTATTATTATTATTATTATTATTATTATTATTATTATTATTATTAAAAAAGGATCGAGACTATTAACATAATTTTTATTTTGTTATTCAATTCATAAAATGAAATGCGACATAGGTGTGCCGGAAAAAGTGCGATCGGTCCGTACTATACGTACCTGAGAAAAAAATTACAATGTCTAACTGTGAGTACATGTGCAGTGCACGTTGTGCACGTGCAAATGATTTACATATCCCTGGCTACGATGAGATTATGTGATCGTTAGATTATAGCATAGAGCGTGCAAAAGTGAGAGAGTACAGACAGAGTGAGATAGTGTGAGTCAGAGAGAGAGAGAGAGAGAGACTGCAGAGAAAGAAATCTCTGCCCATGTTAATGATCTACCATCAATACTCATTGTGACGACTCATTGGTCATTCCCTAATTTCTCGATCGATTCTTCTTTGTTTTCTGCTATGTCTCCTGTGTCTCTCTTCCTCTTCCATTCCTTCATTCAAACCTTATTTCGTTCATTGATATCTTTATCATATTTGCATGTAATTTCGTTGTTGTTGTCTAGTCTTGCATATGAATATCTATAACATTCTTTTATCATTCTCGTCCATTTTGTTTTTGCAGTCTTCGGTTGTTTTCGTAGCTCCTCACCTGCTTCCCTGTTCGTTTCCTTTTTTTTTTAAATTAATCTTTGATCTTTGCCCTCATCATGTGCTTCAGAGATCGTGCTAACGTACGAGAGAGATGACAGAGTGAGAGATTGTGGCAAAGCGAGAGAGTGCAGAGAAAGAAAAGACTATGCACTCGTATATGATCTAGCATCGATAATGTTGAATCATTAGTTGGAACTACTTCTCGCTATACCTTTCTTCATCTTTTCATTCGTAATTATTACAGTTCAGTTTCTTGTCATCCATCTCCCTCTTCCTTTTCCTCCCTCTCCTTCGCAACCTCTCGATCACTCCACCTCTACTTCTCTCTCCAATTTTCCTTCTGGCCATTGTCTTGCCCTATTCTACTGCCTCTCTCTCCTTCCTTCCCTCCTTTGTAGTCTTCGGTCCTTTTGACCCCTCACTCTCGCTGATTTTCCCGCCCTTTCTAGCTACATCTCATCCTAATCGCTACCCTCTTCTTCTGTGCCTCACTCATGATTATCGATCTGTTACTGCATGTTCTTATTAGTATTTTGTTGAGCCTATTTTCCCCTTGCGACAGCGTTGGTAATACTCAGTTACATGGATCCATATTCTCAATTTGCATCTCTCTCTCCTCTCCTTCTCTCTCTCTCCCTCTCTCTCTCTCTCTCTCTCTCTCTCTCTCTCTCTCTCTCTCTCTCTCTTTTTCTCTCTCTTTTTCTATCTGGAAACTCTTGCTTCCCATTATTTTGTTGTTCTATTATCTAGTTCGTTCGGATAATGTCAAATCCATTTCAGAACACCATCATCTATGACGCGAACCACAACGTAGAATAGCACGTCGAACGTCTTCTTCTGCTGACGTCACTACGGACAAGCATCACTGAAAGTATCGGAGACGACGTCACACCAACGACGATCCGTTGTTGCTACTGGAGGTACGAGACCACCTTGGCTAATTTTAAACTCTGTTCAAAAGTCATGGAAAGACAATGAAAAACAGTTAACACTCCTCGTTTTACCCACTCTTTAGCGACTCTTTCCCACTTTTTATTTCTTTTCACGGCTTCTGAACAACAAATTACTACCCTTTCGGTCCTTCTTCCGATAACGACGTCGTTTATTTAATAATTTGGCCGTAGTAAATATTTCATTACATTTCTTTTACAAATCATCAGTAAATCATGTTCCTTCATCATGTTCCTTGTAAATAGTGGAGAGTTTTTCTTGTGTAGCTTTTGAACACAAATTAGATTATAATTAGAAAAATGGTTGGAGTTAATTATTGTTCTTCATTTCGATTCGTCGTTTCGTTGTCGTGACTGATGAAGATGATCAGAACGTCGTTGTCATTGTCTCTGATGAACCTCTCAATGGAAACTTGACGATGTGAGCGGCTCGGCTTCTATCGTTCTTCACCGTCTAGAATACTGAAGAAGCGCGTGCTGGATAATATTTTTCAGAAATAATAAAGATATTTGGGTGTGTTATTGTTTGACAGTGTCCAAGCCCGCGCGGTTAAATGGGCGGAGTCAGAATCGTTATATAAATAGGGTTAATCAGAAAGAGGCGGAGCCATGCATCGGTATATAAGCACGGGAGTGTCTGAGTATATGTAGATCGTTTGACATGCATTCTAATACTGACCCATGGTCGAACCTTCTTGCCGGCCGGTTGGTCGGCAAGAAGGTTCGATTCCCCGAAGAGGATTAGCAAAAGATAAACACTCTCAACTGAGATTTTTTGCCATTTTTTCATTGGTGTAACTCCGCTCTCCCTACTCTAATGTCTAGTGTGCGGCAGAGGTCCCATAGAATGATCGTGAACTACTCTGGTATTTTGCCACTTAAAGTCTACTTAAACTTTCCCACTTTAAGTATACTTTAAGTAAACTTAAAGTGAGACGTAAGTCTACTTAAAGTGGTGTGGTATACTGTAATGCATTTCGTCAAATGTTCTTTCACTTAAAGTTTACTTAAAGTCTACTTAAAGTCTGTGACGTAGTTTAAGTAGACTTTAAGTGGCAAAATACCAGAGTAACTTATTTTCCGCAAAATAGTCTAAAATATAGACTCAAAAATGTACTTTGTATTCAATACGCTTTCAATATTAGTTGGGCAAATCAATAGAATTATAACTGACAATTACGGAAATATTTAAATGTTGCAAAAGGGATGCTGGCAAACTTGTAAGAGTATTTGATAAAGAAATCGAGAACGAAGCATTGAAATGAAATTTAAGTTTGATTAAATTCATACATCCAAGATTTGTGAATACATTTTAAACAACATGTAAATCGATGAGTGAGGCGGAAACGAGAAGAGGATTGTGGGAAATAAGGAACTATGGTATACGTGAATTTACTTCTTTTCGAGAAATACTGTGAATCCTAGTACATACACTTTAAATGTAATGACTAATCTTCCATGCTTTTGCCGAGGATGGTGGTTGCGATCTTGTATTTTCTCATTGAATTTGCTCTACATAGCTGAGGCGAGTTACATTTTTGCTCCGCCAATTGCATTTCATAGTCCACCGCGCCATTGAATCTATTGCTGCATGAACATAGATGAATAGTTTCAATAGTTTCGAAGAGGTTTCAAGGAAAATGACCAAGACCGCAAAATGATAAATAAATACTGTTAACTCTGACTTTACGATGGTCAAGGATAACGACCTGGAACTAATGGCTGAACCACGAACTGAGCGGGCTAACATCGATTGTGTTATTATAGGTTTCATTTGATTGGATAATAAGAACAATGTACTTCGTTCATTATTGATTGATTAACATCATAGAAAATCAATTTCACTTGAGTGCCTTCTTCTATCCTTCGTCAATTTTTTTTTGTTTCATGCATTATGACTCACATTTTGTGTATCCAATAGTAATACACCAAAGAAGGAGCACCTCTCTCTATGCCTGTACCCTCTCCTTTTTGTATAGACCCTCTGTACACTCATAAAAAATCATTCAAAACCACTCAAAAATGGACAGTTTCTGTTTCCATGATGATAGACAGAAAAGAAGCAGAAGAAGAAGAAGAAGAGGATGAGGAGAACATCTCTCTATGTCTGTACTCTCTCATTTTTTCGTAGTCTCTCTCAAGTCTCATAAAAAATCATTCGAAATCACTCAAAAATGGACAGTTTTTGTTTCCAAGAAGACAGAAAAGAAGAAAAAGAGGAGGTAGAACAAGAAGAATAGACCACATTCATTCTCTTAAACCATGATTTTTTTGCCATTTTATATGAGATATTTCTTTTTTACTGGTTCAGATTCATAATTTAATTTATTTCTTATTCATAATCTGTACAATTCACAGGATTACGGCGCTTAGAGCACCGATTATGATTCTTCTATGTCTAGCTATCGTAATACCATTAGCCCTAGCATGTGGCGAAGTAAAGGTGGTATCCCAGAGAGCGGTTAGTTTGACTCTGTTATTGAAGGTGGAACTCACATAAATACATCACATGTAGCCTACTCTGGTATTTCCAAATTAGTAGTTTACTTACGTGACGTCACAGACTAGCATTTTACTGTTAGTTTACAAAGAGTGGAAGAACATTTGACGAAATACATTACCGTATTATACACCACTGCTATTAAACTTACGTTTAACTAGCCGTAGACTTGCAAGTCTACGGCTAGTGGGGAATATAAGTGGGGAATATACTACCACACATTGCGCAGTGGTTATATTTTTGAGTTACTTCGGTGCAGGTTGAACCATAACCATACCGGATCAAATTCGCAAGTAATAACATAAATTTTATTTAAAAATATTTATTTCAGATGCATACGGCATCTTACATTCGTTCGATAGATGTGGAGTTGAGTACACCAGTTTATAATGGCACTAATTTGACTGTTCGTGAATGCCTCAAAGAGTGTGATATTAGGGCTTGCAACGCATTCAAGTAAGTTTACTTTTTTTTAAAATTTCAAATGATATTTTTCGATTCCACTCACTTATCTGACTGAATTTTCATTAAAGGAATACCCTAAATTATTATGAAACTTAGATCTGGCAACGCTTTGTGGCTTTCGTTGTCAACGAGAGAGCGTTGCCAGAGCGGAGAGTAAAATTGGCTCGGGTATGCCTTTTAACAACGTCTTCCCTTTTAGTTTCGATTTCAAGCTCCAATTCTGCAATGTCTCTCTGCAGTATACGGTAGTGTGTACGAATGTGATTTACAATGAACCTTTTTTTGTTCCAGAAGATACCTCTGAAGGGCGAACTAACTATAGAAAGAGTGTTCGCACAGGGAATATTTGTAAAGGCGCCGGGTAAGCTTCACTGTATTAAAATGATAGAGAGCAACTTTACCGCTCATTTGCCTATAAGTGATGTACGGCAAATTTGATTGCCCAAATTTGGTGGAATTATGAGATACGTAAATGGTTTATAAACGATTAGCACTTACGTCACTAGAAGTCAAATTAATTACCAAATGTAGTCAAGTTTAATCTCTGCCCTTTCTGTTTCACTCACTTTCTTAAATAATTATATTTTAGAACAGATCAAAACAGAAGAATGTATAGCTAATAAAACGTTCGCAGCCTATCTTCAAAACAACGTCTCACATTGGCTCCACGGTTAGCTATTTCCTTTTTGTTCTATTAATATTGAAGAATTCAGAAGCTAACTCAACAAATTCAAACCAGTCATCGTCAGTGTCAACAGAGAGTTCGACAACGCCAATTAATTCCACTACAAGCACATCATCTCTTTCTTTCACTAGCTCACTATCGAGTATGTTTTAGACTGACTATGAATTATGTATCAGCCGCTAAAGATAGAAATTACAGGCTCTCCTCTCAAAGAGTCAATGGTAACTGCAACACAAACTAAGATAACAGAGTCTAACAAGACTGTGGAAAATAATGATGAACCCTCCACTTTATCTGCCGTATCATCCATGCCTACTGTTGATCACAACGAAACTTCAAAAGTAGTTCAGTCGATAACCACTCCTGCTGCCCATGATAAAGTGACTTCTCCGTCCTCGTCTCTATCTAATATCCCCACATCTACTAAAACAACGGAGTCAGTCACTTCAACGAAGAGTCCAAGTGTTCAACTAATTCCTGAATCTGATACGTCATCCTCGATTACTGTAACTGCTCAATATCAGTCCCACTCTTCTTCCTCATCAACTTCTGAAACTGAACCATCGAATACTCAGTCATCATCAACTCCATCTACAGCAACGTCTACGATATTATCCTCTCAACCAATCTCAAATACTTCATCAGATGGCCCTTCTTCAATCCCGCACAAAAGTGCATCCTCGACTTCTTCTACTACTTCAACTCGAACTACGACGATTACATCGGATTCGACCGCAGCTCAAAGAAGTTCAAATCATTCCTCCTCTTCCTCTTCATCATCTCTATCTACTTCGTCATCATATGTAGCTTCAGATACTGGCGAGGCTCAAACAACTGTTTCCTCAGCAACAATTCCCGATAAATCGAATTCTCCTATTACTACTAAACGAATGCATTCAAGCCAGTCTTCCCATGACACCAATACTCCCTCCACCGAGATGTTATCCTCTTCAACTGCAACAAAGGCTTCCCCATCAACTACAACAAAATCATTTGAAAAATCTTATATGGATGGCTCTTCCTCCTCATCGTCAAGGCCTATAGTAATCCCAACTTCGTCGTCTACTATAAATTCTGTACCTTCCTCTACTCCAATGACAAGTTCAACCAAATCAACACCTGCTGATTCATCGTCTTCTAAAATGATAACTGCTACTTCTACCCCACCATACATTCCTTCTTCCGCACCAGCTTCAAGATCCACAACTTCTTCGTCGACCATATATTCATCCACATCTTCTTCTACGCCAACTATAAACACCACGACAACGAGGTATACAGTAACCATATCAACGTCATCTGGCCCCACTTCTCCAAGCACTAGTTCGGATACAAGTAGACCAGAAATCACTATTAGAGAAGTGAATTCTTCTGCTAAGGATCCAGTGACGACAACCTCGGAACAACCAAAGATCAAACCAGTCTCGACCGAATCCGGTCAACCAAAGACCGAACCGTACATCACTACAACCACCTCGACTCTCGCCCCTCCATCTACGGATTCTTCAGAAAGTTCTTCCTGGTCCTCACAATCAGAAGAGCGTGATATTGGTACTTCTTCTGTGCCATTATCAATGATATCAATCGATGAGTCAGAAATCACGGAATATGATACTAACGAGACCGAAGGAACAATTGAACAGAACAATATGGAGGTAGCAATGTCAAGTACAGAAGGAAGCTCTTCAACCGAGTCCATGGGCACGACAGATACTTTAACGAACTCCCAGTCATCGATTGGATACGGCAAGTTTTTATTGATCAAATAGTCAATTCCGTCCACCTTTCATCGTTCTGTGTTTATGTATTGATAAATTCAGACTCAACAAGCACCGAAGTTTATTCGACTGAGAAGCAGAATGATATGACATCTTCGGAATACAGTATTCCTATTTGGAAATTTGAAACAAAAGTTTATTAGTGCAGTATAAAGGAAATAATAGCAACAAATAGTAAGAAAACAAATACTATAATATTAACAGCTCCAGATGAATCATCTCATAATGATAATGACATGACTACTGAAGAATCGGATAACACAACAACGAAGGGTATGAATTCATATAAATTGTGAGATATCCCTAATAATGTGATAAATATTATAGAAAGGTCTACTCAGTTCGTCACCCCAAGCTCAACATCAACTTCATCAACCTCACCCACATTCGCTACAGAGGATGAAAAACTTAGTCTGTGAACTCAATTAATTAGAATAATTAACACTTTTTTCATAAACCATAACCTCGACAACAACAAAAACTAAAGGTTAGAGGGGGTTTTTGTTATTGTATAATAATAAGTCAATATTATTATACAATAATAAACAAATTTCATACACCACGCAAATCACGAACATGAAAAAAATTCCACTTTAAAATTTTTTAAAAAATACACCAAAGTCAAAACGCATTCCAATTTTCGGTAGGTTTTTTTCCGAACGCATGTTTAATGTATATAATTTTTTTTCTGAAAAAAAAGGAAATGCACTGAGAGTAAAGTTGCCTATATTCGGGCAAATGATTTCCCCCATCGTGGAACTCATGTACCAATTTGCCCGTATTCGGGCGAATCTCTTTAGCCAGCATTTGGGCTATTATGTTTCGCTCAAATACGGGCAAATCGATACCCTGTAGTCAGACAACAGGGAAGGTGCTTCTCACCCACGCCTTTCGTTCGATTCCCACTTGGAGCACAAATCTTTTGCTGCTTTATAACTTCGTTATATAACTTGATAGAGCTATTGTTGTTCTACTCTAGTAGAATCTTATTGAAAACACATAGTATACTTTCAATTTATTGACTTTTGGCAGTCCAAATCATCTTTCTTCTCTCATGATAGCTTGAGTATTTCACTAAAGTAACCCACTCACTTTCATTAACAGCAGAAAAATCAGCAAAAATGAAAAATAATAAATCAAAGATCACATGCTGATGTGACAACTTCAGATCACCATGAATAAGTGGGAATGTACATACAAGGAACCGAACCACCAACCCACCGCGAACTAGCCAGGCCCCCTACCCACTGCGCTACCATGACACGCCTGCACGTAGCTCAGAACTCATAGTCTTTTCAAAGAAACATATAATCCTATAGCCATAAAGCGGGCAAATCGATTGCCCGAAATGGGCCACTCCAGATTTCTGGCAAATCGTTTGCCAGGCAAATGGGTGTGGCTAACGATTTGCCAGGTAAGTTTGCTCTCAGTGTGACCAGAAAACGCCACAAAAATCGATAAAATAAGCGAAAAAGCAGTCACACGAAAAAGTGGGCAGAGTCAGAATATCTTTGGCCGAAATTTGTAATGTTCGGACAGTTTTCAAGGGGCTGATACCTTTCTCAACGGTCTCTTCTACGCTCTACACTCTGTCGTTGTTAGAGAACAGAGAAATAGTGCGCGCAATGAAGAGACCATTGAGTGAGGCAATGCTCCCTTTAAGTCTCTTAAAAATGCCCGACCATAATGTTTTGTGTGTTTTTTTCATTTGTATGATGGGTACACAGAAATATTGGTCAAAATGCAAATACTTTTAACAAAGAGGAGGAGTAATACTAAATATATAAAATCTCTTTCTTTTATTCAGCTTCGACTACAAAAACGCTAACAACTTCAGCTACGAGTAAAAACATTGTTTTTGAAGCATTCAAAATCTCAATTCTTACAGGGGACGCGTATTGTGGAACACTCGGATACACTAGCACAACATATGATCACATGTTCAAAGAACAATATTACAGTAACATAGTTGGTCTAACCGTAACGAAAACCATTCAGAACTTCATATTCCTCGGTTGGCAGAATCAAGTGAGCCTTCAATATTCAGAATCATAAGCAATAAAGCTATTATTCAGGTGAATAACTTGACAGCATTTGCTGGCTGTACAATTAGAGTTGTGGATTATTGGACCGAAAGAATCGAAGCAAATTTTACTGCACCCACTGATGTACATTCAGTCTTCATTCCTAAATTGAAGGATTCGAGTTACGGCTACTCGTGCCACTGTGATTCGAATGAATGGTATATAAACGAGGATGGTAGTTTGATTGGATGGTAGAATCCATTTGTCTTACCTGCTATTACTTGACAATTTCTACTGTATTAAGAACAACTTAAAACATGAAAATGTTAATATAAAAGAGTTGCTTGGTGACTGTAATATCTTAATTTGTGCACGTCGTTTGAATAATGATTGCGTACACTGTATTATATTTTAATGGGGATGATTGGGACGGTGTATACATTGTATTTGTTCATCATTAACCAATAAATATTTGTTTTTTATGTTACAGAAAGCAAGTTGGAAACTGATTCAAACACAATTCTGATTTTTAGCACGCATTCAGTACGAAAATTTTCAAAAAAAAGTTGTGAAAATCAACTTTTCCAGTCGTCTGGGTTTCAGTGGATTATTACTCAGCCCATCTCAGAATGTCGTATTATATACAGAACATATCCAATTCCCTCCAGGAAAGTGGTCTGGAGGCGAAAAAAACAGCCCCAAAAAGCACATTTTGAATTTTTTTAAATACTGAGAAAATCTCGATTCGTTTGAAATTGTGTTTTATTAGTGCAGAATCGTGTGGGCTATTTTATGTGCTATGGGAAGTTCCGGTATATTGATTTTGACTGGGTGAAAGTCTCGCGGAAATGTTAAAAAACGTGTTTGTATAAGTCCACAATTCGATGTTCCTAGTGTTTCTACGCACTTTTGAGATCACCAACTATACCGTGAAACAATATCGAGGCTAACTGGTTTCATTCGCAAAATATGATTTTTCGAAGTTTGCCATTTTTTCGAATTAGGAATTTTGCCGTTGGCCGCGTTGGAGACCGAATGCCTCACTCACTACACTTTTGTAAGCCAAGCCACCTTCCACCATGAAAGCATGGAGGACTGAATCCTTTTGCTAGGGGAAATTTCCGGGGTATAATGAATTTTTACCGAGCCGGTCTCTTAATCATCGACCGCAGTTGAACTACTGACTTTTATCATCTCATAAATATTTTATCTGTCTGTCATTTTAAAGCTTCAATGTGGGTGTAATCTGTCTATACATTTATTGTATGTTTTTATGTGAGGGGGTAACAGATCACGAGAGCTGCCCTTTCTACTTATATTAATCTTTATTAACAAAAAAAGAAAACCACGAAGTAGAAATAATTAGACGAGAGTGAACGAGAGAGGATCAGAACACCGCTCCTAAGACCGAAAGTTCCAGAATCCGTACGGAGATTGGTCGAGATCAAAAGTGGGCGGGGCTTTAGGTCAGAGATGGTAGGGCGCAATGAGAGAGTACATGCATGCAGAGAGAATGCAGTCTGTATTACAGTAATTGGGAGAGTGCAGTCTGTACTATAAAAGTTACAAGGGGATTGACATCGATGAGTATTACTAGATCAAATGCATATAAGTATTACAGGTGAAAAGTACAAATGTTGCGTGGATGGTTCATTGAGTTATGTAAAAGGGCAACAATTCGAAGACATTTCATGTTTCGAAGATATTTTATGCGAAATTTTTTAATCATATTATTTTGTCAATTCCTGCGTTGTTGAACGAAAATAGATTTAGCACTGCATTGTGGTTTAAGCCATTTTTTTCTTTGAAAGTTCTTTGAAATGAGTGAGCATTGTCATTAAAAGAGTTGATTCCAACGGTCGTTTTTGCATTTAAAAACAAGAGATGATTGTGCACGGTGATAAAGAGAAGACTGTTCCTAAGCGCATAAGTAAACTGCAGATATCCCAGCTGAAGAATTCTGTACAGTAAGGGGAAAGATCTACTTTTTACGAAAATAAGGAAGTAAGTCTCGTGTCGTGAATTTATACTGTGTCTGTCATGTATTTCACGCACCAGTGAACATTTCTGATTCGATGCTCCGTGCAAATGTCATCATTAGAGCAGACAACATACGGCTGCACTGAGTACCTAGGCCTTGTGAGTATTGAACCGGTATGTACTTCAAGACCTTTAAGTTTTTGAAATACGTGTCTAGAGACTGTATGTACATAGGATTTATCGAGGATATTTATAGCTCTACGTAATATCCTTTTTCTGCATGACTAGGGATTTTATTCATTACGTGTATTCTGTAGTGCGCAAGATCAATGTGTTGTCGGATCTCAGACTTTTCCATTTCATATCGTTGCTATGATGGACTAAAGGTAACGTAACCTTATCAAATGGTCGCTTGATTGCGCAGAGTGTGTCTCGTAGTGTCTCTCACGATGATAAGCTTCAATCAAAAGATAATCTTGGAATCAGCTAAATAATAATATTATTATATGTCCTTCGGTGAAATCTATCGGTAACTCAATCGTTTCATTACCTTCTTCCTAGTAATTTTCATATTAATTGTAACTTTCATCTTTGCTACCTAAGTCGTAGCATCGTATTTATGCGTACTCCACTACCCATCAAAAATCCATCTGCAATTATACTTTTACACCACATAAAGTACATTATTAAATTATTATGATCTGGCGACTGTATATGAAATCTACCTGTAATTGGCTAATCGTGATATGCGAATGCACTTTATATCATAACATTGATTTGAATCAGTCGAGTGCACTTCGTTCAAAATATTGTGGTTTCAACTGATCTTAAGCTGTCTGTCTTACTTTTACTTCGTGGGTACTCCAAATCTCGTTGTCTGACTCTAGTTTCGCTCTCTAATCATTTCGTTGTTTCCTTAGGTTGTTCTTTTCGCACGAGACCGTGAGTAACTACATATTTTAATGAGGGCACAGACTGCATTAAGTGGGTGAATCATCAAACACTTCTGTTCTTTGCCGACGTTGAAACTCTTATTAAAATCACACCCCGAGCTAATTAGAAACTCTCCTTTCTGACAATGCTCTCTTGTTTTATTCGTCTACGAGAGAGTGTTGCCAGAGAGCAAGAATAGCTCGGCTATGCCTTTAAAGAATTGAACTAGGATATTTATTATTAGGGTACGCTATCCAGCAATATGCATAGATTATTATATTCCAAGTACAACCGTAATTTTTCTTAGAAACACTACTGACATTTCGTTCACGTTTTCGTGCTATTTTATCCTCCAAATCCCCTGTTTATTTTGATCCAAATGTGATATCTCATCATTTAGTGTTTCCAGCTTATAGAGATCATTGTGATCAAGAGTAAGACCAGGAGATCATTGGCCAGACCTTTGCGCACTTAAAATTATTCCTCCGTCCAAAACATGGTTGGACGGAGGAATAATGTTAAATGCATTTTATGTAGTCTTGTATCGACTAAAGATCCTTCGCTCATCAGATTAGAGGTTCACTGTCTAGAACCTATGGTCGAAACAGTGAATCTCGCCCCTACTAGTTCACACTTTCGATTTACTAATACCTAATTACATGACTACATTTTCATGTCTTCTATGATCTATTTCTATTTTAATTTTTAATTTTTACGCCATTAAATGTCTCTGAATGCCTTCGAAAATGTGTTTGACTTTTTTTTCAAAATTTTTAATTTCAGAAGACAAATAAGTATATGAATAAAGCAGAGGTAGTAATCATCTTCGTTCCGCAAATTTTCTATGCTTTGATTTCACTTTGTGTCGTCCTATTCATAGCCTACTCCAGCAGTCGTGGTACACTTCATCGGAATTTCAGGTAAGATTTTCAAAATTTTTTTATGGTTCATTTCATTATTTTACATGCAATGTCAGAGCTTCGACATTTTCCCCAAAACTTCATTTTCTCTTCTTTTCAAATATTAAAATATCATTTACCAACAATTTCCTGGGAGTCTATCACTGGTTGATGACGTAGTCACCCCGTCAAAATAGAAATAATCTTACTAATATTAGTATATCCAGAGTGATGTCAGGCGTGTGTGGATTCGGCATATTCTTTATGATCATTACACATATCGTGATGTGCATTGAGTACCTGTCGTGTCTATTTGTCGTAGAGATAGAACAGGACATCACCACGGAGAACAAATTGAGTGAGACATTTCAATACTGTTATTAATAAAACACTCTTCATCAAGAATTGCAAAGAAGTGTTGCCAGTAAATCTATAATCAATCTATATAGACAAAAAAACTGAAAAATTTAATCGGCAGTATAGTTTGATAAAGTATGATAGATCTGGGATATTATTAAAATTAGAACAAAAATGCGAAATTGGGTTATAACCTTCAAAGGAACGCTGTAATAACAATATCTTACATGCTACAAATGTATTTATCCTCACATGTCTCAGGTGTGACAGTACAAGTCTTACACGAGACGGGCTATGCGCTCTCGTCCTTTGGTGGTCTCGGATTAGCTATTGAGAGGATGCTGGCATCGAGACTAATGGCAACGTATGAGTTGTTTTAACCTGACAATTGCAATCTCTATTACTTTTATTTATGTATTGCATAAAGAACAGGGTGAAAAATCAACCAAAAATTCCTATTATTCATCGGTAACATGAGTATTGCAGGAAACATTAATTAAAATTTTGGTTTTCCCCTTAGCCTGGGAAATAAAATGATAGTCATAGTTCAAATTCAGCTACGAACACAGCACCTCATTCGATGCTGCATTCAAGATCGTCTTCGTTTTGTCGTTTCCTATCTCAATCGGATATGGCTGTGCTGTGCACATTGGTAAGTTATAATACATAAAACGAATCAACAATTTCCCATAATAATATTTATGCGTTTTACAAGAAAACACGGTACAGAAGAGATAAATAAATTAAATTATATAAATTAAATTTCATAGCCAATTCCTTTCACAAACCCTTTCCTAAAGGTTCACTCCGAGCTAATTTGAAACTTTACGCTCATGCGTCATTTGCATTTGAGTGAATGCGGCCAGAGCGGAGAGTCAAATTAGCGTGGTGGTTATTGTTCCGAAGAAGCCTGTTCTCATATATGTTTCATGAATGACTTATGGACAATGTTGACAATATTTTCATTGATTTGAAGAAGCGTAATATCAACCAATAATAATAGGATATTATAGGTCAATTGTATGGGCTTATTTTCTACATCATGGTTTTCGACTTCCTAGCTGGCTTGTTTCAACTGACAGCGTTTCTTTACATTCGTAGACATCAGAAGAACGTTTTGTTGCGCACGATGTCGCTCACAGCCAAGTATCAGGTAACGAAGTGTCTTACAAGGGAACCATAACACATTCCAGTGGAGATTTGACTAGTGACACATACCATTCGAATCAGTATCCGATTCTAATAAGGCACCGTTGATAAGGGAAATGTGTCCACGGGAATGCGTTATGGTTCCCTTTTTAGCTATCTACGCCATAATTTTAAATTTTAAATTTTAGTTAAATTTTAAGTTTTTTATATATATATTTTATCTTTCAGGCAGGCGAAACTTACAAGACCACACGAGTGATCATCATATTGGCCTTGATCGGCCTTCCATTCAAGACTGGATCTTTGATTCTGGTAAATATCATGGCCTATACACTCCAAGTGCGCTTCGTTTACTACGCGTCGACTTTTTATATGGTACGTTCGTGCATCTTTTCGGTGCAGTCCAAAATTATACCGGGTAATATTCTTTAAAAGATCTCCCTTATAATGTATTATCTGAAAAATCGTAACGCATACATGATCGGAATCAGGGCTGTGCGAAAAAAATATTTCGAAAAAATTTCGAAAAACGACAATTTTTCGAATTTATTTTCGAAAAATCCGAAAAATTCGAGAAAAAATATAAACACTGTTTTCCCTATCGAGAACACCAATTTGCTAAAGTTTCCAATCGATAAAATGGAAACACAAGAATTGCAACTGTGTGATTCCTTATTGATGCTGCATAAATGATAAAGAACACATATTTACTCAAGTGAAATTGTATTTTATGTCTCCAAATTTCAAATTTTTGTTAAAATGTCATTAATTTTTGAAATTTTCTGCTTTTTGATGAAAAAGCATTTTTCGTTTTTTTTTTCAATTTTTTTCGAAAAATTTTTCGACGAAATTTTTTTTCGAGAAATCCCGAAAAATCGAAAAAAACGAAAAACGAAAAATGCACAGCCCTGATCGGAATCACCTTTGTATGTGGATCAGTTTTAATTTTTTGAATCAACCCATAGGTGGCATTCAGATAAAATGGCCCATCCTTTATCTATATCCTTTCACGAAACGCTTTTAACTCCGTTAATGAGCGGGATGTTAGGTGTGTTTGGAACTGGTTCTCGCGGTTGCGTCCCATATGAATAGATCGTGGATAACATCATCCACGTGGGGGCATAGCTCAGTGGTAGAGCGCTCGCTTAGCATGCGAGAGGGCTGGGGTTCAATTCCCCATGCCTCCAAAATCTTTTGCATATTACAGATCTGCACATCGTACTCGACCTTTCTCATAGTCATGATGTCATTGCTGAACGAGTAAGTGCTATTTTAAATTCATTTTTTATTTTCCTTTTTCATCATTTATTATTTCCAGAACAATCTACAAGCAAATCGTGGCCAAATTACAGGAACGATTAGGATGTTTTCGATGGTAAGATACTAAACTATTGTTGTTATTAAAAATTTATTGAAAAGTTTCTGATTGCTCAATATTCAATGCTGTTTTCAACCACACTATATTCATTTCATAAACAATAGGCCTGATTTTTCAGCAGGACAACGATTCTCAAGACGCCTTCACCAGTGCCTAGACATAATGAAGGAGACATTCACTTTATTATGGTTACGAAAAGCTGGATGTAAAAAAAGATTGAATTGTTTTTATACGTTATGTTGTCAGTGCATTGATAAGACTAGGCGACTTCACATTTAGTTATTTTAATTTTACTTTATCATTTATTTATTTTTTATTAGGCTTTATTTTTTTAAAATTTAGTTATTAGGCGACATTTATTGTATCGCTTTCATGGAGTAGGTGATATGAAACAAACTATGAACTATTACTGTATATAATAAACTATAATAAGTATAACTAACTCGAACTATGACATGCACCAAAACACTATTCTGTATGTAACTGATGTTTCTTTTACTGTTCTTTCTCCCCTATGAATAATTCATCATTCACTGCTGTTATGCATTTATGTTGTTATAATATTATAATTTTTGATAGGAATTGTGGATAATATTTACCCATACAAACAAATAAAGATTGTTATTGATATGAGAATGATCGCTCACATGGGAATGGTCGGAACTCACATATTCCAATTTTCACGAACGTTGCAGGGTTTAGTAAATCGACTACGCTGATTCCAAACCATCCTTAAAAACCTGCGAAATGTTTTTCTGAAGCGAGTTATAGAACGACGAAAAAGCGATTTTTCGATTTTTCGAACGATTTTTCAACTGATTTCCCCAAGCAACATGAACATGCTCTTTTCTCTCCACTCCCAGCTGCAACGTGGTCAAGTTTTACGATGTTTGGCTGGTGTTCCAGAGGGATCTTTTGTAATTTATAAAAAAATGATCACACATGAATCAGTAAAAGAAGTTCATAGCCGGGGAATAGAACCAGCTGCTTCCGGAATGCCAACAAAACATCATACCACTTTACCATGCTGCAGCTAGGAATGGATAGAGAAGAGAAGAGAAGAGAATAGCGAGATAAAATTCATATAGCGCGGGGAAATCAGCTGAACAATCGCTTGAAAAATAAAAAAAATCGCCTTTCGTAGGGCTATAACTCGCTTCAGAAAAACATTTCGCAGGTTTCTAAGGCTGATTTGGAATCAGCGTAGTCGATTTAGTAAACCCTGCAACTTTCGTGAAAATCGGGATATGTGAGTTCCGACCATTCCCATGTCAGTCAGAAACAAGTCACCAATGTATTCTATTATATTTCCTGGCTTATCACCATTAAACAAGCAAAAAGGGAACTACTATGAACTATTATGAAGGTTTCCTACTATGAACTATTACTATTACTATTATGACATATTATGAAGGGCGTTTATCGATTATAATAATACATGTGATACTAGTGGTATTAATCGTTTGAATTAAAAGGGTTCGAGATTCAGACTAAAAGAAAGTTTGCCTGCGTTTTTGTGACAGGAACCTATCTGTGTACATCAATCATACACTCAATCATATATTCAGTTAGCAGTAGAGTACCTCAAAGATCATGTTTAGGTCCATTACTATTCACTGTTTATATAATATCAGTGAAATTCCGTCATTATCCCATCAAATGTGTCAAGTTGCAGGTATGATTTTCACTCCTACACAGCTAATGAGCGCTTTGCGCTGAACCCCGCATGAGTCATGGATTTTATAGCTAATGTGGGTGCATAGCTCAGTGGTAGAACGCTCGCTTAGCATGCGAGAGGGCTGGGGTTCAATTCCCCATGCCTCCAGAATCTTTTGCATTTTACAGATCTGCACATAGCTCAGTTGTACAGCGCTAGCTTAGCATGCGAGAGGGCTGGGGTTCAATTCCCCATGCCTCCAGAATATTGTCATAAATATAACCTTATTTTTCGTATAATCTCAGAACTTTCAACAATATGTGACGATCTGCTAAGCCTTTCTACCATTACCGATTCTGTATCAATTTTTGAAAATAAAATTACACTTTATTCAATCATAGAAGTAATCATTCGGACAATTAGAATTTAAAAAAAACTTCATAAAGTACGGTTCAGGCGACAAAATTGGAAGTAGATCATAAAGGGCATCATCGAAAGGTCGTACTGGAGGCGTTATTGGAGGGCAGAACCAATGTGCCATATCGGTAACATCTGTGGTACCATCTGATAGGCTAATCGGATTTGGATTTTCAGAATGGAGTAGGGCTCGTCCAAAATTGGAGAAAATGCAGATGAATATGATTGATAACGATCGAGATGATATTGAAGATCAACTGGATTGGAGGAAGAGAATGGAGCAGAATCAGAATCAGGTAGACGATAGACGACTTTTCTCTGAAGAATAGGATAGTTGTTATTTTTTATAAACAATGAGAAGAAAATAATAGAGAAGAAATCTATCATCATCTTTGCACATTCCCATGCCAAAAAGATTGCAAAAAATAACAGGAAATTGTTGACCTTTGCGGTTCTGTTTCCTTGCCGGCCGGAATTCTTGCGCTTTATTCTATGCTGGCTTGTTAAAAAATGAGGAAAACCGAAATCGGCGATTTTCCACCCGTTAAAAAAAAGTACCCGGAAAGTCGATAATGGAAACACGATATTTGAATTTTTTTTTAAAGTGGTGCGGGAATTCAAATTCCGACTTTCCGGTAGCGAATTTCCGCATTTTTTGGCAAGCAGGAAATTGAATTTCCTTTTTAACTGCTAAACAATCGATGACGAAAAGTCGGAATTTGAATTCCCGCACCTCTTTGCGCGCGCTAATTCAAATTTCGTGTTTCCATTATCAACTTTCCGGGTACTTTTTGGATGGAAAGCCGCCGATTTCGGTTTCCCCCTAAATTTTAACTAGCCATGAGTCGTCTGCTCCTCTAGTAGTTGATGCTCACAATAACCTGAAAACAACATAATTTTATTTATTTATTTATCGTACACAACAAGTGTGTTTCATCAATTTCAAAATGTTCAAAATATTTGTAAATTTAAAGTTGTCAAAAATATAGTCAGTTTTGGATTGGATTTTAAGTGTGACTGTAAATAAGATTTCTGATGTATATTTATAGCTCTATGTGCAATCCTCATTTTGCATGACTATATACTTACCCATCCACAGGATATTGTTTGCAGTGCATAAGTTCATACTGTCGGATCTATATCATAATATCTTTGCTATAACGTAATAATATAAAGGAAACATGAACTTAACGAATGGTCAGTTGATTGCATAGATATCTATACTTCACCCAAAGAGCAATCTGGAATCAAAGGACTGTTCACGAAGGTTCACCAAGAAGTTCTACCTGCAATTGGCTTTACATCATGACAACTATTTGATCTCTTGCACTTCGTACAAAATATTTTGGTTTCAACTGAGCTTAAAGGGAGACTGCCATTCAAAAATTTCTCTTCAATATCATTTAGTCCAATGTAAGGTAAAAAAATTTTTTTTTGAAACTTTTAAATGTTTTTTTTGAAACAACGGTTACAATAAATCGTTCCGATATGCACAGCTCATGTACGGCCGAAGCCGATAAAACTAGGAAGTCTCTAGATCACGCGCTACAGATCACTGAATAATTCGTTCAGAATTTTTTATAATTTTTTTCACTTATGTTTATGATGTCGAAGGTATCAGATAAGTTATATGACCTCTACTTGACTTGCTTGGCAGACTCCCTTTAAGCTGTTTCCTTACTTTTATTAGTGACTACCCCAAGCGAAGATCTCTTTATCGACTAAATATTTCCCCAAAATAATTAATTTGTCCGATATCTAATAACAAATTGTCAATGCTTTGCCACCTATATCGCTGCATCGTATTTTGCATTATGACATCAATTGCTCACTCTATCGAAGTTGTCATTGTAAAGCATAATTTTTTAATATACTGTCTCGTTTCGCGTGCACTCGAATCCGTAAGTTTGTTCTAATCGCACGATTTTCGTAGACCGTGAATAACAACACAATTGTAAGAGGGCAAAGACAACGATAAGTGGATGAATCATGAAGAACTTCTCTATTGCTGACGTTGAACTCTTATACTCTTATTAAATGCACACTAATTTGAAATTCTCCGCTCCGTCAATGCTCTCTTATAATTAGTGTCTAGACAACTATGAGAGATTATTGCCAGAGCAAAGATTGTTCCATTAAAACAAAGTAATATTATCCAATCTATCATCGGATAGTTCACGATCAAAACATTATTTATAATGTTATAAATATGTATTAAAATTATTGTGCAATAACATATTATGGTTATTCAAAGTACATTCTTAGACTGTCTGACCGACACTACTGTCACATTGCTCTTTTTGTTCTACTTTATCATACAATCCCTCTGCTTTTTTTTGATCCATTAATGATATCATGCAGCTTTTAGAGATTACCGTGATATACATAATGCGAGATCAGAAGACCAGACCTTTGCGCGCTTAAAACTATTCCTCAGCCCCAAAACATGATTGTATTGTGCACTTTCTGTAGTCTCGCATCGACTAAAGATCCTTTGAGCATCTTTCCGATTTTTATGTCATTAAATATCTTTGAATTTTCTCGAAAAATGTTGAATTTCAGAAGACAACACAGTTTATGACTAAAGCCGAGGTAGTAATACTCTTCGTTCCGCAATTGTTCTACGCCCTGATTGCACTTTGCGTTGTCCTATTCATAGCCTACTCCAGCAGTCGCGGCACGCTTCATCGGAATTTCAGGTAAGATTTAAAAAAAACATTTTTTTTATATTGTAATGCGAGAGCTTCGACCGTACCGTCATAAATATTGTATATCATATAACAAAAATTTCATTCATCACCTGTGTTTCTGTTCAAATAATAAAATATCATGGAGCAGATATTAGGGACGGCGGACTGAATCCGCCTTTAATTAGCCATGACAAATGAGGCTGAATTATCACTAGCCCGCGGGACTGCATCTTGAATAACGGGATGATCTTTACCCTTTAAACGTTATATCAACAAACTTACTCGGAGTCTAGTATTATACATTGGTTTATGACGAAGTCACAAAATATGCATATTATTACTAATATTAGCATATTCAGAGTGATGTCAGGCGTGTGCGGATTCGGCATATTCTTTATGATCATTGCACATATCGTGATGTGCATTGGGTACCTGTTGTGTCTATTTGACGGAGACACAGAACCGGATACCAGCATGGACGAAAGATTGAGTGAGACATTTCATTATATAAATGTAAAATCCAAAATTTAATGAAATGATGAAGTGCGATAAATTTTGGATATTATTAAAGGGCTACGAGATAAGTTTAAACATTCCGCTCTGTCAACACTCTCTCGCTTACTTTGCTTAATGGATAGTTTGGCCAGAGCGGAAACCCAAATAAGCTCATGGCGTTTTTTTAAAATTACGTTATAACTCTGATTTTTCACCATTGCTTAACATAACCAAAAGTGTAATAACGTTGAAAATTTCAGCGGAATGCTGTGATAACGTTATCCTTAAAATGCATTTATCATCATATTTCTCAGGTGTCACAGTGATGGTCCTTCACGAGACAGGGTATTCTCTCTCGTCCTTTGGTGGTCTCGCATTATCGATTGAGAGGATAATGGCATCGAGACTAATCGCAACGTAATAATACTACCACTGTTCCCAATACTCTCCCATCAATATTGCTATCTTAGAGAATTCAATTTCGATCAACTCATTTTCACATCTTCTTTTATTAATGAATTGCATAAAGAATAAGATAAAAGAGCATTAACCAAACATTCATGTTATTTATCAGTGGCATGATGGCATAACTATTACAGGAAATATTTAATAAAATTAAAATAATGGTTTCCGGCCTGGTCTGGAATTAAAATGATAGTTATAAAATATTATAATCCAATTTCAGGTACGAACACAGCACCACATTCGATGCGGCATTTAAAGTCGTCTTCGTTTTATCGTTTCCGCTGTCTATCGGATATGGCTGTGCTGTGCACATATGTGAGTTACAGACAATATTCCCCAATAGTACATTGATTACACATTCTATTTCTTAAAGGCACATCCCAAGCTAATTTGACTCTCCGCATTGGCAATGCTCTCTGGCAGACAAAGAAAGTGAGAGATTGTGGCCAGAGCGGAAAGTTTCAAATTAGCTTGGGGTGTCGCTTTAAAGGTATCTACACTCTGAGCTAATGTGAAACACTCCGATTTGGTAACACTCTCTCACTTTCTTTGTCTGTGAGAAAGTGTGGCCAGAACGGAGATTAAAATTAGCGTGGGGTGTGGGAGTTTTTGGATTATTCTTCTAAAGAAACACGTGCATTGTCATAAGTTTCATAAATGACTTATAAGTAGGAACAATTTAGACATTATGAAATGATGCTCCGCAATCAATAATTCCATAATTATTAAAAAAGCGATCAATAATTATTACATTATAGGTCAACAGTATTGGCTCATCTTCTACATCACCGTTTTCGATTTGCTCGCGGGCGTGTTTCAACTGACAGCGTTTCTCTTCATTCATAGACATCAGAAGAACGTTTTGCTGCGAACAATGTCACTCACAGCCAAGTATCAGGTAATATCTACGCCGTAATGCAGTGAGACAACCGCGTAATTTATATACACACAGAAAAATAAGTGTTATCCACGGAGCATAAGACCTGAGAAGAGTCATATTTAACACTTTTCGAGCTCAAAAAGTGTTAAATATAACACTTCTTATTATTAGGTCTTATGATCCGTGGATAGCACTTATTTTTTCTGCGTGTAGTGTGAAATTTTTAAATTTTGTAGATGAATTTTCGTAGTAACATTTGTATTAAATGAAATAAATAAACTTTGCACACTGCGAAAGTAACGTTGACTTTACCGTGATGGCCTTATGGTCGGAAAAGTAAGACAAATGTAAAAAAATGTAGAGTAATGATTCCTTTTGAATATATTATCTTTTAGGCAGGCGAAACTTATGCATCGTTACATTTGCCTGACGCGCCTACGCCGTCACGTAAAAAAACGTTACATTTGGTGACGCGCGCGTCGACGTCAATTTTGGAGTGTGTTGGGTCCCAAGGGGAAAACCCTGATTGTCATCAGGGGTACGGTAGGAAGTTACCGTAACCATCGATCAATATTGGTTGGCTACCGTAACCTTTTACCGTACCCCTGACGACATTCAGGGTTTTCCACTTGGGACCCAACACACTCCAAAATTGACGTCGACGCGCGCGTCGCCAAATGTAATGTTTTTTTACGTGACGGCGTAGGCGCGTCAGGCAAATGTAACGATGCATTACAAAACTACTCGAGTGATAGTTATACTTGCCTTGATCGGTATTCCGCTCAAGACTGGATCTTTGGTACTAGTACATTTCATGACCTATACACTCCAAATGCGCTTTGTTTACTACGCATCGGCCTTTTACATGGTAAGCACCTGTTTTATTTTTTTACACTTTTTAGTAAAAAAAGTAAAGGTACAACTTGGGCTGAGTGTAAAATATGGCTTTAGTAGTTATTCTTTGAAAGATGCCCCTTGGAATGAATTATCTGATTTCTGTAAATCAGATCGCACGTTCGGAATTGGTTTTCGATGCGGATTATGAAAAATAATAACATACAGATAAATCCTTTATCCTTTATATACATCCTTTCACGAAACGTTTATCTCTCCGTAAATGAGCGCGATGCTTGGTGTGCTGGAAACAGGTTCTTGCAGTTGCGTCCAAAATGAATAGCTCACTGTCAGTGGTAGAGCGGTGGTGGTAGTGGTAGTGGTAGAGCTTGTCAGTGGTAGAGCGCTCGCTTAGCATGCGAGAGGGCTGGGGTTCCATTCCCCATGCCTCCAGTAATTTTTGCTACTTTTCAGATCTGTACTTCTTACTCGACATTCCTTATAGTTATGATGGCAGTGCTGAACGAGTAAGAGCTATTTTAAATCATTATATATTTTATTTTTTTGCATAATTTAATATTTCCAGAACCATATACAAGCAAGTCGTGACCAAATTACAGGAACGATTCGGATGTTTTCGAGGGTAGGATCATTTACTAAAATATAGATATTGTGTTTGTCAGAGTCACACACGCAGCGATTCAGTGGTAAGAATATTTATCATACTGGCCTGTGGCTTATATACAGGATAATGTGTCTGTGGAATGTAATAACAAAATGATAGACTATGATAAAGAAGAGGGCATAGACAGATAAAGGGGCAGTCATAAGGGATAGATAAAGATCTATTGAATATGCGGAAGGACAATGAAGCAAATGATACACTATGATCGATGATTCACCGTTCATCGACACTCCACCTCGGGAAGTGAACTACATAGGTAGATACTACACAGGTTAAGGGTTGAATAGAGTAAGGCTAAAGATACATACAAGAATTATGACGGATTGACTAATCTAACGATTGAATGGTTGAGAGAGAAAGAACCAGACTACTCGTTCTTCATATGGGGAATCTTATAATAGAGAGTGAGAACAACAAAGCAAGTAATAAGTATAATTATTGAATAAGGTGGAAGGTTGAATCCTAACCTCTCTTCGAGGGCCTCAATCATATTGGACACAATGATTGGGATTGACTGCATAGCCTTCGTTGCTCCTGTGACCGCGAAGACCGAGGTAGTTGAGAGAGTTCCTTCCAGCTGTATCCTTGTTGTTCCTCCTCCGCATCGAAGAGTACATGATGACGATAGGCGATTCCGATCATAGACGAGTTGAACCTTCCTGATCTCCTTCTCGTCTTCGGCTCCAAGAAGAATGTTATCGGCATAGACATTCTGAGCTATCTCCTCTGCGAGCTCGCTTCCGCTGTTCACGAGATGAGTCTTGATGACTGCGGCGAGATGGAAGGGGCTTGACACCACACCGAAGACTACACGAGTGAAGCGAAATACTTGAAGATTGTTGTTCGACGGTGGTTCAGGGGTAGAATGCTCGCCTGCCACGCGGGCGGCCCCGGTTCGATTCCCGGCCGATGCACCACTTGTGTTTGTCAGAGTCACACACGCAGCGATTCAGTGGTAAGAATATTTATCATACTGGCCTGTGGCTTATATACAGGATAATGTGTCTGTGGAATGTAATAACAAAATGATAGACTATGATAAAGAAGAGGGCATAGACAGATAGAGGGGCAGTCATAAGGGATAGATAAAGATCTATTGAATATGCGGAAGGACAATGAAGCAAATGATACACTATGTTCGATGATTCATCGTTCATCGACAGATATTATATTGATTAAAATCGCCCAATGAATATCGTGTTCAACAATGTCCTATTCATTGTAATATAAATAGCTTGATTTTTAGCAGGTCAACCATTCTCAATTCGCCTTCACCAGTGCCTAAACGTACTGAAATTGATATCCACTTCATTATGATTGCGAAAAGTTGGAAGTAAAAAAGATTAATTTGTATCTACTAAAAATAAGTTGCATTGTCCCGAGCATATTATTTGTTAATGAGACTTCAAGAACTGTTTATGTTAACGTTTTCATGAAGAATAATGAATATGAGATTTGAATGCACTATAGCCAATGCAAATTATAACTGATGCCTATTATGTTTTCCCAAACAATATTCTGTATGAGCCCGTTTGCGTAAGAGTCGGACAAGCTCCGGTACAGCAAAAAAAATAATTTTTGAGATAATAACATTTTTGAGTACCTCTCGATATGTTAGAATAATGGGCAAACCCTCGTGGTATGCAAATTTTTTTGGAGCTCGGTATGGAGCTCCAAAGATGGTCCTTTTTCAGAGTTTTTCTATAGCTGGAGATCCGTTGAAGGAAACAGAAAAGTCACAAGAGCAACCCTTGCTGAATTTGTATGAGGATCATAATGATGATTAGGGTAATATAAAAAATACGTGTTAGTCGAGAGATACAAATATTATTTTAATTCAACCAAAAATGTAAGAACTGAGACGAATAGGACGCGTGGATGCGGTCACGATAGACTTGCAAAAAAATTTATGTGAGAAAAAACCTCCCGCAAAGCAAGTTATGATTTATTTTTGTGGGGGTTGATTTAAAAATTCGCGAGGTCTCCACACAACAAATCCCGATGGGTTCGTTAACTCATCTATCAAAAATCATATCAGCGACCAGTGTAGGGTAGTGGATAAGGTGTCTGCATTCACTTTTGGCTGTCGTGGGTTCAATCCCTCTTGCGGCACTTTTCTTTTGCTGAATTTGTTGCCGTAGAAAGATTGACATGTTTTACTGTGATTAGGAAATCGGTAAATAGAACACACTTTATTTTATCCGCAAGTGTGAACTTTAACAACAAAAGGAGTGAAAGAAAGACGATTTTGTTGACGTCATCTCCAGATTCTTCTCCATCCCATGTCGCATTAGAATCCTTAGGGCCTTTTAACGGCATAGAAGAGAGTGCCAGCAAGGATCAAAGATAGAATAAAGTAAATCGATAGTGATCTACACTGACAAACAAGCATGAACGTTTGATCTTGACAACTACAAAATCAGCAAAAGAAAAGTGCCGCAAGGGGAATCGTTAAAGTTCACACTCGCGAATAAAATTAAGTGTGTTCTATTTACCGATTTCCCAATCACAGTAAAACATGTCAATCTTTCTACGGCAACAAAATCAGCAAAAGGAAAGTGCCGTAAGGGGGATCGAACCCATGACAGCCAAAAGTGAATGCAGACACCTTATCCACTACCCTACACTGGTCGCTGATATGATTTTTGATAGATGAGTTAACGAACCCATCGGGATTTGTTGTGTGGAGACCTCGCGAATTTTTAAATCGACCCCCACAAAAAATAAATCATAACATAACTTGCTTTGCGGGAGGTTTTTTCTCACATAAATTTTTTTGCAAGTCTATCATGACCGCATCCACGCGCCCTATTCGTCTCCGCTCTTACATTTTTGGTTGAATTAAAATAATATTTGTATCTCTCGACTAAAACGTCTTTCTTATATTACCCTAATCATCATTATGATCCTCATACAAATTGAGCAAGGGTTGCTCTTGTGACTTTTCTGTTTCCTTCAACGGATCTCCAGCTATGGTCGAACAAACTATGAAAAAGGACCATCTTTGGAGCTCCATACCGAGCTCAAAAAAAATTTGCATACCACGAGGGTTTGCCCATTATTCTAACATATCGAGAGGTACTCAAAAATGTTATTATCTCAAAAATTATTTTTTTGCTGTACGGGATCCTGTTGCTGATTGTCCGATTCTTACGCAAACGGGCTCGTATGTAACTGATGATTCTATGTTTCTTTCACACTTCTTTCTTCGCTAATTGTAATTCATCATGCATCTTTGTTATGCATTTCTGTTGTTATTATACATTTAATATTAGTTTTGGATAACATTTATTCATATGAACAAGTGCAGATTGTTGCGTATATGCAAAAGATCGGCGAGTTATAATCATGTTCCATACCATTTCCTGGTATAGCATAATTCAATACACAGATAACATACATTAAATGAAGGGCGATTATTGATTATAAAAAAGCATTCGTAATCATTGTTTAATTGAAAAATGTTCGAGGTTCGGCATAAAAGAACGTTTGCCTGAGTTTCTGTAACATGAACCTATGTATATCTGTCAATTACTCTGACACAATCACATATTCAGTTAGCAAAGAAGTACCTCAAGGTTCATGGTTATGTTCTTACTGTTCTCTTTTTATATCGATGAAATTCATTAATTTCCACTACCTAATGCTTCATATGAGGCCGCTTTCGTGATTTTTCGTGATATATGATTTTCGCTCCTTCACGGCTAATGAGCTCTTTGCGCTGTACCCTGCATGAGTAGCTCGTGGATTTTAGTGAGGTGCCGCGATCTTCTAAAGATGAATGTAAAATCGCGAAAAATACTTAAAAGGATGCGCAAACATATGGCTTTTTGGAACATAGTTTGTTAACATTCTACGAGACAGGCATTGTACTACAGTTTCGATTTCATGCAATATTTTTAAACGGGGAAAACATGTTCCCTGACAATGAGAAGCACCTTTGATTAGCTTATAACTCATTGCGATGAACATGTTGGGGGCATAGCTCAGTGGTAGAGCGCTCGCTTAGCATGCGAGAGGGCTGGGGTTCAATTCCCCATGCCTCCAGAATCTTTTTGCATAACAAAACGATTCAGATCAGCACATCTTACTTACTTACTCATCTTATCGTTATGATTTTTTTAATCTTCCCTTTATTTCAACATTTTACCTTTTCAGTTTCACCCATTTCCTAAAGTAGGTCCGAAGAAGAGATTCGGCCCTCCAAACTGAATTGGCATTGATAGATCACTGGCTTAGCAGTGATCACCCGCAGGACTTCGTGTGACTTGAATAACGGGTTGTACCTTTTACCTTTTACCTTTTTTTCACTCACAAGCAAATCATGATCACTGGAACGATTTCGATGTTTTAGAGGGAACGAGTATTAAGCAAAACTTAAAACGGAGAGCTCCACGTAAACTGAGAGTGCACTGCAGCAGTTTATAATCAATTTAATTATCCTAAATACAACCTTATTTTTGGTATAAAGACAGAACTTTTGTGAGGATCTGCTAGGTCTTTCGACCATTACCGATTATGTATCAATTTTTGAAAATAAAATTAAACTTTATTCAATCATAGAAATGATCATTCGGACAATTAGAATAAAACCCGGAATGTTTGAATCAGACGCAGATTCTTGGTATAATCATTATTAAAACGATCAAAATATGATAAATTAATACACGCGATCAACATCGTAAAACAATTAGAATCTAAGGAATAAAATAAGATTAAACAATTGAAACATGAGCAAGAGCGGTAGTTTTGTTTTTAAAGGCAAGTTTAAGCGATTAATTAGAACGAAGAAAATGCATTTAAAATGGAATGCGACAAGAGGAACGAGAATAAAATGGCAAACTCACATGCGTAAGTGATAAAACGACGAAATTATTAAAGGGAGCGTAACCTCTCTCAATGGTCTCTTCGACGCGCAATGCTCTCTTGATGTTAGAGAACAGATAAATAGTGTACGCAATGAAGAGGCCATTGAGTGAGGTTACGCTCACTTTAAACACAATAAAAATTGGACAGATTTACACAATTGACTTGAGTTCAAGATGAATCAATAATTTAAAAAAAATATATTCGAAAGACAGAAAAAAATGGCTAAATTAAAATGATATTATATCATGACATGCAGAATACACCGAACTATTCACAAGTTCGAAAAGTACGGTTCAGGCGACAAATTTGGTAGTAGATCATAAAGGGTATCATCAACAAACTGAACGACTGGTTCCATCGGTGTTATAGGTGGACAGAACCAATGAGGCATATTGGTACCATCGGTGATAGAATCGGATAGGCTTATCGGATTTGGAGATGGCAGAGTGGAGTAGGACTCGTCCGATAGTGGAAAAGATGTAGATGAATATGATTGATAAGGATCATCGACATTATCGTGAAGATCGATTAGATTGGATGGAGATAATGAAGAAGAATCAGAATGAGGTAGACGACAGACGACTTTTCTCTGAAAAACAGAGATATAATAATATTGCATTTATAAATAACGAGAAGGAAAGGAATCTCTCATCTTTTATAACCTCTTGCCCTTCTTGTTTCTTTTTCTTTTTATGGTTTTTGAACATCGCGAAAGTGATATGCAGTGTATCAAAGAAAAACTATTATATTTCATATGCACTTTTCTCCGTACACTGAAGAACATATCATTAATACATAATTCAGTGAAAAAAACAGCAAATTGTTCACCTTCGCGGCTCCGTGTCCTTGCCGGCCGGAATTCTTGCGCTTTCTGCTACGAAGAGTCGTATGTTCCTCATGCAGTGGTTGTTCTCGCTCGACAATACCCTGGATATGACATAATGAATTTACCGTATGCACATATTATGAATATGTACCAGTTTTTAAAATGAAGAAGAAATTGTATGCAAATCTTAGGAACGAAATCCTTGTTTTATTATTCACAAAGAAAGAAAGAAAGACAGAAAAAAAGTTGTCGCCTACCAAAATCAATTCCGGGTTAGGCATGGATTCGGATAGATTGTGTCGATGTTTCTCGATTACTTCTCTGATTGACCGAAATATCTGTAAAGAAAAATCTTTTTTTAATATACTCCAGATTCAATAATCACACTTTTTTTTATCTTAACATGATGTGTATAGCGGTAACTGTAATTGAAAATATTGAACTCTACTATGAATAAACTATCGTACGCATAAATGAACATGTCAATATACAAACTCAACCCATACACTCCCTCGTAAACACTTCCAAGATCATTTACTTGTCGTTAACAAAAGTTGTCACACCTTTTTGATATATGAAAGATTAAATAAATTAAAATAACTAACCTTG
Source organism: Parapristionchus giblindavisi (assembly GCA_943737045.1). NCBI lineage: Eukaryota > Metazoa > Nematoda > Chromadorea > Rhabditida > Diplogasteridae > Parapristionchus > Parapristionchus giblindavisi. The sequence continues at coordinate 245,488 of CALSFV010000236.1, forward strand.
GCCTTATACTCAGCGACGATTCCCCATATGTAATAAATCCTCCCGTTGAGAGTCTCTCTTAGCTCCTCCTTGTAGAAGGCTTTGGTCGTACTCAGACAGTGCCTTACCGAGTTATGCCAACAGGAGGGAGCTCTGGCACTAGCGAAGTGAGGCCACTGCGCACTGGAAAGGGTGATTAGAAAAACTAATCAAATAAGTATTTAATCTATCTATTTATCGTATGAAAAGCAAACCATCACAGAGGAAAATATACTATAATAGAATTATACGTTACTACTAAGAGAAATATCATTTTCATTTCCTAAGACTGATATAAGGCGCTTTCAGCACGTTCTTACATAACAAAATGCAACGCTTTTCTAGCCACTAATGTCATCGACAAAAGCGTTGAGTTCTTTGCATAAAAGACTTTTAATGTAGCACTAAAGAAATGTCTCATTCAAAAAAAAACAAAAAGAATAGATAAATATGCGAGAAAGCATGTAAACGAGGAAGCTTTTCTTTTTTTTTAAATTTTCCTGGCTTTTGAACAGCACATTTAATTGTGGACTTACGTTATGAAGTCATAGATATCACAGACTTGAAGACGACGATCCGGACTGTTCTCGAGGGCCATTAAGATGAGCATTGAATAGGAAAACGGTGGTGGCTCATAGTTCTTCTTTTTTAGTTCGATCGTCTTCTGAAAATATGAGATATCTACGAGCGTGACAACGTGACAATCCGACAATCTTCTCTTCACAGAATACTGGATGTTTTTGATAAATTTCTATCACAATTTATTTTTTCTATAAGCTTTAATTTTCAAAGAATTATTGCAACGAAACATGAAAAATTTAAGAAAATGAGTTTTTGTTCTTGTTCGCGTAAATAAATAGCTGAAGCCAAAACAAATCCGCCTTATCCGCCGGAAGTGTAACCTATCTCAATGGTCTCTTCGACGCGCAATGCTCTCTCGTTGTTAGAGAACAGAGAAATAACGTGCGCAATGAAGAGACCACTGAGAGAGGTAACGCTTCCTTTATAAAAATACAAAACAATTCCGTACTTTTCCAAGAGGCGGAAGGAGCTGTCCCAAAGCCCGATGAGAATCAGATTCTTCTAGAGGTCCACTGAGCTCGTCGTGCTCAATGCACTCCTCGTGTGGTGGGGATGGAGTAGAGTATCGATCGATTACAGACTGTAAATAATATTGATTATTGTTTATTATTATTACGGCACTCTGGCTACACTATCCCACTTTCTCTGAGTATGAGAAGTTATGACACAGCGGTCGTTACAGCCTAATTTGAATGAATTAAACGTGATATAATAATGAATTCAACATTGATATAAAGAGAAAAGCATCCTCAATCGAAAACAAATACGTTCCACAATATATTGTAACTCATCTAAAAATGTACCTCGCTCGATACTTTCGGCATATCGAACTGTAGATTGTAGTATTTCCTGTGAATATCACAATCCTGATACTGATGAATTGATGAAAACCCGAAATTCATCGCTGAAAATGCATTATTTTAAACGTCAATACATAATCGAGCTGATAAACAATACGCGAACGTATCTGTAGGTGAAACTAATAAGAACTATAAAACAAATATGTATAGAAAAGCGGGGATTATAAATGTTTCTTAAAGGCACGCCAAATGACTCGTAATATTGGCAATACGCTCTCGTATGCCGAGAAAGCGATAGAATATGGCCAGAGTGGACAGTTTCAAATTTGCTCGGGGTGTCACTTGGATTGGAAAGGTTGGACAGGTTAGAAAGGGGCGATCAATACCATGACTCTTCCGTTTCTAGACATGGGAAGAGGTCATTGATTGGGTCAACAGTTGGATTGACAAGATCAGCCAGAGGGCGCGATGTCTTTTCCTAAAGATTCCCTATAGTTCCTCTATATGTTATGGCGTCATCTCTACGAAATCAGTACAGTACGGGGGATTATGATAGATTACATTTCATTTGAACAATATTCTTAAGGATGTAAATGAAAATGAATGTACCCGGACTGTACCATTGGACTGTACAATACCATTGACAGTCAAAGTGGAATGATAAAAAAGATGGAATGTCCAATAGTGGAACTAAATAGAGGATACTTGTAGTAACTGTGCTTATTAAACACTGGGTTCAAAATCCGATCGAAATTTATATGAAATACTGGGTTATTGACCCGTAATAATTCTATATAACTACCGAAATTAGGTTCCGTTAAAACGTTAAAGTTAAAACGGATCTTAATCCTCGTCAACGGGCTCTTCATTGTGGAAAATAATCAACGAGTCAAAGGATGAGACCACCAAGCCATCCTGATTGTTTGTGTATAAATTTACTTTATTCTACTATTAATCTTCTGGAAACTCGGGCCGATTAGGCCCTTCGATAAGCATAGTCGTAATCAGCATGAAAAACTGAGAAACACTGAGCAGTGGATCATAAAGGGTATCATCAACAAGCTGGACGGGTGAGTCCTGAGGTATTAGCGGCGGAGAGACCAAATGTGCCATATCGCCAACATCGGTGATACCATCGGATAGGCTTATGGGCTTTGGAGATGGCAGAGTGGGATAGGAGTCGTCGAAATGAGGAGAAGATGTAGACGAATATGATTGATACGGATCGAGATGATGTTGAACTTCAACGGGGTTGGAGGAAGAGAATGGAGCAGAATCAGAATCATGAAGACGGCATACGAGTTTTCTCTGAAAAAAAGAGATAATATAATAATGCTGCTTTTTAATACAAATCACGAGAAGAAAAGAATAGTGGAAAATATTTCATCTTTTAACGCACTCATTTCGCTTTTTTAGTCGTTTTTCTATTAGTTTTTGCTATTTCTGAACATTGCGAAAGTGATATGCTGTGTTACAAGTGGTCGAATAAATATCATATTTCAAATGATCTATTCTCCGTGCCATGCGACATTTCACTGAAGATCAAATATATAATGCATGAGTACACGGCAAAAAGGGCAGTACGACATTTTGGAACGGCCGTTTTGGAACACCGCCGTTTTGGAACGGGACGTTTTGGAACGGGACATTTTGGAACACGGACGTTTTGGAATACGGACGTTTTGGAACGGGACGTTTTGGAACGGGACGTTTTGGAACACGGCCGTTTTGGAACGGGACGTTTTGGAACCGGACGTTTTGGAACACGGCCGTTTTGGAACGGGACGTTTTGGAACGGGACGTTTTGGAACACGGACGTTTGGGGGGGGGGGGTGACATTTCAGCAACCGCATTTCGAAAACCGACATTTCGGCAACGGGGCATAACTCGGTTAGTAGGGTCATAGAAACATGAGATGGGTATCAATGTGATCAGCATCAGCAACACGGGAGTAATCTACCGTAATCCGGTTCGGTGGATCAGATTTGACTAAAAATGGTCGGAACAACCACTACTTGTGCGAAATCCTTATCAGCTATTGCAAACTACAGTAATCTACCGTAATCCGGTTCGGTTGGTCAAATCAAGTTCGGTGGGTCAGATTTGACTTAAAATGGTCGGAACAACCACTACTTGTGCGAAATCATTATCAGCTATTGCAAACTACAGTAATCTACCGTAATCCGGTTCGGTGGGTCAGATCAAGTTCGGTGGGTCAGATTTGACTAAAAATTGTCGGTATGGCCACTACGTGTGCGTTATCATTATGAGCTATTACAAAATACCGTAATCTACCGTAATCCAGTTCGATGGGTCAGAACAAGTTCGGTGGGTCAGATTTCGCTAAAATTGTGTGTGTCAGATTAGAGTAAGCATAACTGTAACTAACAACAGGGGTATGCGGTAAATGACGTTAAAAATATCAAAATTTAAAAAAATTTCAATTTTCAAATTTTATTTGAAAAAAATTGCTAGTACCCGACAAGCTAGTTATGTAACGTTACCGGAATGCCCGTTGGGTTATTACTAAAATTTGACCCATTGCACTTGATCTGACCCACCGAACTGGGTTACGGTAGATTACGGTAGTTTGCAATAGCTCATGATGATATCACACACGTAGTGGTCATTCCGACAATTTTTAGTCAAATCTGACCCACCGAACTTGATGTGACCACCGAACCGGATTACGGTAGATTACGGTAGTTTGCAAAAGCTCATGATGATATCACACACGTAGTGGTCATTCCGACAATTTTTAGTCAAATCTGACCCACCGAACTTGATCTGACCCACCGAACTGGGTTACGGTAGATTACGGTAGTGTTGCTGATGATGATCACATTGATACTCATATCGTGTTTCTATGACCCCTACGAACCGAGCTATGCCCTGATCTGACCCACGGAACTTCATCTGACCCACCGAACTGGATTACGGTAGATTACGGTAGTGTTACTGATGCTGATCACACTGATACCTATCTCATGTTTCTATGACCCCTACGAACCGAGTTATGCCCCGTTGCCGAAATTTCGGTTGCCGAAATGCGGTTGCTGAAATTTCACCCCCCCCCCCCAACGTCCAAAACGTCCGTGTTATAAAACGTCCCGTTCCAAAACGTCCGTGTTCCAAAACGTCCCGTTCCAAAACGTCCGTGTTCCAAAACGTCCCGTTACAAAACAAAATGTCCCGTTCCAAAACGTCCGTGTTCCAAAACGGCCGTGTTCCAAAACGTCCCGTTCCAAAACGTCCCGTTCCAAAACGGCCGTGTTCCAAAACGGCCGTGTTCCAAAACGTCCCGTTCCAAAACGTCCGTGTTCCAAAACGTCCCGTTCCAAAATGTCCCGTTCCAAAACGTCCGTGTTCCAAAACGTCCGTGTTCCAAAACGTCCCGTTCCAAAATGTCCCGTTCCAAAACGGCCGTGTTCCAAAATGGCCGTGTTCCAAAACGTCCCGTTCCAAAACGGCCGTTCCAAAATGTCGTACTGCCGCAAAAAGATTCAAAAAGACAAAATGCAAAAAGACAAAAGGCAAAAAGACAACAGCGAATGTTCACCTTTGCGATTCCTTTCCCTTTCAGATCGAAATTCTTGCGCTTTCTACTAGGACGGACCGAGGGCTCCTCCTGTAGTGGCTGCTCACGTTCGACAATAGCCTGGATATGACATAATGAATTCACCGTATGCACATATTATAAATATGTACCAGTTTTCAAAATGAAGAATATACGGTGTGTGCAAGTTCGTTATTCACCAAGAAAGAAAGACAGAAAGAAGGAAAGTTGTCGCTTACCAAAATCAATTCCGGGTCAGGCATGGATTCGGATAGATTGTGTTGATGTCTATCGATTCCTTCTCTGATGGACAGAAATATCTGTAAAGAGACTGTTTAATGATTCTTTTATTTCAAATAAAGTGCACACCCCAGATTCAGCCCACACTGCATAGTTAATATTTAGAAAGAGTTTACATCATTAACTGTAACTTTAAACTACGAAATACTACAGTCAAAATGCAATAAAGTGAATGATTTGGTCTACCATAGACCACCATGGTCTAAAACTGTCTAAAATGGTGGAGCACCTGTTTAAATACTACTATTTATCTTGAAAGTGAGGCTTTTGATGTTCTGAGGTGTGTTGAGTTGATAAAGTAAAAATTAAATTTTGAAAAAATCTCTATCGATCGGTTTTAGCCGACAGTAAAAATTGCAAAGCAACAATGGTGCGACGTGGTACCGTACATACGTTACGTGTCGTGTTGGTGTGACGCAATGTGCAGTGTCATTTCCCCTTTGCCAGATTTTGCGCGAACAGTGCACGGCCCAGACAGTCTCTCTGTCATCTCTTCTCTATTTCGTAGCGCTTACTGGTTGTTTCTGTCATTTTTGTTGTTATATCGCTACAATGTATATTGCTACCCCACGTGATTGAGCCCATTTCAGGTACAGACGTGATTATCGTTCTTTTTCTATGCTACTCTGTCTGCTGGTCGAAGTTTTTCCTCTGGACTAGTGTGCCCCTCACTCCCTCTGGATGACTTAGACTCTCACCTTCTCAGATAAGTGATTATATTCAAGGTTTACTCGTTGAATTGAATGGGAGGTTGCTTGTGGTTACGTTTTGCAGGTTTCCTGCTCGTTTTTGATGTCGAATCTTCGAAGATTGCTCCGTGAATCTGCTTGACGAACAGTCTGTTCAGGTTGGCATTACATTGTTAATTTGAGAAAGCTCTCACACCCGATCTATCAACTGTTATTTTTAGTCAAGAAGTTCTGTAAATTATGAACCAAATCGAAACTAATCCCCTATTTTACAGACTTTCTGGTCTTTTCCTCGTTCCTACTTGAACTACGATCAGATCGATTACAGGTAATTAATGTTTGTCGATTCTCATACAGATGTACATTAATCAGCACTTGTGATATCTCGTACCGTATTCAAGTAGTTTCTAGTTGTCCATCATAATACACTTATCACACTTTTGTTGCCGATATCACAGATAGCACATGTAAAATAAATAAAATTGTACAAATTCCAGGTGCCGTATTGCCTATCCCTACTTCTTCAAAGGACAGCGACATCCTTTTTACTTGTCTGTTTCTCTTTTGTATAAAGACCACGTTGTTCTGTTTGTTCCGATAAAATGACATGTTTATTGAAAGCATCGGTGATAAACCAAAAAAAGGAGAGGACGAAAGGCCTTGCAGCGAATCGATCGGTGACAACTGAAATTGTAATTATTGATTTGCAATTATTGATTACAAGATGAGCCAAAGGCTGGAAATATCAGCCCTGTTCTACTTTACAGGTATCATGGAAGTTTCTTGATTCAATAGATGTTCACTGGTCCTAGCATTGAACTCAGTCGGGCCCAGAAAGTTTGAAACATGTAAGAGCTGTGAATGCCTCAAAATATAAATACAAATGAATTTAGTTGGGGATCTCTTTAAATGCGGATTTAAGCTGGTAGTTCCCCACAATTTATGTGACAAGTAGTTTATTTACTAGGACAAGCAAACTTCTATGGAACCAGGAAAGTAGAATATAGTATAAATATCGATTACCGAGAACTATTAGAAGACCAGAATCCGGGCAGAAAGTTAAGAATTCTGTAAAATATAGGATTAGTTTCGATTTGGTTCATAATTTACAGAACTTCTTGACTAAAACTAACAGTTAATACACAGAGAATTTGGTGCAAGCTTGCCGCAAGTATCGGTCGAACTTACGGGGAATGTCGCCGCAATCTTACCCAACCCTTGCCGCAAACTTGCCCGACACAAAACAAGTAAAATATAATTTGCCGGCAACTTGTTTCATCCTTACTCCATAAACAGAGCAAGGATGAAACAAATAACCGGCAATTAATCCTAAACAGAGCTCTAAAGCAACAACGAAGCAAGTGGCGAGTAAGTTGCTTTGAAACTGTGTCGTGAAGGCAACAACGGAGCAATTTATTCGCAATTCGCTAAACTTTTGAATGTTTGCGGCAAGCTTGCACCAGATTCTCTGAGTAGATCGGGTGTGAGAGCTTTCTCAAATTAACAATGTAATGCCAACCTGAACAGACTGTTCGTCAAGCAGATTTTTAGCAATCTTCGAAGATTCGACATCAAAAACGAGCAGGAAACCTGCAAAACGTAACCACAAGCAACCTCCCATTCAATTCAACGAGTAAACCTTGAATATAATCACTTATCTGAGAAGGTGAGAGTCTAAGTCATCCAGAGGGAGTGAGGGGCACACTAGTCCAGAGGAAAAACTTCGACCAGCAGACAGAGTAGCATAGAAAAAGAACGATAATCACGTCTGTACCTGAAATGGGCTCAATCACGTGGGGTAGCAATATACATTGTAGCGATATAACAACAAAAATGACAGAAACAACCAGTAAGCGCTACGAAATAGAGAAGAGATGACAGAGAGACTGTCTGGGCCGTGCACTGTTCGCGCAAAATCTGGCAAAGGGGAAATGACACTGCACATTGCGTCACACCAACACGACACGTAACGTATGTACGGTACCACGTCGCACCATTGTTGCTTTGCAATTTTTACTGTCGGCTAAAACCGATCGATAGAGATTTTTTCAAAATTTATTTTTTACTTAAATCAACTCAACACACCTCAGAACATCAAAAGCCTCACTTTCAAGATAAATAGTAGTATTTAAACAGGTGCTCCACCATTTTAGACAGTTTTAGACCATGGTGGTCTATGGTAGACCAAATCATTCACTTTATTGCATTTTGACTGTATGGTCTTGCTTCTTTTCACCTAGCAAAAAGTGACTCCAACAAATGTCATGATGTCAAAATGTCATGAGTCCTATAAAAGTCCTACAAAATATCTGACTTCCCACCAGGGTTGGGCGTTAAATCAAAATTTAACGGATCCGTTAAAAAGTTAAATTAACGGTTTAAAATTCCGTTAAATTCCGTTAAATCCGTTAAATCGGTTAAATTTTCAAAGAAATAGTGTAAATCGACTAATTTCGAACTTTAACCATTTTTTATTATTCAATATTAGAAGTAGTTACATCACATTTCCGAAAACAAAATAAAATAATCATTATAAAGCATTACGCAAAAAAATGCGAAAACTAAAGAAGAAGAACCGGAGACGAAAGTGGTGTTTTCGATAATCAATTCGGATATAGTACTTGTATAACGCTATAGTGAGAACAGAGTAGTCGAAAAATAAATTTTAAAAGCGTAAAACATATATAACATATTTTCTACTTTTTTAACTTCAAAATATTAAATCTGTTTTTAACGGATTTAACGGAAAAATTTTAACGGATTCCGTTAAAAATTAATTTAACGGTTGAATACCGTTAAATCCGTTAAATTCGTTAAAACCGTCAACGTAAACATGTCAATATACAAAATTCAATCCACATACTCCCTGGTACACACTTCCAAAATCATTCACTTTTTGTTAACAAAAGTTGTCACACCTTTTGGATGCATGATAGATTAAATAAATTTAAAAAAATAACCTTGGCCTTATATTCAGGGACAATTCCCCATATGTAATAAATCCGCCCGCTGAATCTCGCTCGTTGCTCTTCCTTGTAGAAGGCTTTGGTCTTACTCAGACAGTGCCTTACCGAGTTTTGCCAACAGGACGGAGCTCTTGCACTAGCAAAGTGGGGCCACTGTTTTCTGCAAATGGTAATTAGAAATTAATTACGTAAATAAAGATATGGTCTGTTTATCAATTGAAAATCAAACCATCACAAAGTAAGAACATACTATAGTTATACTTAACTACTAATTGTAAGAGAATTCTCAATTTCATAGAATTGAGATTCAAAACGTGGTTACATATAAAGAATGTAACACTTTTGTAACCACTAGCGCCACAAACAAAATCTCCCTAGTACAAAAACAAACTGATGTAGCATCATAAAAATGATCAAAAAAGGAGAGTTTTCTCTGCTTTTATTTTCTTAGATTTTGAGCTGACAAGGGAATCCTTTCAGCTCGCGGAAAGCAATCCAGATGAAAAATTGCAGAAGCATTGTTGAAGTCGATAGAAAAAGATATGTGAAGTCGAAAAATGCAGCAGGGCAATACCCTAGCCGCAGCATCTATCCAAACTTGGTCAAACTTAGTGCGCATTCGCCGCATTCTGAAGCAATGATTGAAACCTTATTGGTGGCGCAGTTCCTTCGTACAACAGCTTTGATGTTATCTTTTCGGAATCTTTTTGTATGTAATGTACGAGATACTTTCCAATGCATTCACCAATCAAATTGATATCATTCTTCAGAGATAGGGACAATAAATTCAAATTATTGGCGGCGAATGTGCACCAAGTTTTGACCAAGTTTGGATGGATGCTGCGGCTCGGGTATTGCCCTGCTGCATTTTCCGACTTCACATATCATTTTCTATTGCTTTCAACAATGCCCGTGCAAATTTTCATCTGGATTGCTTTCCGCGAGCTGAAAAGATTCCCTTGTGAGCATTATAGGGCGAACTTACGTTATGAAGTCATAGATGTCGCAGACTTGAAGACGACGATCCGGACTGTTCTCGAGGGCCAATAGGATGAGCATTGAATAGGAAAACGGTGGTGGCTCATAGTTCTTCTTTTTTAGTTCGATCGTCTTCTGAAAATATGAGATATCTACGAGTGTGAGGACGTTACAATCCGACAGCCTTCTTCACTGAATAATGGATCTTTTTGATAAATTTCTATCACAATTAATGAGCTTTCGCAGGTCTAGTTTTCAAAGAATTATGGCTACTAAACATGAAAATTGGAAAAAAATGAAATTGCAGTTTCTGTTCCAGTAAATAAATAGCTGCAACCCAAACAACACAGCCCTATGATAAAAATAAGATGAAAAAAAACAAATTCGTACTTGTCTGAAAGGCGGAAGGAGCTGTCCCATAGGCCGGTGAGGTTCTGATTCTTCCCGAGGTCCACTGATCTCGTCCTGCTCCAAGCACTCTTCGTATTGTGGAGATGGAGCAGAGTATCGATCGGTTGCAGACTGTAAATAATATTGATTATTTTTTTAACTGATTACTCCAGTCTAGCTGCACTATTTTATGAGTGCGAGAAGTTACGACACAGCGGTCGATACAGCCGAATTTGAATGAACCCCACGAGATCTAATAATAAGTGCAACATCGTTGAAAAGTTTTGCCAGAACGAATATGTTTCACAGTATATTGTTACATGTCCAAAAATATACCTCTGTTGATACCTGAACTATATCGGAGTCGACATTGTAGTAATTCGTGTGAGGATCACGACCCTGATGCTCATGAATTGATGAAAACCCGAAATTCATCGCTGAAAATGCATTACTTTAAACGCCAATGCATGACAAAGCTGACCAACATCAAGAGAACGGATCAGTAGATATGAAACTAATATGAACAAAGAAATATGTAAAGAAAAGCGAAAATAATAAACGTTTCTTCAAGGCACATGCTAATTAGACTCTCCACATACTCTCTCGTAGACCAAGAAAGCGAGAGAGTGTGGCTAGAGCGGAGTGTCGCAAATTTGCTTGGTATATCACGTTAAACTGTGTTGGACAGATTAGAAAGGCGCGATCAATAGCATGACTCTTCCGTTTCTAGACATGGGAAGGGGTCATTGATTGGGTAACAGTTGGATGGAGATCAGCTAGAGGGCGCGATGTCGTTTCCTAAAGATTCCCTATAATTCCTTCCTCTTTTATGGTATCATCTCTACGAAATCAGTACAATACGGGGATTACGGTAGATTACACTTACATTGAATAATACATTAATGTAAGTAACGCCAGATGAAAATGAACCGGACAGTTCGCTAATAAGTAATGTTAACCAACAGACACTCTCTAATTGTCTATTCCCATGTCTGATCGATATATTATATCCTCCTCCCCTCCTCCCGGTTAGGATTATTCTCAATAAATGTACTTCAATCAATGTCTGATGCAGTTTAATTGTAAGAGTGTATCGCTCATCCACTTATTATATCTCTACATGTCACATGTACAGGTTGTACAAGTTAAAGGTGGTGTCCGAGCAATATTTTCGTGAACAAACTGTGAAGACAGAAAGATAGCAAAAGTTATTCTGCATACCTTACATAAATTAGTTTAGCTAATTTCGCTTATTGATCGCTAGAATCACGAATGAATCCATGCTTGATGTACAGACAAAGGCGCGAAATTTTGAAAATAGGAAAGTTCAGCAATAGGTTTCGAACCCGCGACGTTACGCTTACTAGTGAGCACTTTTACCACTGCGCTACGGGATTGATGAATGGTCGTGCTAATTTCTTGCATATCACTTGTCACGTGCATAATAGATATGTTATACATAGGCATAGACATTCGAGGGCCTCCATCTTCAAGCAGGTTACATAAATGTCATATTGTTAGATCCTCTATCGATTTATGATATTACCCTATGATGTCATAGAATTGTGACATAATAATTTATATGTACTTATGATACATTTTATTGCATTAAAGTTTCGCATTGAAACCACACAGAGATGAAAGATACAAGAACAATCGAATAGAGCCAGATCTCATTTATCGGAAATGATTCAGACGGAGAATGGACCACGGCTGATGGAGATGTCATCTATGCCTGATCGAGGTCCACGAGAACTGGTCCAGTCGGTGCCGACAGCGTGCTGTACCTGTAAAGACAATTTAGAGATAATTTGCTATAGTATTGCTTGTAAGGTAGTGCGGAGGTTTGGATTCTTGGGCAGGATTCTCACAAGTTTCATTTTTTCGTTTCGTTTCATTTTCAAAGTTTTATCTGATCTGATAGGTTTTGACAATGCAAATACTATTTTTGAAACCTTATTGTTCTTATCGAGAATGAGCAGACTGCTTCCGTCTATGTTTCGATCGATATAGATCTGAATACGGTAGAAATGAGCAGTGATAACCAGTGAGAAGGTACGGTACCGATTCTCCAGAAAACATCTTGAGGTGCATCACACGGGACTGAAAAGAATTCATTGAATTTTTAGAAAAATGCTTGGTCCAGCAGAAAACACTGACAAGAAAGATCATAAAAGATGGGACTGATGGTAAATCGTCTAATAAAGGAGCCCCTGGGTTGCGTATATACGATACAATTCAAAGAAAAAATCTGCTAATCATCAAAGATGAGCCAGCATAATTTTACTTCGGATTGTGCCGTATTTACGCAACCCAAAGGCTCCTTCACTAAATTCTCATCAGTCTCTCGCTTTTATGATCATTGTCGAAATTCACTATCGATCTAGGAAAAGGTAAAAAGTCAAATATCAAATATCACTATTTTTTCTACCATATCGGGCCTCTTAAGGATAGTGAGGGTGGATCCATCATTCTGCTTGTATACCTCGACCGAGTCATCCTGAAGGGAATTACGGGAGTTGATGGAATTAACAATGGATTTTATCTTGTAGAGCAATGAAATAAGTTATTTCTTAAATTGTTTTTTACTAATTGATTGACCTCATTAGCGTGCATGGACGGGCAGACTTCTGAGAACTTGCTCATGCCAATGGATGTCTCCTGGAATAAATAGCGATTTTTGATATTTGATCTTTAATCTCTGATCTTTATAGTATGGAATGCATGTCTCTCCATGGCTTGCGCAGAACAGAGAAATAGCATGTGCAATAGAAATGTTGTGAACAGAAATATGCAAAGTCCTTCGGCAATCGCTCCCCTCCCAATTAGTTCTTTCTCCCCCCAAACCCTTCCGTGCAGGGTTATCAAATCGCCCCTCCAACCTCATCGTTAAAGATTCTCGTATTCGTCCCTAAACCCCCATTCTTTAAAAACTGCCACCGAGCCAAAACCGAAATCGCCTTATGCGACGGAAATCCATCTATCCCTCTTCTGATCCTATACATATCACCTTTTATTATTATATTTGATGGAATAAAGAAATAAATAAATAAATAAATAAATAAATGGACTAACCGAAGCAGATCTTATGGAGTGCATGTCACCCATGGTGCTGGTGGCCACTGTGGACGAAGTGAGACGAGTGGGAAGATCAGCGATCTGGATTTGCATAAAGTCACACCTCGAACTAATTCGAAACTCTCGTTTTCTTTGTCAAAGAGAGTATAGCCAATGCGGAGAGTAAAATTATCTTGTGGTGTGCATACCGTGGAGGTAACCGTGGATGTAGTTAATCCAGTCGGTAGATCAGAGATCTGAATTTGCGTTAAAAGTTGACAAACTAAATATTTTCGAAATTTTGTGGAGCGGATTATAAATTTTTCAACGCTTATCAACGCATATGTTTTTTTTAATCTTGTGAAATACCGCTATATATCGTACACTCAACAAAATTCGACCCATCGTAGAAACATTTACTGCTAGTCACAAAATGTCAGTAAATGTTTGTGAATTTTACAAACACGATTTGAGCATGCGATTATTTGCTATTTTTATAAATTTTCATTATCATTTCTATGTTTCCCATGTTTAGTTACCTACTGGGGCACAAAATAAAACCGAAATAACGTCTTTTGAATACTTTGTCGAATTTCGGTCGGCCAAGAAGAGTCAGTTTGCGATTCTCCCAACTGTTTATGGAGACTACAAACTACAATTTCATTTTCCTTGACTTCCGCCGTCGTACTGCATTTCTTACGCTTATTTCATGTATTTGTTATGTTAGTCGTTCTATTTTTCTTTGAAAATTATTGTACTTCATCTCCTTCAGGTGCTTGATCGTCGACTGACCCAAGGGACCTTGTCGAAGCCCTTTTAAACATGGATATAGTCAGCCGTTCAATTAGAGAAGTTTTATTCCATTGTTTTCTTTCTATTTGCATGTATTTCCTTTATTCCTTTAATAGGACGAATCTTTACGAATGACACTTTATGTGCTATTCAGGTTCAGTTGATACTGGACGAATGAAGTGCCAAAACAAGGAACGAAGATCAAGAGCACCAAGGATTTATCAACGACAACATAAAAGGTGAGAAAACGTCGTTAACTCCAGTTAGACGACGCACAATCAGCAAGAAGATCACTTGCTTCGATCAAACTAGAAAGAACTGACTTTTATGAATGAGAATGCCAACTAGAACTAGGTAGCAGTTCACAGCTACAGTAATTCGTTAAATATCAACTACATTGCTCAATTACAGAATAGAGTTCATCTGCGATCGATTACGACAACAACAATCAAGCCAATGCATATACAGTCCTGCAGAATCGCGGCCTTAACAGGCGTCACGCCACGTCACGCGACGTGACGCCTTGATCGCCATGCAGTTTTGTGCTCAACTGTAAGTGTTTTAGGTGTCTCAAATACGTTTTTAATAAGCTATTCGGTCATATGCATGCAATGCACATAAGCAAAGAATAGAAAAATATTCTAAAATTAATGAAAATTAATTTTTTAAAATATGGCACGGCAATTCAGTGGTGTGGTGTATATACCGATAATACCGAAATTCTCAATTATCGATTGGGAAAATGAAGAATTACGGTATAACACCACAAAACGGTATTGCAGTGCCATATTTTTAAAATTGATTTTCATTAATTTTAAAATAATTTTCTATTCTTTTCTCATGTGCATTATATGCATACGACCGAATAGCTTATCAAAAACGTATTTGAGACACCTAAAACACTTACAGTTGAACACAAAACTGCATGGCGATCAAGGCGTCACGTCGCGTGACGTGGCGTGACGCCTGTTAAGGCGGCGATTCTGCAGGACTGTATGCTATGTGGAGGTGGACCTTCTCACCTTTTGGGTTGTCGTTGATAAATCCTTGGTGCTCTTGATCTTCGTTCCTTGTTTTGGCACTTCATTCGTCCAGTATCAACTGAACCTGAATAGCACACAAAGTATCATTCGTAAAGATTCGTCTTATTAAAGGAATAAAGGAAATACATGCAAATAGAAAGAAAACAATGGAATAAAACTTCTCTAATTGAACGGCTGACTTTATCCATGTTTAAAAGGGCTTCGACAAGGTCCCTTGGGTCAGTCGACGATCAAGCACATGAAGGAGATGAAGTACAATAATTTTCAAAGAAAAATAGAACGACTAACATAACAAATACATGAAATAAGCGTAAGAAATGCTGTACGAAGGCGGAAGTCAAGGAAAATGAAATTGTAGTTTGTAGTCTCCATAAACAGTTGGGAGAATCGCAAACTGACTCTTCTTGGCCGACCGAAATTCGACATATTTTTCTTGATAGCTCCAATAATATTTTGCTATTAAAATAATCTATCTATCATGAAAAGGTGATTTGTTAGCTGACAATAAAACATCATTGTGAAATGAAAGGTCCCTTCCCTTGCAGGAGTACAAATTAAAATTAACTCATTTTGAGCGATGTTAGCATTATTTTTGTCGCATCTTATGGGCTGGTTGTCTGAGCTACTAACCGATGAAGATCTTCTGACCGTACCACCTACGTACGTGGATGTCGTGAGACGTGTGGGGAGATCATCAGCCTGAATTTGCATAATCTAACATCATATTACAGTAAATTCGCAATAAATTCCATATTTTCTATATATAGACACGGCAACACAGTGTCAACACCTATAACAACAGAAGGCGATACAATTGTATTTCCAGACGATGAGGATGAAGTCGATGTAGTCTGAAATTAAAGATCAAAGATCAAATGACAACAATCGAAGCTCGAAGGACCAAATATTAAAGATCAAAGTTCAGAGATCAAAGATCTAAGATGTTACCGTTGTTGTTTGAGAACGTCTGTTGGCAGGGCGTCGATAACGGGGCAACATCGTCAGTGGCTAGAGAAAAGACGATTGGAGAGAACCGCTGTGAAGATGGAAAGATACGAAAATGAAATGGTTGGGATGAGAATATAATTTGCACTGCATGCATGAAAATGTTCTTCTTTCATTATTCATATTGGGGTGGACATAAGTGCAAAAATATATAACATAGTATGCGAAAAGATGGAAAATTACTGCTTTTATGTTTGCAACATAGAAAAAGCATGCGAAAGGGCTGGCGTTCAATTGCCATGTCTCCAGAACTTTTTGCATAACACAACAATTCAGTTCAGCTCATCTTACTGGCTAGATTTATTTTATTATCTCTTTCTTCTTCCGTTTTTTCAGCATTGTAAATTTTCAGATTCATTCACAAGCAAGTTGGCACTAGGTCGGATGAGAACCGAGAATAATAACCGACTGAATGATAACTATTTGCATATGAGAGACAAGTGGTAATGAATAGACAAAGTATGTAAATGGTTATCATCCAGTCGGTTATTATTCATCGGTCCTCATCTGTCCTAGTGCCACAAGTTGTGAAAATGTTACTGGAAAGATTCTGAAGTTTTAAAGGGCACGCGTACAATTAAAAATTGTCTTATAAATAAAAATTGCAATCGTTAAAAAATATGCCTTTTAGTACAGTGTGACGTTTGCCTTACGTGCCTCGCCGTAACGTCAACATAATCTATGCTGAATGCAAAATTTGAACGAAATTTTAGCATAAATTCAAAATAAATGTAATAAATGTAACCTTATTTATATATCTCTACAGCTCTTTCAACATTATGTAACGATTTGCTTTGTCATTCCACCATAATCGAATATAATTTTTTTATAATAAAATTACATTTATTCAATCATAGAAGTTATTATTCGGAGAAATAGTAAGCAAACCGAAATGTCTCAATCACAAACGGATTCTTAGCCAGAAAGGATGTAATATGATAAGATCATAGAAATTTCATTTAAAATGGAACAGGACTGGAGATTCGAAAAGAAAATGACAAACTCACATACGAAAGTGAAAAAAAAAGAAATTATTACACATAATAAAAATGAACAGATTTGCACATTGAGTTCAAGATGTCTCTATTATGATAATTATTTTCAAAAACCATATTTGAAAGACGAAAAAATAATGGCTAAATGAAAACGAAAAAATATGAAAACTTATTGACACTGATGCAGAATAAACCGAAACGTTCACAAGTGAGTAAAGTACGGTTCAGGCGACAAATTTCGAGGTAGATTATAAAGAGAATCAACAACAAACGGGACAGGCTGGGGCGGATAGAACCATTGTGTCATATCACTACCATAGGTGATACCATCTGACAGTCTTATGGAATTCGGAGATTGCAGAGTGGAGTAGGACTCATCGAAAAGAGGAGAAGGTGTAGATGAATATGATAGATAAGGATCGAGATGATGTTGAACATCAACTGGATTGGTGGAAGAGAATGGAGCAGAATCAGAATTAGGTGGACCACAGATTCTCTGAAAATGGGATTTAATAATGTTGTTTATATAAATCAGGAGAATAAAAGCAAAGAGAAGAAATCTATCACATTATCATGCCCTTTTTTGTTTCTTTTCTTTTTCGGATTTTTGAACATCGCGAAAGTGACATGAAGTGTTACAAGTGGAAGAATAAATATGTAATACATGAGGACAAGGCGAAAAAGATTGTGTAAAATAACAGCAAATTGTTCACCTTCGAGGTTACATTTCCTTCCGAGGTTGAATTCTCGCGCTTTCTAGTAAGCTGAGTCGTTGGCTTCTCCTGTAGTGGTTGCTCACCCTCGACAATAGCCTGGATACCACATCATGAATTCACCGTATAACATAACCTATTTTTTCAGGAGTCGCAGAGTTGCGCTGATCAGGCTTTACTTATTCACCGTATGCACATCAGTATTCAAATGAAGAAAAGCAGAAAAGTTATACAAGCTTAAATTTCAAGAACCAAATCCCTGTTTTTGTTATTCACAAAGAAAGGAAAAAAGTTGTCGCTTACCAAAATCGATTCCGGGTTAGGCATGGATTCGGATAGATTGTGTCGATGTTCCTCGACTGCTTCTCTGATTGACCGAAATATCTGTAAAGAAAAATCCTTTTTTCTCAAATATATGCCAGATTCAATGGTCACAAAGTTTTTATCTTGATATAATGTGATTAACAGTAACTGCAATTGAAAGCCACAAATTGTTATGGTGACGCCTTACATCTTTTCACCTAGCAAGAAGTGATTTACATTCATGACGTATTGTCCTATCTAATATATAACTTCCCAGGTACACTGTCTTTCTTGTAGTAACTTCTCTACATCGAATAACCTTCTACTGTAAGTATAAATGAGCATATCAATAAACCCTTTGACCCGCACGCCCATTTACGTTTACAAATGTCACATATTTTAGATGTATGGCAGGGAAAATAAATATTTAAAAATCTAACCTCTGTCTTATATTCAGCGACAATTCCCCACATGCAAAATTTAATCCTATGAAGACTCTCACATCGCTCCATCTTATAGAAGGCTGCGTACGTACACAGACAATTTCTTATCGCGTTCCTCCACTTTGATGGAGCTCTGGTGCTAGCGAAGTGGGGCCACTGCGTTCTGCAAATGATAATTAGAACAAAATACGTAAATAAGGATAACAGACTCTGATCAAAAGTAAAAGAAAAGTAAAAGGGACGAAATAGTCTCCGCTTTTCTTTTCTTTTCGTGGCTTCTGAACGGAGCATTAAAGGGCGAACATACATTATGAAGTCGTAGATGCCACGGACTTGAAGACGACGATCCGGACTGTTCTCGAGGGCCAATAGGATCATCATTGCATAGGAAAACGGTGGTGGCTCGAAATTCTTTATCTCACTTTGTAGTTCGATCGTCTTCTGAAAATATTAGTTAATAGTGTTACATTCCTACAAGAAAAACGTTGTCACTTACCAAAATCAATTCCGGGTTAGGCATAGATTCGGATAAATTGTGTTGATGTTTCTCCATTACTTCTCTGATTGAACGAAATAACTACGAAATAAAGAAAAATCCTTTTTTTCCAAATATACGCGAGATTCAATGATCTTATATATATATATATATATATATATATATATTGTTGTGCCATTGTTACTAGCAGGAGTGTATGGTATTGGGCTACCGTAACCATTTTTTTCATTCGACATACATAGCTCATAATGATAACGCACACGTAGTGGCCATTTCGACAATTTTTGTTAAATCTGACCCACCGAACTTGATCTGACCCACCGTACTTGATCTGACCACCGAGCCGGGTTGCGGTAGTTTACTGTAGTTTACAATAGCTCATAATGATATCGCGCACGTAGTGGCCATTGCGACAGTTTGTAGTGAAATCTGACCTTCAGAACTTGATCTGACCCACCGAACCGGGTTACGGTAGATTACTGTTGTTTGCAATAGCTCATAATGATAACGCACACGTAGTGGCCATTCCTTCAATTTTTGTGAAATCTGACCCACCGAACTTGATCTGACCCACCGAACTGGTTACGGTAGATTACGGTAGTGTTGCAGATGCTGATCACATTGATACCCATCTCATGCTTCTATGACCCCTACGAACCGAGTTATGCCCCGATCTGACACACCGAACTTGATCTGACCCACCGAACTGGGTTACGGTAGATTACGGTAGTGTTACTGATGCTGATCACAATAATACCCATCCGAAGTTTCTATGACCCCTACGAACCGAGTTATGCCCCGTTGCCGAAATGTCGGTTGCCGAAATGTCGTTTGCCGAAATGCGGTTGCTGAAATGCCACCCCCCCCCCCCCCCCCCCCCCCCACTGATTCTCAACCAGGATCCGGGTTGACAACGGCCGAAGTCGAAAAAGTTACGGTTGTCCGAGACCAAATACTGGTTGCCATTATATCAGCAGTGAGCCAACTTGTATCTTCATGGATACCGTAACCCGAACTACCGTAAGCGCAACGGGATTTGCGTTAACTTAGCAACAAAATCATAAGGTACGGTATCTAGATTACGGTAATTCGAGTTATGGTATCCAGAAAGATAAAAGTTGGCTCACTGTTGATATAATGGCAACTAGTGTTTGATCTGCGGTCATCATGAATTTTTAGACCTCGGCCATTCTCAACCATGAACATGGGACGGATGAAACAAATCAGTTCGCGATTCCCGATGGTCACTTTAGCCCAATACCGTACACTCCTACTGATAGAAATTGTAGAACATTTGTTGTCTTATTGTTAGGCCACCTCCAAACCGATTTATGATCCGTTGCCACTCACGTCGTTTTCAATAGTCAAGAGCGGTCGTCTGTTTTATCGTCCGTCTTTTACTCGTTTCTGACTTGATCCTCCCAACACGGAACTGGCCAGCCGTGGGAGTACGGCCCATACCATGGTTCTTCAATTCTTCATGGCAACCATGAACGTCCTTTCCCTTGCCACCGATGGGAGGACCGTTCTATTCGATCAAGCAACTAAGAAGATAGGAGCTGATATCATTGGTCTCTGCGAAGTTCGTAAGAAGGAGGAAGGCGCAATCGATCTCTCTGGATCAGGAGGGATACTTTACCACACCGGTCGCTTGGATAACCGTTCAGCAGGATGCGGGTTCTTCGTGCATCGGAGGACAAAGTCGAGAGTGGTACGTTTCTTGAGCATTTCGCCCCGTATCGCTGTTTTGGATTGCCGCATGCCTCATAACGTCTTACTAAGAATCGTTCAGTGCTATGCTCCTTGTTCGAATCATTCTGATGATAAGTACGATGACTTTCTATGCCAATTAGAATCAATATTTCGAGAGAAAGTGCCAGAGCAACGGAGTTTTCGAAAAGTTTATAAGATTATCATGGGCGACATGAATGCGCGAGTTGGTGACAGGAAGCCAGGGGAAAACTCAGTGGGAAAATTCGGATTTGGGGATCGAAACGATAGAGGGGAGAAGGTTGTCACTCTTTGTGAAAATCTGCGCTTGCGCATAGGAAACACTATGTTTAAAAAGCAGATTAGCCGTTGTTACACTTGGGTTTCTCCCACAGGTACCGCTGCAAATAGGATAGACTATATATTCTACCCTAAGGACTTCCCCGTTACTGATGTCGATGTGGTTAAAAAACTGGACTTTACAAGTGATCATTTCATGGTGCGAGCTTCGGTTACACTGGGAAGTAGACCGCGCGATAGTCACGGAGGGAGGACAAATGGTGGCGTTCTGGATCGGGATTTGTTCAAAATAAATTTGAGAAGAGAAGTGCACACAGAGAAAAAGCTGTAAATTCGAAAAGCTGTAAGCTCATTTACGACACAGGGGGTGTTAAAAAGTGCACTCATCATGTTCATTTCTGAACACTTTTTCGGGTATACTGTAGAGCACTCAAAAGGCTGTTGTTCACGGAACGCGCAAGCAGTTTTCCTTGGCGCGTTAAAAATGTCGCTTAGCTGACGTGCTTTGTGCACAGTTATTTCGAATCATTTTTTCCCTTTTATTTGTTTATTTCTGATATAGTTATGCTTTTCCGAGAACTGGAACCGATTTTGAGTAACGCGTGCATTATATTTTACCGATGGGTTGTCCTACTTATCCGTATACCGCATTCATTTTGTTTGTTTTACTTGTTTTCTTGTTTTTCGCACTTTCGTTTCCCCAAGCATCCTTCCCCTTCTTTTCCCGTTACCCTCCTTTGCTAGTCTATTTCTAACGCAGCTTTCTCTTTCTCTTGAGTACGCAAAGCAGTGATCTGCTACATGACTTTATCTACCTTCAATAACGGGATTTACCTTTACCTTTTAATTTTACCTTTATGTTCAGGACTGTTTGAGCATAGCTCGAACCTCAAGCACCAAAATGGAGGTCGGAAAGATGTCTCTGTCGATGAAGGATGTCTATCAGGATACGGTACTAGTTATTTATTCGTTGTATGTTGCTCTAGAAGCGAGTTGATAACTCACATACATATCAATAAGAGTTCAATATCTGTTGTGGCTCCATGCATAGGTAGAATATCTAGGTTGCAGATTTCCATAATGTCGTGCTTTTGAGAAAGACAAAAGATCCCAGAATGCGACCAGGCTTTGTAGTTTGAAACGTACTTTTCGATCTATTTTTTCATTATGAAAAAAATTATTGATTGATTGATTTAAAGTGGATTCATTGGCTGAGTTACTGATCAATTATTGATTGAAATATTGATCGATTATATATTTTATTGATTGAATTATTACAGATGAGGGCGCCGGGGAGGATATCGAGATCGAATTGGCCGAGGATGATCCAGACTTCCTAAGAGTTAGTTATATAGTTATTTAAGTAATTATGATACATGACATGGCTTTACGGTCATACATTTTCGGCGCAATCGCAGGATTTTTTTTTGCATAATTGTTCGATTTTCGAAATATCGATCCCCACATTATGAGGAATGAAAATGTATGCTCACCCAATTTGTCTTATCGATCTTAAAACATGCATTGGCTATTTCTAGGTCAAAGGTTGTGATGACAACAATGCATACTCGGTCAAATGTGCAATCTTGCGTGTACTTGCAGCATGAGACGTTTTGAGGCTCGCAACGCGCTCGACATGCCGGACCGTGCGCTTCTCGACGCGGACTACCTGAGCTGGATGGTGAGGAGGCGGATCTCCAGGGAGTTTGACAGGTACGGTAGATTTGGGGTTACGGTAGTTGCTTGAGGTTAGGATAAGCCATAGGTCGAATAGCTAGGTTATCGATTTTCACAATGCGGTCAGGGTTTTCGATTTTTGGCAAATTTTGCTCAAAATGCGGTCAGGTTTCTCAATTTTTGTGAAATTTTGCCTTAAAATGCGGTCAGGTTTTTCGGTTTTTGGGAAATTTTTAGTTCAAAATGCGGTCAGGCTTGGTACCCTGTAACATACTTTTCGATCTATGGGATAAGCTCAAATGAGTACGCTAAAGAGATGATGCACAACTATTCGAAGGTACAGTACTACTGTAGGGTGACTACTGAATACGGTAGGTTTGGGCAGGATTATTGATTGATTCCTTATTCTAGATGAACATGATTGTGGTGGAGCTCAAGTCGGAGGCGCTCAAGGATGAAGGAGCTGCGGGTGAACTGGAACCTGCCGAAGCTCACGCTCGGACAGGTACGGTAGTCTGTCTAGTCAGGAACCTCATCATCGATTGATGGTGGAATTATTAATTGACATTATTGATTGATAGCGGCAGTATGATTTTGTAATTATCGATTTGAATAGTTTTGGCCATGTTTAGTGATTGATCTGTGTCCCTGAATATCTTTTGCCTATCCAGGTCTGGGACGCGGGCATCCAACGTCAAGAGCACTCTATCAAGCAGATTCTGCTCGTTGCTCAGGGAGAGCTCGCACTGAAAATGTTCTTCAAGCAGGTACGGTAGGACCCTATTTTCTGATCGCGAACTGACTTTAAGATGCGCGAGTACTGGCAATGGTAGGCTAATCAATTACAAAAAATTTCGTGAGAGGATGCCGCTATTTTAGTTAATGATTTTACCTTCGTTCCGGGAGAGTAGTTGCAACCTACATAGTGGTTAAATAACATAGTGGTTAAATAAAACCAATATATAGTTTGAGCAGTAAATTCGCGAAAAGAAAAAAATCCGAGAGTTAAAAATGTGGAGAGTTTTCTCCAATTTTATTTTCTTTTCGTAACTTTTGAACATCACGTAATGATGCCATCTTCCAGGTAGTTCCTCTCCCGAAGGCCCTGTCGTCTGTGGTGGCTACGGTATGACGACATCGGGCGAGCATCGACTCCTTATTGAACTATTCTTCGTTCTCCATCGAAGGTACGGTACTTGATATTTATTGATTGGTTTATGCGAAAGATAAGCTAATACTTCGAACTCTTTTGTAATGACAGAGAAGTGATTGTTTACAGAACGAAGTACATTCAACCCTTTTCTTTCTGAGTTGATGGTAGATCAACAGTAGATATTCAGTGGCTTGTTAGCTAAAATCACATATTTTTGTCTTTCTTTCACGAAATCTGCAAAAGTGCCCTGTATTTATAAGCCAACCAATGTCTGAACTGACCCGTACTCACAGTGTGGATACTCGAAAATGTACGTGGTTTATTGTTGCTTACGCTAAAGGAATATGTCAAAATTAGTTTAGTTGGAACTGTGCTGATTGGGTGTGTACAGTGATGTTACCGTACTCCTAGGACATACTTCTACCGTAACCTTGACCCATTGCAGGTCCGCACTACTGTGGCGTCGGCTCGGACACCATGAGATAGCTGGGCGGATATCCGTAAGTCAACTCAATTCGGCATTTTGTGTGTAACATTTTGAAATCTTGGAAAGATTTCTGGGTGATGATTAGATTACGATATTTGACAAAAGTTTCTCTCACTTTAAGTTTTTTTTATTTCTTGCTGTCACATTTACTCAATATATAAATAAATAAATTATTGCTTTAGTCATAGGTGGGCGCGTGAAAACGAATACTTTTTGCACACAGCCTTTCCTTCCCACGCGGGGCCTTGCGCATAGCTTTGCCTCACAAAAAATGACAAATTTCAAGTCAAATCTGCAAAAAAATGGCCATGCGCATAGCCTTGCCTTACAATTCTCCGGTTTGCGCACAGCCTTTCCCCCAGCGTGCCCACCTATGGCTTTAGTTGTCTGAGGTGCACAATCAGTCCGTTTCCTACTACGATCCGCACGGAGGACGCGATAATGAGAGGTACGGTACAGTATCAGTGGTGGAGTTACGGTAGGAGGGATACTGTAGATATGGTATATGTTGGCGTGAACTGAAATGAGTGCAGTAGGGGGGATACTGCATGCATTTTAAGTGTTGTACGTATAGGAATCTGAGATGGTAGGATTGATTATATGTATCATTAATCGTACGGTGGTGTGCGGCATATCGATTGGCTTATGACATTTAATAGTTGATTTATTGATTTAATTTTGTTCCAGTGCTCACTCGGCTAGTGCACTCGTCTACACAGATGACGTATCGTCGGTTCATATGGTGGGAGGCGCGAGGGTGAGTATCGATTTATTTATTTATCGAGACCATAGCCAAGGTTATAAGTATAACGAAAAAATGGAGGGGGGTATGGATTCGGCAACGAATCTTAAATCGGTTGTGAGATGGCTTGTGGAAACGAAAGTTTTACCACTGTTACCATTATGAGTGTACGGTAATGAGCTACCGTAACCGTCAGGAATCGAGAACTGATTTTTTCTTTCGATCAATGAGCCGGGGTTCATGGTTGAGAATTAGCCGAAGTCGAAAAATTCATTATTGTCCGGGACCAAATACTATAATCAGTGAGCCAACTTAAATTTTTCTTTTTACCGTAACCCAAACAACCGTAATCCAGCTACCGTACCCTATAGTATTGTTGCGAAGTTCACTGCAAATGCTGGTGCGTGCATTGTAAAGTCTGGGGGAGAGGTGGACCGACCTGCATACCGTACTCCGCTTACAGTAACATTAGTTACAGTGATCCTGAATGTAGTGAACTGACTTTATTTTCGAAATTCGTTTTAAATTTCCGTTTTTTTGTATATTCATGCTCAGCTCGTCGGAGATATTTTATTTATATATTTTACAATTCCAAAAAGTGCACGCACCGGAATTTGAAGTGAACTTTGCCACAATATTATGGGCTACTGTAGGTAGATTACGGTAGTTCGGGTTAAGGTATCCACACAAATAAAACTAATCGTGAAATTTTCTACCTCGTCCAATTCTCAAGGGTTGAATGAAAAAAAAAGTTAACGATTCCTGACGATAACCCAAAATCGTACAGTCATGCTGATAACAATAGTGCTTGTTTTTTTTGTTATCATTTGCCATCTCCCATCCGATTTATTATCCGTTGCCGAATCGATCGCCCCTGGCAAAATGTACTAGTTAAAGCTTGATTTATCGATTGATTTGTATCATATGATTACAGATTCTTCTTCATCCAATGTTTGCGAGCACTCGGGCAATAGGCAGGCCACTCTACAGACAGAAGATGAAGGTTATTGATTGCAGCCGGAGTTTTTGCACTATTTGTTGTAACTAAAACCTGTTTATGGATGTTTATTACCGCTCAATTGTTCTGATAATTGTGATGATAAATTCATATTTTATACTATGATGATTATAGTTAAACTGGCATAATTTTCTACGAAATAAATGCTATGAACAACTGAAAGGAACAAAAATATGGGAAGGATCCAGCCTGCCGGGGGGGGGGGGGGGGGGGGGTGAGGGGCTATTTACAGCCATTTGAGTGCTTCATACAATACCCACGCGCGTTATCACAATAACACTCATTTTGTCTGTTTCTGTGAACACCCGGGTGATTCAATCTAATGAGGATAAGGCCGAACGAGTGCTCCCAGTAACAGCTTTTTCTCTGTGTGTGTATGGTACCCCAATCAATGGTGATTATGGTAGACTGGTGTCATTAATTCAATCAGCGGGTGACTCCTCTACAATACCTATAACCGCTGTTCCCCGGTATTCTCATAGAACCATTAGATTGTTTTCGGAAAGATCAAAGATCAAACCGACCGCACAGGGAATGTCTCGGGTGCAGTGGGTAGCTGTAAATAAGGCGCTTAGAGGAAGCATCCAACAAGATGCAGTTGATCGTATGACTAGGATGGTTGAGAAAGCAGTGGAAGAGGGTAGAAATTATGGGAAAGCAGTCGGTGATCAAAGAGTGGGAAGGGAGAGAATCATTAAGATGCAGGGAAACGGCGGTATGGTCAGTTCACAAGCTGAAATTGAAGGAGTATTTAGAGATTATTACAATAATCTGTACCGAGGTGATGGTGGGCGCAATTACCAAGTGAAAGAGACTGAGGAGGAATTTGTTCCTATTGGAAGAGACGAAATAGAGAGAGTGCTAAGTAATTTCACTTCAGGTAAATCACCCGGTGAGGATCGAATTACGGGGGAAATGCTAAAAATTGGCGCGGAAATCCTTTCCCCTTATCTGGCGTCTATATTCAATAGGATTCTCAAAGACGGTATTATTCCACCTGGTTTCGGGGACAGTCGCACAATTCTTTTACACAAGGGCGGGGACAAAACAACACCCAAAAATTACCGCCCTATTTCTCTCCTACCGGTTATTCAAAAAACCCTCACATCGGTAATTAATAGTCGAATCGGCCGATCATTAGATGCTCAAAGATCACGTGAGCAACAGGGATTCAGGGCTGGTCATTCAACCGCAGAGGGAATATTTATACTAAATACTCTCATTGGGAACTGCAAGGAGTACAACCGCCCCATCTACCTCCTTTTTCTTGATGTTAGCAAAGCTTTCGATTCGGTGCTGTGCGATTCCGTCTTTTCTGCACTCGAACGGGATGGGGTTCACTCCACATTCATTCGATTTTTGCAGTCACTCACAGTGCAGAGTAAGAGTTCTATTGTGGTCAACGGAAAAGGAGTAGACGTTGCAATAGGGAGAGGTGTTCGCCAAGGGGATGGTCTAAGCCCGCGACTATTCGTTTCGGTACTTGATGCAGTTTTCAAAGGAGTAAACTGGGCTAGGAAGGGAATACGGATTGATGGGGAGTACTTATCACACCTTTTGTATGCTGATGACTGCGTCCTTATTTCTCACGACTCGCGCCAAATTCAATCCATGGTGCGAGAACTCGAAAAAGAGTTGTTGAAGGTAGGGTTGCGGTTAAATGGTACAAAAACGGAAGCTCTCACAAATAACCCCAATGGTAGACCAGTGGTTGTTGGAGGAGAGATAGTAAAGGTAAGGGAAAAGGTTGTATATCTGGGGCAGGAAATCACACTTGGAGATGGAAGATTTACGGGTGAACTTCATAGAAGGATTAGAAGCGCGAACTGGGCATTCTCCAAATATGCGGAATTTTTTCGTAAAAAGGGGGTTCCTATGTGCTTGAAGAAACGGCTATTTGACGGAGTTGTTCTCCCCGCATTCCTATATGGCGCCGAAACATGGTATCTTACTAGACAACAAAAACACAAACTCTCCGTTGCTCAGCGCAGACTCGAACGAAAGATACTTGGCGTCACTGTGCTTGATCATATTTCGAGCGAGCGTATGCGTGGCATGATGAGACTAAAGGACGTGGTGAGAGAGGCGGTGATTCGGAAATGGATGTGGGTCGGGAGGCTCTCGAAATCGTGTTGTGATCGATGGAGTCTAAAAGTGCTCGAATGGGTGATAAGACATTTCGGAAAAAAAATTTGGGAAAATAACAAATGGGAGAAGTCCAAATGGGAAAAGCCAAATGGGAAAATACTATTTGGGAACATCAATCTCGGAAAAGGACATTTCGGAAAGTTTTTTTCGGAGAAGGACATTTCGGAATAGGACATTTCGGAAAGTTCTTTTTCGGAGATTCAATTCCGGAAAAGGACAATTCGGAAAGTTTTTTTCGGAGAAAGACAGTTCGGAATAGGACATTTCGGAAAGTTCTTTTTCGGAGAAGGACATTTCGGAATAGGACATTTCGGAAAGTTCTTTTTCGGAGATTCAATTCCGGAGGGGGGGGGGTGACATTTCAGCAACCGCATTTCGGCAACCGACATTTCGGCAACAGGGCATAGCTCGGTTCGTAGGGGTCATAGAAAAATGAGATGGGTATCAATGTGATCAGCATCAGTAGCACTACCGTAATATACCGTAACCCAGTTCGGTGGGTCATATCAAGTGCGGTGGGTCAGATCGGGGCATAACTCGGTTCTTAGGTGTCATAGAAGCACGAGATGGGTATCGATGTGATCAGCATCAGCAACACTACCGTAATCTACCGTAACCCAGTTCGGTGGATCAGATCAAGTTCGGTGGGTCAGCTTTCACTAAAAATTGTCGGAACAGCCACTACATGTGCGAAATCATTATGAGCTATTGCAAACTACAGTAATCTACCGTAACCCAGTTCTGTGGGTCAGATAAAGTGCGATGGGTCAGATTTGGCTAAAAATTGTCGGAATGGCCACTACGTGTGTGATATCATCATGAGATACTGCAAAGTACCGTTATCTACCGTAACCGAGTTCGGTGGGTCAGATCAAGTGCGGTGGGTCAGATATCGCTAAAATTGTGTGTCAGATTAGAGTAAGCATAACTGTAACTAACAACAGCGGTATGCGGTAAATGACGTTAAAAATAGCTAAATTTAAAAAATTCAATTTTCAAATTTTATTTGAAAAAAATTGCTAGGACCCGACAAGCTAGTTATGAAACGTTACCATAATGTCGGTTGTGTTATTACTAAAATCTGACCCACCGAACTGGGTTACGGTAGATTACGGTACTTTGCAATAGCTCATGATGATATCACACACGTAGTGGCCATTCCGACAATTTTTAGTCAAATCTGACCCATCGCACTTTATCTGACCCACAGAACTGGGTTACGGTAGATTACTGTAGTTTGCAATAGCTCATAATGATTTCGCACAAGTAGTGGCTGTTCCGACAATTTTTAGTGAAAGCTGACCCACCGAACTTGATCTGACCCACCGAACTGGGTTACGGTATATTACGGTAGTGCTACTGATGCTGATCACATTGATACCCAAAAAAAAGAACCGAGTTATGCCCCGTTGCCGAAATGTCGGTTGCCGAAATGCGGTTGCTGAAATGTCACCCCCCTCCAGAATTGAATCTCCGAAAAAGAACTTTCCGAAATGTCCTATTCCGAAATGTCCTTCTCCGAAAAAAACTTTCCGAAATGTCCTATTCCGAAATGTCCTTCTCCGAAAAAAACTTTCCGAAATGTCCTTTTCCGGAATTGAATCTCCGAAAAAGAACTTTCCGAAATGTCCTATTCCGAAATGTCGTTCTCCGAAAAAAACTTTCCGAAATGTCCTTTTCCGAGATGAAACTTTCCGAGATGTCCTTCTCCCAGTTGGATTTTCCGAAATGTCCTTTTCCGAATATTCGTCTCCCAAGTGGTATTTTCCCAAATTTTTTTTCCGAAATGTCTTATCACCCTCGAATGGACTCCGCGTGGAAAAAGGAAGCGTGGAAAGCCGGCAATGCGATGGAGAGATGAATTCGTAAAGGTCGCTGGTCCTCAATTCATGCAAATAGCAAGACACGATCGGACTCGATGGAGAACCCTAATGGCGACCCAGCTAGAATAACCTCCAAATGCTGATAAAGTTGTTTAAATGTAAAATGTAAAAATGCCGAAATGGGCGTTGCCGAATTGTCCACCCCCCCCCCCCCGGATTCATGACGCATTGTCTTATTAACTATATAACTTCCCAGGTACTGAATTTCTTCCATTAACTTCTCTACAACAATCCCTGTTTCTCCTGTACGCATACCTTCTACTGTATGTCAATAAATCCTATGACACGCACACTTACTTACTTGTAGTTAACAAATATCAAATATTTTATATGTATGAAAGGTAAAATATAAATATTAAAATCTAACCTCGGTCTTACGTTCAGGGACAATTACCCATATGAAATATGTATTCCCGTGGAGACTCCCATGTCGCTCCTCCTTGTAGAAGTATTTGGTCTTAAACAGACAACTTATTATCACGCTCTACCAATTTGACGGAGCTCTGGTGCTAGCGAAGTGAGGCCACTGCGTTCTGCAAATGATAATTAGAAAAAATACGTAAAGAAGGATAAAAGAATCTGATCAAAAGTAAGAGAAAAGAAAAGAAAGGGACGAAATAGTACGTAAAACGGGGAGAGTTTTCTCCGCTTTTCTTTTCTTTTCGTGGCTTCTGAACGGAGCATTAAAGAATGTGACCCTTGAGTTGGCATGACTGACTCTCGCCACAATAAGCATGTTGGCTATTGTTTATATTATATGGTAATTGGCATAAGGGATAATGAGAAAATGAGAGAGTCAAGTATGAAAATCGGATGGGCACTCTCTACATGCCTGCGCATGGTGAGCTTTAAACATATCGGGAATCAATATCAGATGTCTTTCGATTCGTGTGATGAATCTCTATCATTCTATCCGAACAGTCTCATTACGAAAAAACTCGAGGGTCTCCTTCTTTAAAGGCGAACATACGTTATGAAGTCGTAGATACCACGGAGTTGAAGACGACGATCCGGACTGTTCTCGAGGGCCAATGAGATCATCATTGCATAGGAAAACGGTGGTGGCTCGTACTTCTTTATCTCATTTTGTAGTTCGATCGTCTTCTGAAAATATGAGTTATTAGTGTGACATTCCCACAGTTTCTCGTCACTAAACAATCGATTTTTTTGAAATTACTATCACAATTAGTGCACCCTCGCTTGTCTTTCTTTCAGAGAATAATAAAAAATGGAAAGAAATAATTGTGCGTGTCTGGTCCCGTAAGTAAATAGCCGTAATGCAAACACATCGGCCTTGTATTAAAACAAAAGATGCAGAACAATTTCGTACTGGTCTGAGAGGCGGAAGGAGCTGTCCCATGGGCCGATGAGAATCAGATTCCTCTCGAGGTCTACTGAGCTCGTCCTGCTCCAAGCACTCCTCCAGTTGGGGAGATGGAGTAGAGTAACGATGAGTTCCAGACTGAAGATAATATTTGATAATATATTAAGAGAGATGGCCGTTAAGATTCGACCAAATATACGCGAGATTCAATGATCATATTGTTTTTTTATCTTGATATGAGGCCGTTTTCGTAAGAGTCGAATAAAATATTTGAAATCTGGCACAGTCAAAAAATTAAATTTTGGGGATCGGGGTTCTCAATGGTGCTGATGACGATGGTCATGTTCATTTTTCACCAAAACCCACCGTTGAGGCCAGACGACGTCGCGTTGAAATCGCGTTTTCAGTTTTTTTCTCCTCAACCGATTACACTAAAATTTGTATACGATGTCACCAGGGGCAGAATTTGATGACGATCACGCCTGTCTAATTCATTTTTCATGAAAAATTATTAGAAATTTTAAAAATTTGAATTTCTCTCAAAGGCAATTTTTAGCGAGATGCATAGATCGGACCGTAATGGCTTCAGTATTCCATGGAAAAATTTTTAGCCAATTTGTCCACTCTCTCGTCCACTTCCCTTCCTTCCTATGTCGGTCGCCTCACCTGCCTCTCTGCTCTCTCGTACCACCACACTCTCTCGCCTCTTGCCTCCACTCCAAACGGCAAAATGACTACACTAAAAGTTGATTTTCTCGAAAGTACCTACCACAAATTGGCTAAAAAATTGTCCATGAAATCCTGAAGCCATTACGGTCCGATCAATGTATCTCGCTAAAAATGCAATTGCCTTTGAGAGAAATTCAAATTTTTAAAATTTCTAATACTTTTTCATGAAAAATGAATTAGACAGGCGTGATCGTCATCAAATTCTGCCCCTGGTGGCATCGTATGCAAATTTTTGTGCAATCGGTTGAGGAGAAAAAACTGAAAACGCGATTTCAACGCGACGTCGTCTGGCCTCAACTGTGTAGCGACTTGTCGCTACTTTCATTCATAATCAGTTTATCCCACAACAATACTATTCAAATTGGTATAATCCAATTACCAATCATTCTTATCATCAAGCCACTAGGATGTTCGGATGCGAGACATGGACGCTGAGGGAAAGTGAGAAGGAAAGACTGCGTATAGCACAAAGAAAGATGGAGAGAAGAATGATCGGAATAACGAGACTTGATAGATGGACGAATGAAAGAGTAAGAAGGAAGACTGGTGTTCGGGATTGGGAGATGGAAGCGAAGAGAAGAAAATGCAGATGGGCAATGAAATTGAGGAATATGGAAGAACAAAGATGGGCTAGGAAGTTGACTACATGGATACCTTACAACCATATTAAAAGAAGACAGCCTGGACAACCTCCTCTACGTTGGCGAGATGAAGTGAGAAGAGTCATAGGATCGTTTTGGTGGTCTATACCAATGGATGACGCTAATCGCGTCATTACTCATCTGACCTAAGTCTGTCTGATATGATAAATGAATTTGAATATAAGACCATTCCATCATCAACCACTTCACCTTATCGGTCCGATCCAGAGAGTCGTCAATCTCGTATTCAGTCCCCCAATATCAAGTGGTTAAACCCCACACCCCAATATCAGTGGTTAAACCCCACACCTCAATCCCTCAAGTGGTTAAACCCCACACCAACCTGTACGATCCCCAATCATTTTAATTATAAATAAATATATTAATATATCCTTTGTATTACACACTACCATTGTACCAAATAAGGGCAAGGGTAGTTCTCCTCCGTTGTATTCCATAGTCAGACAACACTCCCGTCGGGAGTCGTTACATGGTGCACGGTCAAATCAAACAAGTCCCGCGGGGCAGCAAGCATTCAATCCACATAAATTCATTCAAATTCATCAATCAATCTATATCACATTTCCATTCAATCATTGAAGTTCAATTTCATTTCATCCAATCAATTCAATCCATTCAAGCTCACCATGAGTGAGCATAATCACACAACTACTACTCAAAGATCTCAGTCAAATGCTGGTCCAACTAGACCTCCACGTATGCGAGATCTACTATACCCATCAATTGATATTATCATAAATTCAATTAACGATATCAATCAAACTATTCCTCTTTTAGAATTTCTACTGATTGGAGTTGACACTTATGAGGAACTCATACCTCTTCGTAGTGAAGCTAATCAAACAATCTCAAAACTCAATCAACTTCTCGATGAGTTCAATACAGTAACATCTCAATCAACTTCCAATTCAAACAAATCTACAATGGAAGTCTCAAATATCTCGCATTCAATATGGAAAGAGGACGTGAACACTCATGTCAAATGGTTAATCCATGAAATAAAAGATGCCATCAAATTGGGTGAAGATTCAGTAGTGCTTAATAAACTATTCAGTACCCCACAAAGACAAATTGATCGTAATGACACCATCCCGTACACACATGGGAAATGTCAACCTTCTCTCCCTCCTCTTCCCCCAATTGATATTCAGTCATTCCAAGAAAATGATCAATCTCAATATCGATCATTCAACACTCTATCCAATACTACTCATGAAGACGAGATGGATTCAAATAATCCGTCCGTCAATTCCAACTCATATCATCCTCGTCAAATGAATGATAAACCAGAGGATATTCTCCCAAATGGTCTCCAACGTCAATCATCTGACCTAGGAAATATCCTTGGTGGTTCATCTATATCAATCAACAACACTGATCAGACTTTCAATTGTAATTATATTGCAATAACACATGATCAAACTACTGATAATCATCAATCATTCCACCAAAAGGTGGTTGCATTAGATCCAGTAGAATATGTTGACTCTAAAGCAGACACTAAATCTCGACAAGACGATGCAATCATAGAGAATCGTTTCATGAACACCATCCAGAATACTCATCAAGAGTACATCTCTCACATTGATCCATCTCATACTATCAATCCCGTCATTGATCTATCAGAAACTCAATCAGATCATAACTTTGCTGCGGCAGGTGTTATAAGAGAAGATCAGAGTGATATTGCTTAATTAGTCACTATCAAAGAAGATAAAGCTATGTGCCCTCGTGAATTCAGAGATCATACTCTATCTCGATTACGAGAACTAGAAACTCATAATCATCTCTGTCATTCTAATATGATTCATAATAAAATCTCAAATTCACACATATCGCTATCATCTCAACATACCCTACCCGTCTCTGTTCTCGTTGAGGCGGGAGGAAGTCATTCTTCCTTCAATTTAATCAGTCAACTAAGTAATTATCTACATCCCACTTACTCAATCAATATAGATCATCATCAATTATTCTTATTCATATTCCAACCAATTACAAATGTGAAAAATCCATCCAATATCAATCTCCCCCCAATGACAAGACTCCCATATCTCATATTGTTCCTGATTGCTTGTACATCTATTCTACTTCTGTTCCCTCAATCTATACTTAGTCTTATTTATATTTCAGCCTATTTCGAAGGTGAACAATCCGTCCGATGCCTATCTACACGTTATAAGAAGACACACGATCTACATCTACATCTACAATAATTCCCTAAGTCCCCAATTCCTCTTGCTACGCCCGGAGTGTAGCGACTTGTCGCTACTTTCATTCATAATCAGTTTATCCCACAACAATACTATTCAAATAGGTATAATCCAATTACCAATCATTCTTATCATCAAGCCACTAGTAAATAAG
Organism: Parapristionchus giblindavisi; assembly: GCA_943737045.1. NCBI lineage: Eukaryota > Metazoa > Nematoda > Chromadorea > Rhabditida > Diplogasteridae > Parapristionchus > Parapristionchus giblindavisi. The sequence continues at coordinate 280,814 of CALSFV010000236.1, forward strand.
ACCAAGGGAAGTTCTCCTCCGTTGTATTCCATAGTCAGACAACACTCCCGTCGGGTGTCGTTACAAAAAAAACAACTGAAAACGCGATTTCAACGCGACGTCGTCTGGCCTCAACGGTGGGTTTTGGTGAAAAATGAGCATGACCATCGTCATCAGCACCCTTGAGAACCCCGATCCCCAAAATTTAATTTTTTGACTGTGCCGGCACTTGGTCGTTTCTTACACAAACGGCCTCATATAATGTGTTTAAAGTAACAGCAATCGAAAGCCACATATTGCCATGGTGACGCCTTACATCTTTTCACCTAGCAAGAAGTGATTTGCATTAAAGGGAAAGTTACCTTTGTCAAAAACCCCACTTGAACGACAAGTCTCTCACAGCTAAATCGGGCATATGGTAGATTGTTAATAGATTAAGAAAAAAATTAGGGCCCAAGGAGTAGCCCAAGGAGACCCATAAAGTGGAGTGGCCTGAATCAAAATTCTTGGCGCGATGTCCGGACTATGCTCGAGTCTTACAGATCCGGTCTCTTAATAGTGTGACATTCACACAGTTTCTCGTCACTGAACAATCGATTCTTTTGAAATTTCTATCACAATTAGTGCACCCTCACTTGTCTTTCTTTTAGAGAATAATAGCTACGAATCATGAAAATTGGAAGGAAATGATTTTGCATTTCTGGTTCCGTAAGTAAATAGCCGTAACGCAAACACATCGGCCTTGTATTAAAACAAAAGATGCAGAACAATTTCGTACTGGTCTGAGAGGCGGCAGGAGCTGTCCCATAGTCCGGAGAGGTTCTGATTCTTCACGAAGTCCAGTGAACTCGTCGTGCTCCAGGAACTCTTCGTTTGGTGGAGATGGAGTAGAGTATCGATGAGTTCCAGACTGAAGATAATATTGATCATTGTTTGAATGATTCCTGCTCTCTGTCTTTCTCTGAATACAAAAAGTAATGGCACATTTGTTGGTACATCCCAATTTGAGTGAAACGAGATCTAGTGATGAACGTTCATCATCGAAATAAGAGAAAAGCGATCTCAATCGCGAAAGTGACATAAAGTGTTACAAGTGGAAGAATAAATATGCAATATATGAGGACAAGGCGAAAAAGATTGTGTAAAATAACAGCAAACCATTTCCTTCCGAGGTGGAATTCTCGCGATTTCTGGTAAGCTGACAAGGGAATGGCCTCAGTTCGCGGAAAGCAAACTGGATAAAATTTTGCATAGGCATAGCTAAACGTATTGTAAGAGCATCGGTAAAATTCAAAAATCCTGGCGTGCAAAAGCCGACTCAGAAAATCGTTCCAAAGCTTGGTCACATTTGTGAAAATTCCGCCTCAAAGCGATTTTTCGACTCATATTCTGTTCCTGAGTGAAGAGAACAAGTGGAACGGTGGCAAAGTGGCCAGTATCTTGGGAATCTTAGCGAAAAATCGTTTTGAGGCAGAATTTTTAGGCGTGTGACCAAACTTTGGACCAATTTTTTGGTACGGCTATTGCACGCCAGGATTTTTAGACTTCACCAATGATCTTACAATACGTTCAGCTGTGCCTATTCAAATTTTCATAAAGTTTGCTTTCCGCGAGCTGAGACCATTCCCTTGTGAGTCGTTGGCTTCTCTGTAGTGGTTGCTCACCCTCGACAATAGCCTGGATACCACATCATGAATTCACCGTATAACATAACATAATTTATCAGGGATCGCATAGTTGCGCTGATCAGACTTTAGGTATTAACCGTATGCACAGCAGTATTCAAAATGAAGAAAGATTGTGGGCACTTCTTCGGTTTCTGGCCACCGATTGAAAAGATTGAAATGGGGCTGGGGTGAGGTGGGGTGGGGGTGGCCAGAAAACCGAAGAAGTGCCAGACTGTGTATACAAGTTTAAATCTCAAGAACGAAATCGCTGCTTTTGTTATTCACAAAGAAAAGAAAAAAGTTTTGGCTCTGTTCTACTTTACGGGTCCCATGGAAGTTTACCGGTCCCAAGAAAGTTTACGGGTCCCATGAAAGTTTACCGGTCCCAAGAAATTATAACGGTCCCAAGAAATTTTAACGGTCGCATAAAACTTTACCGGTCCCATAAAACTTTACCGTTAACATACGAGTAGAAAATTCAGGAAAAGTAAGCGCTCTAACAAGGGAATGTTCTCAACTCACCATGGAGTTATGACTAGAGACATATACCATTCGAACCGTCATGTGATTCTGTCTGGAAATCCGTTGAGTCTACTTGCCACGAGCTTCTGGTATTCGAAAAAATCGATAATGAAATGTTGTTTTTCGAGATTTAGCAGGCCTACATAAAATTCACTTCACTGCTTAATGAACCTTCTAGTGTAGTGCGATTAAAAATATATATTTTTGGGGAAAAAGCTGAAATAGACTTTGACTTAAATTTTATAAAATGTTTGCAAAAAATTGGATGTAAGGTGGGAACGAACCAATAACCAATTATAATACATGCATGCGCCTTGTACACTACACCAGATGGTTCATTGAGAAGAGAAGTGAATATTAAGTTTACCTACAAAGCCTCGAAATACAACATTTCATTATCGATTTTCTCGAAAACCAGAAGCTCGTGGCAAGTAGACTCAACGGATTTCCAGACAGAATCACATGACGATTCGAATGGTATATGTCTCTAGTCATAACTCCATGGTGAGTTGAGAACATTCCCTTGTAAGATTTTCATAACTTCATTCACTACGCTGTGCCAGTAATAGGATGAATGAGTACGTTTATATGACCATATCAGCATTTGTCATGTAATCGAGAGATTGAAGATGCAATGTGTTGTTCAGAAGTAGATATAGCACCCCACCTCTCTTTATCAATTAGCCGTTATCTCCTTTATTACACGATAAACTCTAATGAGTAATTGAGTTTTTACTATCAAAATGCAATGAAAAAAATAGAATGCAGAAAAAAAAACTAATTATTTCCGATTCATGGGACCGGTAAAGTTTCATGGGACCGGTAAAGTTTTATGGGACCGTTAAAATTTCTAGGGACCGGTTAAATTTCATGGGACCGGTAAACTTTCATGGGACCCGTAAACTTTCTTGGAACCGGTAAACTTCCATGGGACCCGTAAAGTAGAAAAGAGCCAAAGTTTTCCCTTACCAAAATCATTTCCGGGTTAGGCATGGATTCGGATAGATAGTGTCGATGTTTCTCGATTACTTCTCTGATTGACCGAAATATCTGTGGAGAAAAATCCTTTTTTTCCTCAAATATATGCCAGATCACACTGTTTTTTCTTGATATAATGTGACTAACAGTAACAGTAATTGAAAGACACAAATTGCTATGGTAACGCCTTACATCTTTTCACCTAGCATGAAGTGATTTGCATTCATGACGCATTGTCCTATCAAATATATACAGTAGACGACACAATTATATCATATTTCAGTATTTCCGTCATAAAATGCATAAAAGTGGGCAAATCTTTCCCAATTTTTTACAGGTAATAATCCGTCTATGTATGGTTCTTTGGGCAATTACTTGTTGAAATACCACAAAAAGCAAAATTTTAAAAATTATTTTGCCAAAATTGTGAAATTGACGTTTTTCTGTTTTATTTTATAACAATTTTTATTTTATACTTGTTCTTTTTAATTCATGTTACCATTCATTATTTTATGATTTAGAGTATGGGTAGGCTTCGTGGAGCAGCCCGTTTAACATGGCAACATCAAAATACGATGGTATGAGGAGCCCAAAGAGGAGACACACAAGTGCAGCTTTCGCAGCAATTCAACTTGTCCCAATCAACGATTTTCCAGGAGCAATTATTGGAACACGTAAACCTCACTGACTCGCCATGTCATCGATTGCAACCTCCTGCGGGCACTACGAAATAACACCCAAATGTCGACAGTCATGATCAAATCGATCTCCCAGCCATCTGGAGAATCCAACTTGTCCCTCCACACTACTCAACGTAGTAAGAATGATGCTAGAGTCCATACACGTTGCCCGGCTAAGAAGCCCTTCATCAGTCCAAAGAATCATGCATGAGAAAGTGGAGTGTGCATTCGCGTATCGACACCGGGGACCAGCAGAGTAGCGAAATGTGCCAGACTGCATGAATTTGACACTTTAGATCAAAAATCGATGACATGGCGAGTCAATGAGGTTTACGTGTTCCAATAATTGCTCCTGGAACGTTTCCAGGTCTGTAACGGGTAAGGAACTTGGAAAATTGTTGATTGGGACAAGTTGAATTGCTGCGAAAGCTGCACTTGTGTGTCTCCTCTTTGGGCTCCTCATACCATCGTATTTTGCTGGTGCCATGTTAAACGGGCTGCTCCACGAAGCCTGCCCATACTCTAAATCATAAAATAATGAATGGTAACATGAATTAAAACGAACAAGTATAAAATAAAAATTGTTAGAAAATAAAACAGAAAAACGTCAATTTCACAATTTTGACAAAATAATTTTTAAAATTTTGCTTTTTGCGGTATCTCAACAAGTAATTGCCCAAAGAACCATACATAGGCGGATTATTACCTGTAAAAAATTGGGAAAGATTTGCCCACTTTTAAGCATTTTATGACGGAAATACTGAAATATGATATAATTTTGTCGTCTACTGTAACTTCCCAGGTATATAACTTATAAGGTAAGATATATAACTTTCTTCCATCAACGTCTCTACAACAATCCCTGTTTCTACTGTACGTATACATTCTACTGTACGTATAAATGAGCATGTCAATAAACCCTATGACACGCACACTCATTTACTTAACAAATGTCACATATTTTGAATGTATGGTAGGTAAAACAAATATTTAAAAATCTAACCTCGGTCTTACATTCAGGGAGAATTCCCCATATGCAATTTCTCATGTTGTGAAGACTCTCATGTCGTTCTTCCTTGTAGAATGCTTTGTTCATACACATACAGTTTCTTATCCCTCTCTTCCACTTTGACGGAGCTCTGGGGCTAGCGAAGTAGGGCCACTGCGTTCTGTAAATGATAATTGAAAAAAAACGTAAATAAGGATAAAAGAATGTCCTCAAAAGTAAAAGAAAAGTAAAAGGGACGAAATAGTCTCCGCTTTTCTTTTTTTCGTTGCTTCTGAACGGAACATTAAATGGCGAACATACTTTATGAAGTCGTATATGCCACGTAATTGAAGACGACAATTCGGACTGTTCTCGAGGGCCAATAGGGTAAGCATTACATAGGTAAATGGTGGTTTCTCGTAGTTCTTTATCTCCTTTTGTAGTTCGGTCGTCTTCTGAAAATATGAGTTAATAGTATGACGTTCCCACAGTTTCTCGTCACTGAACAATCGATTTTTTTGAAATTTCTATCACAATTAGTGTGCACCCTCACTTGTCTTTCTTTTAGAGAATAATAGCTACGAATCATGAAAATCGGAAGGAAATGATTTTGCGTGTCCGGTCCCGTAAGTAACATAAACACATCGGCCTTGTATTAAAACAAAAGATGCAGAACAATTTCGTACTGGTCTGAGAGGCGGAAGGAGCAGTCCCATAGGGCGATGAGAATCAGATTCCTCTCGAGGTCCACTGAACTCGTCCTGCTCCAAGTACTCATCATGTTGTGGGGATGGAGTAGGGTATCGATGAGTTCCAGACTGAAAATAATATTTGATAATATATTAAGAGGCATGTTCTCTAACACTCGATCATATTCGACCACCCCCTGACGCGTGCGCTAGATTTGAGAACTGTGGGTCCATACTTGGGTGTTAAGAGTGTCACCGGCACTTATTCCACAAAACAGAAAATTCATAAAATTCAATTTGAGTGCCTACTTTCACGGTAAATTTCTGAATTATTGCAGTTTGTCGACTCGAATGCTGCGACAATGAGCAAACGACAATGACAATGTGAAGTTTCAGCATAGTAGAACTGAAATCCCGGCATTCGGCTCACTTTTGAAAAATCGATTTCCATGTCCCAGGGGTAATGGTAAAAAAAATAAATTTTCCGAAATAAACGATTTTCATATTGATTATGTACATTGCAAGGCACTAAGACAGAATGTTACAGAACGCAAATTGGAAACTGATTCAAACACAATTCTGATTTTTCGCACGCATTCAGCACGAAAATTTTCGAAAAATGGTTGAAAGGAGAGATCAGCCATTGAGCATTGGCTGAATATTATTCACATCATTAGTACATCACAATAAGCCGCAGAAATGAAAACATTACGGAACTTCTTCGGTTTCTGGCCACGCCCCCCCCCTCAACCCCCTACCCCTCCATTTCGATTTTTTAGATCGAGGGAGGACGATGTCCACAGGGGCGAAATGCTCCCCGAGCTCTCCTCAAAATGGGAGAGCTCTGAGAAGGAATCGAGTGTTTTTATAGGGAAATGGGGGGTGATATGAAAATGAAATTTAATTAGGATGAGAGAGCATGGGAAAAGAGGACACAAAACTCTCATTTCATCAGTCTATCAATCGTGATGCGGTTGGTTTTACCACAACCGAGAAGAGGGTCGGTTACTACGTGAAATGATTGCGAGAGGAGAGAGGAGGAGGGGGGGGGGGGCGTGGCCAGAAACCGAAGAAGTGCCAACATTTAAAACTTGAGAAATTTTGAATTCTTCGGTCCATGACCGTGAAAATCGAAATTTTCAAACTCATCCAAGTGATGGGCTTCTTGTTTCATTTTACTCGTCTCGCCTCAAAACTTTGAGTTGGCCACAATTCCGCACCAATCGTTTGGAAAATACAACATTTGTTCGCTTACCCCATCGCTGACGGAAATTCTAGCGAAAAATTCGGCAACTGGGTCTAACGTGGAGAACCCAGTTTTAAGTGAAATCAAAGCAGAATTGCTTAGGCTACAATACCTGGTCGGTAAACTGGAGCAAACTACAACAAGGGATGATGTGTCCGAAAAAAGCCAAAATTTTGAGTCAAAAAAGTGGTTCAGGAATCAACGCGCATTCGATGCTAATATTAAATTAGCATCGAATGCGCGTTGATTCCTGAACCACTTTTTTTTACTCAAAATTTTGGCTCTGTGCACTCTAGACGCATTGCAAATGGTAGTTAGACTTCATCTCAGCAATTCGAGAATTATGATTTTTTAAACTTTTCGCAATTAAATTAATTTTTCTAATAGCCTGAGGGCAGAAACAGAAAATTTCAGCTGTTTTGTGTAATAAGAATCGGAACATCATCTGGATTCGAGGTAGAGAATGAAGCAGAGTCATGTAGACTATAGATGACTTTCCGAGGTTGAATTCTCGCTTGATTAGGAATATCTCATCTTTTTACGCACACTGTCCTTTTTTGTTTCATTTCTTTTCTTTCGTTTCGACTTGAAAATCGAAAAGTGATGTTCAGTGAGTGTAGCAAGTGGTCGAAAACTATTATATTTCAAACGAACAATTCTCCGTACAGGGTAATATTTCGAAGAATAAATAAGTAATAAATGAGGGCACGGCGAAAAAGATTATGCAAAAAATAACAGCAAATTGTTCACCTTCGCGGTTACATTTCCTTCCAAGGTGGAATTCTCGCGATTTCTGGTAAGCTGAGTCGTTGGCTTCTCCTGTAGTGGTAGCTCACCCTCGACAATAGCCTGGATACCACATCATGAAGTCACCGTATAACATAACATATTTTACCAGGGATCGCGTAGTTGCCTGATCAGGTACTCAACGTATGCACACCAGTATTCAAAATGAAGGAAAGAAGAAAAGGTATACACGACTTAAATTTCAATAACCAAATCCCTGTTTTTGTTATTAAAAAAAGAAAGGGAGAAAATGTCGCTTACCAAAATCAATTCCGGGTTCGGCATGGATTCGGATAGATTGTGTCGATGTTCCTCGATTGCTTCTCTGATTGACCGAAATATCTGAAAAGAAAAATCCTTTTTTCTCAAATATATGCCAGATCACACTGTATTTTTTCATGATATACTGTGATTAACAGTAACAGTAATTGAAAGCCACAAATTGTTATGGTGACGCCTTACATCTTTTCACCTAGCATGAAGTGATTTGTATTCATGAGCATTGTCTGATCAAATTTTTTCCCAGGTATATAACTTATAAGGTAAGATATATAACTTTCTTCCATCAACGTCTACAACAATCCCTGTTTCTACTGTATGCATACCTTCTACTGTACGTATGAATGAGCATATCAACAAAAACTTTGAATAAATATTTAAAAATCTAACCTCGGCCTTAAATTCAGGCAAAATTCCCCATATGCAAGATGTCCTCCCATGGAGACTCTCATGTCCCTCCTCATTGTAGAAGGCTTTGTTCATACACAGACAGTTTCTTATCGAGTTCTTCCAGTTTGACGGAGCTCTGGTGCTAGCGAAGTGGGGCCACTGTGTTCTGTAAATTAGAGTTGGCTATTCGGGGGTTGCGGGGACCGCAATGGCTCGTAAAATCATTGCGGGCCCGCAACCTCCAAGAGAGGCGAGGTGGAGCGATTGCGGTCGCTAAAAGTTTCGTAACGTCACTTCTGTAATATATATATGTGCGCGGGCAACACCAGACGGGTTTGAACTCGCGGCAGAGGTGATGAGAATGGGGCGTGGTCTCTATGCGGGCCCGCAATGCGACGCCGGCCCGCATTCACGTTGCGGGCCATTGCGGGCCCGCATCCCGAAACCCGAATACTCTCGTTTTTTCTCCCAGTAGGGCCCCAAAGTGGGCGTGGTCTAGCTCCCCCACTAGGATTCTAGGACAGGAGAGATGGCAAAGTGGTCGGATCTCTTCCTACTAGTTTCCTAAAAGATTTCCTAGTTGGATCCTAGACAAAAGCATGCGGCCGCCCGCATAAAACTGCGCATTTGATGCGGTGCAGCTTTTGCCGAGCGCGTTGCGGCCGACGCCGTTCACAAGTTTCTGTGTTTTTATATCCCTACATTTCTCAATTTGTTTTTGGTTATTCAATATTATACTATAATTACTTATATTGTTTCGTGATGCGTAGGCTTCAACTGCTATAAATGTTACAAAAATAATTTAACGGATGAATCCGTTAACGTTCAATCCCAACCCTGATACACATGTACATATTCATATCTGTCTTTATCCATAATTATTACAGGAAGGTGGAAGGCGTATGACGAATTATCTATTTTCCGGCCCCAGATCATCTTACAACTTAACAACTTTACTTGTTAGCAATTTAGAAACTACTTTTAGACATCCCTCACCTACCCGTACATGCGCGTATGGGTCGATTTCGGAATCTCCTCCGTAAACTTTGGCGTTTCCCTTGTTAGTAAAAACCAATTACATAACATATTTAACATAACATAGTTTATATAATAGGGTGATTACTGTAACATTCCAGGAACGAGTACGCGTATCGCAATACAGTTGATATTCATCGTCCGCAACCGCCTCAGAATGAGGCCGACGACTATTCTCCCAAAAATCCTTCATCTAATGCAATCCTATATTCTATAAAACTTTGTATGATTCTCTAGATCCCTCTAATGCAGACATTTCGACCCTGTAATACTTTGATATAAGAATTTGTTTGATATTACTTTTAATGATTTACTTTTTACACTGTTATACCGATTTGTGTCAGTTGATACGGTATTGATACTATACGTTTTCTCCTTCGTTGTTTGGAATATTGATATCATGCACTCTTGAATAAAAAAGTCATTTTACGATAATTCTCGCATCTACAGCATCACATAGCAAGACCACGCCCCTCCCCCACTAGTTTCCCAGGACTATCTACTAGTGGTATCCTAGGAACAGAAGGGTTCCTAGTGGGGAACTAGGAAATCTCCCAAAAGTTTCCTAGCTAGCAACACACTGGGAAATATGCTGGGGCCCCACTGGGAGAAACAAACGAGAGTAGGCAACTCTACTGTAAATGATAATTAGAAAAAATAAGTAAATAAGGATAAAGGAATATGCTCAAAAGTAAAAGAAAAGTAAAAGGGACGAAATAGTGCGTAAAACGGGGAGAGTTTTCTCTTCTCTCTTTTCTTTTCTTTTAGTGGCTTCTGAACGGAGCATAAAAGGTCGAACATACGTTATGAAGTCGTAGAGGCCACGGACTTGAAGACGACGATTCGGACTGTTCTCGAGGGCCAATGAGATCATCATTGCATAGGAAAACGGTGGTGGCTCGTACTTCTTTATCTCATTTTGTAGTTCGATCGTGTTCTGAAAATATAAGTTCATAGTATGACGTTCCCACCGTTTCTCGTCACTAAACAATTGATTTTTTTTTGGAAATTTCTATCACAATTAGTGTGCACTCTCGCTTGTCTTTCTTTCAGAGAATAATATAAGAATCATGAAAATTGGAAGGAAATGATTTTGCGTTTCTGGTTCCGTAAGTAAATAGCCGTAATGTAACCACATCGGCCTTATATTAAAATAAAAGATGCAAAACACTTTCGTACTGGTCTGAGAAGAGGAAGGAGCTGTCCCATCGGACGATGAGAATCAGATTCCTCTCGAGGTCCACTGAACTCGTCCTGAACCAAGCACTCTTCGTGTGGTGGAGATGGAGTAGAGTATCGATCGGATACAGACTGTAAATAGTATTGATTATTATTTACTATTATTACTGCACTCTGGCTGCACAATCCCACTTTCCCTGACCATGAGTATGAGAAGTAATGGCACAGCGGAAGGTACAAAAATCTTATTTGCATGAACACGACGGAAGATTTTTCGTAAATGAATAGGTAATGTGACATGTCCATAAATATACCTTCGTTGATACATTCACTCTATCGAAGTCGAGATTGTAGTATTTATTGTGAAGATCACAATCCTGATACTGATGAATTGATGAAAACCCGAAATTCATCGCTGAAAATGCATTATTTTAAACGCCAAAGCTGATCAACATCAAGAGAACGGATCAGTAGATATGAAACTAATATGAACAAAGAAATATGTAAAGAAAGGCGAAAATAATAAACGTTTCTTCAAGGCACATGCTAATTAGACTCTCCACATACTCTCTCGTAGACCAAGAAAGCGAGAGAGTGTGGCTAGAGCGGAGTGTCGCAAATTTGCTTGGTATATCACGTTAAACTGTGTTGGACAGATTAGAAAGGCGCGATCAATAGCATGACTCTTCCGTTTCTAGACATGGGAAGGGGTCATTGATTGGGTCAACAGTTGGATTGACAAGATCAGCCAGAGGGCGCGATGTCGTTTCCTAAAGAATCCCTATAATTCCTTCCGTTTTTATGGTGTCATCTCTACGAAATCAATACAATGGTGGGATGAGTGTAGATTACATTTACATTGAATAATACATTAATGTAAGTTGCGCCAGATGAAAATGAACCGGATAGTTCACCAATAAGTACAGACAACAGACACTTTCTGATTGTCTATTCCCCGTCTGATCGATATATTATATCCTCCTCCCCTCCTCCCGGTTAGGAATATTCTCATTAAATGTACTTCAATCAATGTCTGATGCAGTTTAATTGAAAGAGTGTATCGCTCATCCACTTATTATATCTCTACATGTCACATGTACAGGTTGTACAAGTTAAGCAGGCTACATAAATGTCATATTGTTAGATCCTCTATCGATTTATGATATTACCATATGATGTCATAGAATTGTGACATAATAATTTATATGTACTTATGATACATTTTATTGCATTAAAGTTTCGCATTGAAACCACACAGAGATGAAAGATACAAGAACAATCGAATAGAGCCAAATCTCATTTATCGGAAATGATTCAGACGGAGAATGGACCACGGCTGATGGAGATGTCATCTATGCCTGATCGAGGTCCACGAGAACTGGTCCAGTCGGTTCCGACAGCGTGCTGCACCTGTAAAGACAATTTAGAGATAATTTGCTATAGTATTGCTTATAAATTAGTGTGGAGGTTTGGATTCTTGAGCAGGATTCTCACAAGTTTCATTTTTTCGTTTCGTTTCATTTTCAAAGTTTTATCTGATCTGATAGGTTTTGACAATGCAAATACTATTTTTGAAACCTTATTGTTCTTATCTAGAATGAGTAGGCTGCTTCCGTCCATGTTTCGATCGATATAGATCTGAATACGGTAGAACTGAGCAGTGATAATCAGTGAGAAGGTACAGTACCGATTCTCCAGAGAACATCTTGAGGTGCATCACACGGGACTGAAAAGAATTCATTGAATTTAAAAAAATGCTTGGTCCAGCAGAAAGCCCTGACAAGAAAGATCATAAAAGATGGGACTGATTGTAAATCGTCTAATAAAGGAGCCCCTGGGTTGCGTATATACGATACAATTCAAAGAAAAAATCTGCTAATCATCAAAGATGAGCCAGCATAATTTTACTTCGGATTGTGCCGTATTTACGCAACCCAAAGGCTCCTTCACTAAATTCTCATCAGTCTCTCGCTTTTATGATCATTGTCGAAATTCACTATCGATCTAGGAAAAGGTAAAAAGTCAAATATCAAATATCACTATTTTTTCTACCATATCGGGCCTCTTAAGGATAGTGAGGGTGGATCCATCATTCTGCTTGTATACCTCGACCGAGTCATCCTGAAGGGAATTACGGGAGTTGATGGAATTAACAATGGATTTTATCTTGTAGAGCAATGAAATTAGTTATTTCCTAAATTGTTTTTTTACTAATTGATTGACCTCATTAGCGTGCATGGAGGGGCAGACTTCTGAGAACTTGCTCATGCCAACGGACGTCTCCTGGAATCAATAGCGATAATTGACATTTGATCTTTAATCTCTGATCTTTATAGCATGGAATGCATGTCTCTCCATGGCTGGCGCAGAACAGAGAAATAGCATGTGCAATAGAAATGTTGTGAACAGAAATATGCAGTCCTTCGGCAATCGCTCCCCTCCCAATTAGTTCTTTCTCCCCCCAAACCCTTCCGTGCAGGGTTATCAAATCGCCCCTCCAACCTCATCGTTAAAGATTCTCGTATTCGTCCCTAAACCCCCATTCTTTAAAAACTGCCACAGAGCCAAAACCGAAATCGCCTTATGCGACGGAAATCCATCTATCCCTCTACTGATCCTATACATATCACCTTTTATTATTATTTTTGATGGAATAAATAAATAAATAAATAAATAAATAAATAAATAAATGGACTAACCGAAGCAGATCTTATGGAGTGCATGTCACCCATGGTGCTGGTGGCCACTGTGGACGAAGTTAGACGAGTGGGAAGATCAGCGATCTGGATTTGCATAAAGTCACACCTCGAGCTAATTCGAAACTCTCGTTTTCTTTGTCAAAGAGAGTATAGCCAATGCGGAGAGTAAATTTATCTTGTGGTGTGCATACCGTGGAGGTAACCGTGGATGTAATCAGACAAGTGGGTAGATCAGAGATCTGAATTTGCGTTAAAAGATAACAAAATCTTGTGAAATACCGCTATATACTCCAGAATTTTTTTGAATTTATAAATTTTTCAACGCTTTTAAATACATATTTTTCTTGATGGCTCCAATAATATTTTGCTATTAAAATAATCTATCTATCATGAAAAGGTGATTTGTTAGCTGATATTAAAACATCATTGTGAAATGAAAGGTCCCTTCCATGCAGGAGTACAAATTAAAATTAACTCATTTTGAGCGATGTTAGCATTATTATTGTCGCATCTTATGGGCTGGTTGTCTGAGCTACTAACCGAAGAAGACGTTGTGACCGTACCACCCAGGAAGGTGGAAGTGGTGAGTCGAGTGGGGAGATCATCAGCCTGAATTTGCATAATCTTACATCATATTACAGTAAAATCGTAATAAATTTCATATTTTCTATATATAGACACGGCAACGCAAAAGTGTCAACATCTATATCAACAGAAGACGATACAATTGTATCTCCGGATGAGGATGATGAAGTCGATGTAGTCTGAAATTAAAGATCAAAGATCAAATGACAACAATCGAAGCTCGAAGATGAAGGACCAAAGATCAGAGATCAAGGATCAGAGATCAAAGATCAAATATGTTACCGTTGTTGTTTGAGAGCGTCGAGGAGCATGGAGTCGATGACGGGGCAACATCGTCTGTGGTAAGAGAGCAGATGATCGGAGAGAACCGCTCTGGAGATGGAAAGATAAGAAAATGAAATGGTTGAGATGAGAAAATAATTTGCACTGCATGCATGAAAATTTTCTTCTTTAATAATTAATTATTCATAATGGGGTGGACAAAAGTGCAAAAATATATAACACAGTATGTGAAAAGATGGAACATTACTGCTTTTATGTTTGCAACATAGAAAAAGCATGCGAAAGGGCTGGCGTTCAATTGCCCGATGTGCGATTTTGGCCCAATCAAGTAGCTAGGCCTTCTCATGACCTCCAACCACATCTACCAAAAGACTTTCATCGAAATCGGAGACAAAAAATTTTTCCTAGTGGCAAAGAGGGCCGAATTTGCTACACTTTTACAGGAGAACCGTGTTATGTTTGCAACTTGGAAAAAGAATGCGAAAGGGCTGGGGTTCAATTGCCCATGTCTCCAGAACATTTTGCATAACAAAACAATTCAGTTCCGCTCATCTTACTGGCTAGATTTATTTTATTATCTCTTTCTTCTTCCGTTTTTTTCAGCATTGTAAATTTTCAGATTCATTCACAAGCAAGTTGGGCACTAGGTCGGATGAGAACCGAGAATAATAACCGACTGAATGATAACTATTTGCATATGAGAGACAAGTGGTAATGAATAGACAAAGTATGTAAATGGTTATCATCCAGTCGGTCATTATTCATCGGTTCTCATCTGTCCTAGTGCCGCAAGTTGTGACAATGTTACTGGAAAGATTCTGAAGTTTTAAAGGGCACGCGTACAATTAAAAATTGCTCTTATAATTAAAAAATGCAATCGTTAAAAAAAATATGCCTTTTAAAACGCACTCTCCGTAACAGCGGAGGGGTAGCGACAGGGAGAGGGCACAAAGTTTCAAAATCATCCTAGACCATTCATATTTGGTGGTTAGAGTCCCTAGGGGTGGGATACACTTCAGCCAAAAAATTGGCTCGAATTATCGATTTTTGATCTACCAAAAGTGAAAAAATCAACTTGATTTTTCCAATCGTGTCATATATCATTCGAAAGAGCGTTGAAAGTTATGTAAACATGATAAGTTTCAAAAGATTTCGTTCATTGGTTTTTGAGAAAAATCCGATTTTTCGAAATATAGCCAGATTCTTTTCCTTTCGTTAAATAGCAGACAACATTCCCATCATTTCTTGTCTCTGGGCAGTTGATATATTATGTAAAAAGAGATGGGCTATCCGAATATCACAACTATTTTTACCATCTCCGTTACGGAATATGACATATTGGCAAAAAACCATCCTTTTTTAGCGTTACAATCGTCGACGAGGGTTTGAATCCTGCCACGGGTGAAAATTTTTGCAAACTTTTTTCAATTACTTTTTTGCTTTTAATCATCTTTTTTTCGATTTTAGGACTGCTTTAAGTGATTTTCAATTGCGATATTACATGATTTCAATCCATTTTTTATTTTGCTGGTACGAGAACTTATTTTCTAAAGGAGATCACTTAAATGTTAGTGAAAGTAAGATCATTTCGTAAAAAACGAGAATGTGACTAGTACCAAATGCCACGGTTTTGATTTTTTGATTTTTGATTTTTAGTACTTCATAACAAGCCACATAAATGAAAACATCGCTTAGTGTTAGAGAAGAGATTTTTTTCGTACACTCGAGAAATTAATCACATTGCAAATGTTCCCCTTTTCTTCTTCACTACCGCTTATTTTTTAGTTCTCTTGAAGTATTTCTTGTTTTATCAGATTAATTATTTATTTATCGTTCTTGTTGCAATTCAGGAAGATGTTCAAGATAATTATCTTCTTTCTGCTACTTCTTTCCGCTCACTGTCGACCACCTTCCCATGAAGTGTCTTATGAGGCTCAAGCAGGAACCGTAAAGGTAAGTTATGCAGTTAATGCTGATGAGCACTGTTCTTTTTAGTTCTAATAAATATTATTGAAGCGTCCTGCTGGAAATGGTGCTGAGGATGCCAAGCGCATCAAGCTGGACGAGAAAGATGGCGAACTGAAACTACAGTCGCATTCATGCTATTTTAGCATTGAAAGGAAGAGCAACCTCGAGAACAAAGAACGGAAACCATTCGCACAAGTCTCACCCGATTGTACTGGAAAACTGGAGCAGTAAGCAAAAAGATTAATTCTCGACATGTATATAGCTTAATTTTCAGAATAGAGGAATGGAGGAAAAAGAATGGAGAAAAAAATACAGAATGGAGGAAATTGTTGATTGAATTGGATACGAGCGAAGTTGATGCAATTGATGATGAGGCATTGCTATCTGATGACGAGCTTATAGTCACTTCCATCAGAAACAACATGAATGAAATTTTCAACATTGAAGAAACGATTGAATTGATGTATGGAGAACTTAACGATGTTAATTCTGTTGTGGAAGATGATTCAAATGACAACGATGTATGTGCTTGATGTATCCATTGATAAAAAATGTTTAAAATTGGCTACTTCCATTTTCAGAACATTGCATCGATCTCGAAATCACTTAAAGCAGTCCTAAAATCGAAAAAAAGATGATTAAAAGCAAAAAAGTAATTGAAAAAAGTTTGCAAAAATTTTCACCCGTGGCAGGATTCGAACCCTCGTCGACGATTGTAACGCTAAAAAAGGATGGTTTTTTGCCAATATGTCATATTCCGTAACGGAGATGGTAAAAATAGTTGCGATATTCGGATAGCCCATCTCTTTTTACATAATATATCAACTGCCCAGAGACAAGAAATGATGGGAATGTTGTCTGCTATTTAACGAAAGGAAAAGAATCTGGCTATATTTCGAAAAATCGGATTTTTCTCAAAAACCAATGAACGAAATCTTTTGAAACTTATCATGTTTACATAACTTTCAACGCTCTTTCGAATGATATATGACACGATTGGTAAAAATCAAGTTGATTTTTTCACTTTTGGTAGATCAAAAATCGATAATTCGAGCCAATTTTTTGGCTGAAGTGTATCCCACCCCTAGGGACTCTAACCACCAAATATGAATGGTCTAGGATGATTTTGCAACTTTGTGCCCTCACCCCTCCGCCCTTACAGAGAGCGCGTTTTAATACAGTGTGACGTTTGCCTTACGTGCCCCGCCGTAACGTCAACATAATCTATGCTGAATGCAAAATTAGAACGAAATTTTTTTCATAAATTCAAAATAAATGTAATAAATGTTACCTTATTTTTATATGTTTACAGCTGCTTCAACATTATGTAACGATTTGCTTTGTCATTCCACCATAATCGAATATAATTTTTTTACAATAAAATTACACTTTATTCAATCATAGAAGTTATTATTCGGAGAAATAGTAAGCAAACCGAAATGTCTAAATCACAAATGGATTCTTAGCCAGAAAGGATGTATTATGATAAGATCATAGAAATTGCATTTAAAATGGAACAGGACTGGAGATTCGAAAAGAAAATGACAAACTCACATACGAAAGTGAAAAAAACAACGAAATTATTACACATAATAAAAATGAACAGATTTGCACATTGAGTTCAAGATGTCTCAATTATGATAATTATTTTCAAAAACCATATTTGAAAGACGAAAAAATAATGGCTAAATGAAAACGATATTAAATGACTTATTCACACTGATGCAGAATAAACCGAAACGTTCATAAGTGCGTAAAGTATGGTTCAGGCGACAAATTTGGAGGTAGATAATAAAGAGAATCATGAACAAACGGGACAGGCTGGGGCGGATAGGACCATTGTGTCATATCACTACCATAGGTGATACCATATGATGGGCTTATGGAATTTGGAGATGGCAGAGTGGAGTAGGACTCATCGAAAAGAGGAGAAGGTGTAGATGAATATGATAGATAAGGATCGATATGATGTTGAACATCAACTGGATTGGAGGAAGAGAATGGAGCAGAATCAGAATTAGGTGGATCACAGATTCTCTGAAAATGGGATTTAATAATGTTGTTTATATAAATCACGACAATAAAAGCAAAGAGAAGAAATCGATCACATTATCATGAACTTTTTTTGTTTCTTTTCTTTTTCGGATTTTTGAACATCGCGAAAGTGACATGAAGTGTTACAAGTGGAAGAATAAATATGCAATACATGAGGACAAGGCGAAAAAGATTGTGTAAAATAACAGCAAATTGTTCACCTTCGCGGTTACATTTCCTTCCGAGGTGGAATTCTCGCGCTTTCTAGTAAGCTGAGTCGGTGGCTTCTCCTTTAGTGGTTGCTCACCCTCGACAATAGCCTGGATACCACATCATGAATTCACCGTATAACATAACATAATCTATTAGGGATCTCATAGTTGCGCTGATCAGACTTTACTTATTCACCGTATGCACACCAGTATTCAAAATGAAGAAAAGATTGTGGGCACTTCTTTGGTTTCTGGTCACCAATCGAAAAATCGAAATGGGGGACGCCCCTCTTGAGGGGGTGAAGGGTCCAGATACCGAAGAAATGCCAGACTGTGTATACAAGCTTAAATTTCAAGAACCAAATCCCTGTTTTTGTTATTCACAAAGAAAGTTGTCGTTTACCAAAATCATTTCCGGGTTAGGCATGGATTCGGATAGATTGTGTCGATGTTTCTCGATTACTTCTCTGATTGACCGAAATATCTGAAAAGAAAAATCCTTGTTTTTTTCTCAAAAATATTCCAGATTCAATGGTCAAACAGTATTTATCTTGATATAATGTGTTTAAAGTAACAGTGCTTGACAGCCACAAATTGTTGTGGTGACGACTTGCATCTTTTCACATAGCAAGAAAACATTAGTTCAAAATGCGAAAGAGATGGGAATAGCGGGTCAGAAGGGATGCGGAAGGCGACTTTTTCCAAATCTGTGGCGCGCGGCTTGGTGTGTTTTCATAATCTCATTGTTATGAGACTGCAGTTCATTAGTCAGAGCGGCGCACCTCAGACAGGTTTGGTAGCGCGGTGGAGAGTGCGACAGAGAGAATCATTGGATCCCATCGCGCACGCACATCCGCTCTAATGCACCCCACCAAAGCAGTCTGGCATCCGCCGCGCCATCTTTATATTCAATCTTTTTTTTAAAACCTCATCCAGAGGTGGAAAACTCGAATTTATTGTTGTCCTGCTATTACAGAGGCTGAACTAACGTGAGAAGTGATTTGCATTCATGACTCATTGTCCTATCTAATATATAACTTCCCAGGTACACTGTCTTTCTTGTAGTAACTTCTCTACATCGAATAACCTTCTACTGTAAGTATAAATGAGCATATCAATAAACCCTTTGACCCGCACGCCCATTTACGTTTACAAATGTCACATATTTTAGATGTATGGCAGGGAAAATAAATATTTAAAAATCTAACCTCTGTCTTATATTCAGCGACAATTCCCCACATGCAAAATTTAATCCTATGAAGACTCTCACATCGCTCCATCTTATAGAAGGCTGCGTACGTACACAGACAATTTCTTATCGCGTTCCTCCACTTTGATGGAGCTCTGGTGCTAGCGAAGTGGGGCCACTGCGTTCTGCAAATGATAATTAGAACAAAATACGTGAATAAGGATAGCAGACTCTGATCAAAGGCAAAAGAAAAAGAAAAGGGACGAAATAGTACGTAAAACGGAGAGAGTTTTCTCCGCTTTTCTTTTCTTTTCGTGGCTTCTGAACGGAGCATTAAAGGTCGAACATACGTTATGAAGTCGTAGATGCCACGGACTTGAAGACGACGATCCGGACTGTTCTCGAGGGCCAATAGGATCATCATTGCATAGGAAAACGGTGGTGGCTCGAAATTCTTTATCTCACTTTGTAGTTCGATCGTCTTCTGAAAATATTAGTTAATAGTGCGACATTCCTACAAGAAAAACGTTGTCACTTACCAAAATCAATTCCGGGTTAGGCATAGATTCGGATAGATTGTGTTGATGTTTCTCCATTACTTCTCTGATTGAACGAAATAACTGTAGAGAAAAATCCTTTTTTCCCGAATATACGCGAGATTCAATTATCTTATATTTTTTTTATATATCTTATAATGTATTTAAAGTAACAGTTATTGTAAGCCACAAATTGATATGGTGACGCATTACATTGTTCCACCTACCAAGAAGTGATTTTCATCAATGGGGGGGGGGGGGGCAATTCGACAACGCCCATTTCGGCAACGGATCATAAATCGGTTGGGAGGTGGCCTACGACGACAAAAGTTGTGTCATTGCTACCAGCAGGAGTGTATTGTATTGGGCTACCGTAACCATCAGGAATCGCGAAGTGATTTTTTTTTTCATTCGACCCATGATTCTCAACCATGACCCGGGTTGACAACGGCCGAAGTCGAAAAAGTTACGGTGGTCCGAGACCAAATACTGGTTGCCATTATATCAGCAGTGAGCCAACTTGTATCTTCATGGATACCGTAACCCGAACTACCGTAATCGCAACGGGATTTGCGTTAACTTAGCAACAAAATCATAAGGTACGGTAGCTAGATTACGGTAATTCAAGTTATGGTATCCAGAAAGATAAAAGTTGGCTCACTGTTGAAATAATGACAACTAGTGTTTGATCTGCGTTCATCATGAATTTGTAGACCTCGGCCATTCTCAACCATGAACATGGGACGGATGAAATAATCAGTTCGCGATTCCCGATGGTCACTCCTACTGATAACAATTGTAGAACTTTTGTTGTCTTACAAGGGAAGCACCAGTTGCGACGGAAACGATTTTGAAAGTGAACCATATGGGTAGTTAGGGTTGGGGGGGGGGGAGGGGACCGACAAATCTGTTTTCAAAAGCTGCACCGCGGACCTACTAATCGATAATTTCGACTATTGATTGTCCACCACCCTCAAGAAATCACTGCCCCAAGGCCTACATATTCGGAAAAGGCAGCGATTATCCATGTGAATGATGCAAGGAAGAAGGATGCACTCCTTGTCCCAAGTTTGAGAAGCCGTTCTGCTTATGTTTTTGAAGATCTTGCACCAATACTGATTATTTAGGTGTAGTTCCCCTTGTGTATATCTTCATTCACCGTATTCTATTTGAATGATAAAGCTCTGAAATGTTGATAAAACAATGAAATTGAAGTTGAGGAAGTTTGTAAAAATCAGCAAAAGAATAATGACCTGGACGGGAATCCAAACAAGGGGTACGGGAGTGCTAGTGTGATGCGTTCCTGGTTGAGCCGCCGAGGCACTTGTGCACTCTACGTTGCATCTCCTTGAGTATTTAAGCGGCGCGTGTATCGATCGATATTATCGATTAGTAGGCCCGCGGTGCAGCTTTTGAAAACAGTTTTGGCGGTCTCCCCCTCAACTCTAACTACCCATATGGGTCCCTTTCAGAATCGTTTCCGTCGCAACTGGTGCTTCCCTTGTTAGGCCACCTCCGAACCGATTTATGATCCGTTGCCGAAATGGGCGTTGCCGAATTGTCCACCCCCCCCCATTCATGACGCATTGTCTTATCAACTATATAACTTCCCAGGTACTAAATTTCTTCCATTAACTTCTCTACAACAATCCCTGTTTCTCCTGTACCCATACCTTCTACTGTATGTCAATAAACCCTTTGACAAGCACACTTACTTACTTGTAGTTAACAAATATCACATATTTTATATTTATGATAGGTAAAATATATATATTAAAATCAAACCTCGGTCTTACGTTCAGGGACAATTCCCCAAATGAAATATGTATTCCCGTGGAGACTCTCACGTCGCTCCTCTTTGTAGAAGTATTTGGTCTTAAACAGACAATTACTTATCACGCTCTTCCAATTTGACGGAGCCCTGGTGCTAGCGAAGTGGGGCCACTGCGTTCTGCAAATGATAATTAGAAAAAATACGTAAAGAAGGATAAAAGAATCTGATCAAAAGTAAGAGAAAAGTAAAAGGTACAAATTGGGCGTAAAACGGGGAGAGTTTTCTCCGCTTTTCTTTTCTTTTCGTGTCTTCTGAACGGAGCATTAAAGAAGGTGACCCTTGAGTTGGCATGACTGACTCTCGCCACGATACGCATGTTGGCTATTGTTTATATTATATGGTAATTGGCATAAGGGATAATCAGAAAATGAGAGAGTCAAGTATGAAAATCGGATGGGCACTCTCTACATGCCTGCGCATGGTGAGCTTTAAACATATCGGGAATCAATATCAGATATGTCTTTCGATTCGTGCGATGAATCTCTATCATTCTATCCGAACAGTCGTGTTACGAAAAAACTCGAGGGTCTCCATCTTTAAAGGCGAACACACGTTATGAAGTCGTAGATACTACGGAGTTGAAGACGACGATCCGGACTGTTCTCTAGGGCCAATGAGATCATCATTGCATAGGAAAACGGTGGTTTCTCGTAGTTCTTTATCTCACTTTGTAGTTCGATCGTCTTCTGAAAATATTAGTTAATAGTGTGACATTCCCACAGTTTCTCGTCACTGAACATTTTGTTTTGAAATTTCTATCACAATTAGTGCACCCTCGCTTGTCTTTCTTTCAGAGAATAATAAAAATGGAAGGAAATAGAAAAGAAAAGGAAAAAGAAAAGAAAAGAAATAGAAAAGAAAAATAGAAGAAATAGAATTTGAAAAGAGATATTCCGTTTTTACACTGCGTCAATAATTAATCCCCACCCTGTAATTAACCGTAACGCAAACACATCGGCCTTGTATTAAAACAAAAGATGCAGAACAATTTCGTACTGGTCTGAGAGGCGGAAGGAGTTGTCCCATAGGCCGATGAGAATCAGAATCTTCCCAAGATCCACTGGGCTCGTCCTGCTCCAAGCACTCCTCCAGTTGGGGAGATGGAGTAGATCGATGAGTTCCAGACTGAACATAACATTGATTATTGTGTTAAATGATTACTGCTCTCTGTCTTTCTCTGAATCAGGGATCGCATAGTTGCGCTGATCAGGCTTTAGGTATTCACCGTTTGCATAGCAGTATTCAAAATGAAGAAAAGATTGTGGGCACTTCTTCGGATACTGGACACCGATCGAAAAGATTGAAATGGGGTTGGGGTGAGGGGTGTGGGGTGGCCAGAAACCGAAGAAGTGCCAGACTGTGTATACAAGCTTAAATCTCAAGAACCAAATGCATGTTTTTGTTATTCACAAAGAAAGGAGAAAGAAATTGTCGATTACCAAAATCGATTCCGGGTTAGGCATGGATTCGGATAGATTGTGTCGATGTTCCTCGATTACTTCTCTGATTGACCGAAATATCTGTAAAGAAAATCCTTTGTTCCTCAAATATATGCCAGATTCAATGGTCACAAAGTTTTTATCTTGATATAATGTGATTAACAGTAACTGGAATTGAAAGCCACAAATTGTTATGGTGAGGCCTTGCATCTTTTCACCTAGCAAGAAGTGATTTGCAGTCATGACGCATTGTCTTATCAAATATATAACTTCCGAGGTATACAGGGTGGGGATTAATTATTGTAACACCGTAAAAACGGAATTTTTTTTTCCAAAAAAAATTTTGCTCCGCTCAAATATTTACCAGATAATCCTCAATCATCTAGGAATACAATAAAACAATCATTGCTCGATTCTTCCTCCATTGGTCTTGATGACGTCCTTGAGACGGGAGGGGTACGACTCTCTCACTGTACGCAGGTAGGTGGTGTTCATCTTCGACCACTCCTTTTCCAAGGATTTCTTCAGGGACTACAGCTTTGGGTGGGGAGTAGTGCAGGACCTATCCTCCAAGGTGCCCCAAGCTGAATAGACCAGGGGCTGAGGTCGGGCTAGGAGGCAGCCAATAATCTCCTCGGATGAATTCGGAAAACTGTTCCTTCCGCCACGTCTTAACGATCTTTGCCTTATAAACTGGCGTTCCATCCTGCTCGGAGGTCCACGAGCAGTTTCCGACGTGGGAACGGATTCAGGGGTGCTATGCGTCCTTGACTATTTTCCCTTCACAAAAAACCATTAGGGAGGTGGAAATCCCTGCCCAAACCATTAGTTTTTAGGGTTTGGAGGTGGTATGGACAATCCGACCATTGCAGTTAGCAACCTGGGGGTCCGTAGTAAGCACTCGGTGACTCTGGGGGTTATAGGCGGCTTGCACGATGAACAGATTCTGATCGGAGAACATGATCATAAGGGTCTGCCCTACCTGCTTACAGTGAGAGATCCGTACCCCTCCCGTCTCAAGGACGTCATCAAGACCAATGGAGGCAAAATCGGGCAATGATTGTTTTATTGTGTTCCTAGATGATTGAAGATTATCGGGTAAATATTTGAACGGAACTCGATTTTTTTGAAAAAAAGATATTCCGTTTTTTACGGTGTGACAATAATTAATCCCCACCCTGCATAACTTATAAGGTAAGATATATCCATCAACGTCTCTACAACAATCCCTGTTTCTACTGTGCGCATAAATGAGCATGTCAATAAATCCTTTGACACACACACTTATTTACTTCTCGTTAACAAATGTCACATATGTTGGACGTATGGTAGGGGAAATAAATATTTAAAAATCTAACCTCGGTCTTACATTCAGGGAGAATTCCCCATATGAAATAAATCCTCCCGTTGAGACTCTCTCGTAGCTTCTCCTTGTAGAAGACTTTGTTCATAGACAGACAGTTTCTTATCGCTTTCTTCCACTTTGACGGAGCTCTGGTGTTAGCGAAGTGGGGCCACTGCGTTCTGCAAATGATAATTGAAAAAAAAAACGTAAATAAGGATAAAAGAATCTGCTCAAAAGTAAAAGAAAAGTAAAAGGGTCGAAATAGTGCGTAAAACGGGGCGAGTTTTCTAATCTTTTCTTTTCTTTTCGTGGCTTCTGAACGGAGCATTAAAGGTCGAACATACGTTATGAAGTCGTAGATGCCACGGACTTGAAGACGACAATTCGGACTGTTCTCGAGGGCCAATAGGGTCAACGTTAAGTAGGTAAACGGTGGTTTCTCGTAGTTCTTTATCTCATTTTGTAGGTCGATCGACTTCTGAAAATATGAGTTCATAGTATGACGTTCCCACCGTTTCTCGTCACTGCACAATCGATTTAAAAAAAATTTATATCACAATTAGTGCACCCTCGCGTATCGTTCTTTCAGAGAATAATATCTACGAATCATGCAAATTGGAAGGAAATGATTTTTCGTGTCCGGTTACGTAACAATAAGTACATAAATAGCCGTAACGCAAACACAGCCTTGTATTAAAACAAAAGATGCAGAACAATTTCGTACTGGTCTGAGAGGCGGAAGGAGCTGTCCCATAGGGCGATGAGAATCAGATTCCTCTCGAGGTCCACTGAACTCGTCGTGCTCCAAGTACTCTTCGTGTTGTAGGGATGGTGTTGGGTATCGATGAGTTCGAGACTGAAAATAATATTTGATAATATATTAAGAGGCATGTTCTCTAACACTCGATCATATTAGACCACCCCCAGACGCGTGCGCTAGATTTGAGAACTGTGGGTCCATACTTGGGTGTTAAGAGTGTCACCGGCACTTATTCCACAAAAAAAAAGAAAATTCATAAAATTCAATTTGAGTGCCTACTTTCACGGTAAATTTCTGAATTATTGCAGTTTGTCGACTCGAATGCTGCGACAATGAGCAAATGACAATGACAATGTGAAGTTTCATGATAAGTTAACATAGTAGAACTGAAATCCCGGCATTCGGCTCACTTTTGAAAAATCGATTTCCATGTCCCAGGGGTCATGGTAAAAAAATGAATTTTCCGAAATCAACGATTTTCATATTGATTGCAAAGCACTAAGCCCACCCTGTAAATAGCCGTATCGCAAACACATCGGCCTTGTATTAAAACAAAAGATGCAGAACAATTTCGTACTGGTCTGAGAGGCGGAAGGAGTTGTCCCATAGGCCGATGAGAATCAGATTCTTCCCAAGATCCACTGAGCACGTCCTGCTCCAAGTACTCTTCGTTTGGTGGAGCTGGAGTAGAGTATCGATGAGTACCAGACTGAAAATATTATTGATCATTGTTTTGAATGATTCCTGCTCTCTGTCTTTCTCTGAATACAAAAAGTAATGGCACATTTGTTGGTACATCCCAATTTGAGTGAATCAAACGAGATCTGGTGCGTTCATTTGAAGGAATAAAATATTATTATTATTTTTATTATTATTATTATCTAGTGATGAACGTTCATCATCGAAATAAGAGAAAAGCGATTTCAATCGCGAAAGTGACATAAAGTGTTACAAGTGGAAGAATAAATATGCAATATATGAGGACAAGGCGAAAAAGATTGTGTTAAATAACAGCAAATTGTTCACCTTCGCGGTTACATTTCCTTCCGAGGTGGGATGCTCGAGCTTTCTGGTAAGCTGAGTCGTTGGCTTCTCCTGTAGTGGTAGCTCACCCTCGACAATAGCCTGGATACCACATCATGAATTCACCGTATAACATAATATCATAACATAACATAATTTATCAGGGATCGCATAGTTGCGCTGATCAGACTTATTAACCGTATGCACAGCAGTATTCAAAATGAAGAAAAGGTTGTGGGCACTCCTTCGGTTTCTGGCCACCGATCGAAAAAGATTGAAATGGGGCTGGGGTGATGGGGGTGGGGTGGCCAGAAACCGAAGAAGTGCCAGACTGTGTATACAAGTTTAAATCTCAAGAACGAAATCGCTGTTTTTGTTATTCATAAATAAAAGAAAAAAAGTTGTCTTTTACCAAAATCAATTCCGGGTTAGGCATGGATTCGGATAGATAGTGTCGATGTTTCTCGATTACTTCTCTGATTGACCGAAATATCTGTGGAGAAAAATCCTTTTTTTCCTCAAATATATGCCAGATCACACTGTTTTTTTTTCTTGATATAATGTGACTAACAGTAACAGTAATTAAAAGCCACAAATTGCTTTGGTGACATCTTTTCAACCAGCAAGAAGTGATTTACATTCATGACGCATTGCCCTATCAAATATATAACTTCCCAGGTATATAAATTATAAGGAAAGATATATAATATAACTTTCTTCCATCAACGTCTCTACAACAATCACTGCTCCTACTGTACGCATGCCTTCTACTGTAAGTATAAATGAGCATATCAATAAATCCAATGACACGCATACTCATTTACTTAACAAATGTCACATATTTTGAATGTATGGTAGGTAAAACAAATATTTAAAAATCTAACCTCGGTCTTACATTCAGGGAGAATTCCCCATATGCGATTTCTCATGTTGTGAAGACTCTCATGTCGCTTCTCCTGGTAGAAAGCTTTGTTCACACACAGACAGTTTCTTACCCCTCTCTTCCACTTTGACGGAGCTCTGGGGCTAGCGAAGTAGGGCCACTGCGTTCTGCAAATGATAATTGAAAAAAACGTAAATAAGGATAAAGGAATGTGCTCAAAAGTAAAAGAAAAGTAAAAGGGACGAAATAGTCTCCGCTTTTCTTTTTTTCGTAGCTTCTGAACGGAGCATTAAAGGGCGAACATACTTTATGAAGTCGTAGATACCACGTGCTTGAAGACGACAATTCGGACTGTTCTCGAGGGCCAATAGGGTCAGCATTACATAGGTAAATGGTGGTTTCTCGTAGTTCTTTATCTCCTGTTGTACTTCGATCGTCTTCTGAAAATATGAGTTTATACAAGCAACAGCGTGACCTTCCGTCACAGTCTTATCTTCTTTGAACTATCAATTTATGCAAAATTTTTATCAACTTTTTTTAAATTGTCATTGTTATATAAAGTTATGCCAAAATTAATGCACTCTCGCTGGTTCGGCTTTCAAAGAATTATGAAAAAAAGTAAATCAGTTCAAAAAAAGATGAAAATATTTCGTACTTGTCTGAAAGGCGGAAGGAGCTGTCCCATAGGTCGATGAGAATCAGATTCCTCTCGAGGTCCAATGAACTCGTCCTGAACCAAGCACTCTTCGTGTGGTGGAGATGTAGTAGAGTATCGATCGGTTACAGACTGTAAATAGTATTGATTATTGTTTATTATTATTACTGCACTCTGGCTGCACAATCCCACTTTCCCTGACAATGAGTTTGAGAAGTAATGGCACAGCGGAAGGTACAAAAATCTTATTTGCATGAATACGACGGAAGACCTTTCTCAAACGTAAATGAATAGGTAATGTGGCATGTCCATAAATATACCTCCGTTGATACATTCACTCTATCGAAGTCGAGATTGTAGTATTTATTGTGAAGATCACAATCCTGATACTGATGAATTGATGAAAACCCGAAATTCATCGCTGAAAATGCATTATTTTAAACGCCAATGCATGACAAAGCTGATCAACATCAAGAGAATGGATCAGTAGATATGAAACTAATATGAACAAAGAAATATGTAAAGAAAAGCGAAAATAATAAACGTTTCTTCAAGGCACATGCTAATTAGACTCTCCATATTGGCAATACTCTCTCGTAGACCATGAAAGCGAGATAGTGTGGCTAGAGGGGACAATTTCAGATTAGCACGAGGTGTTAAAGTGTGTTGAAAGATTGGACAGGTTAGAAAGGCGCGATCAATAGCATGACTCTTCCGTGTCTAGACATAGGAAGGGGTCATTGATTGGGTCAACAGTTGGATTGACAAGATCAGCCAGAGGGCGCGATGTCGTTTCCTAAAGATTCCCTATAATTCCTTCCGTTTTTATGGTGTCATCTCTACGAAATCAGTACAATACGGGGGATTACGATAGATTACATTTACATTGATCAATACATTAATGGAAGTCGATGACAATGAAAGTACCCGCCGGACTGCTTCCTAATACGCGATATTGACTAACATATATCGTACATCGAAAAATTGTTGGATCATGATTCGTTTGAACCATTCTGAATGGTTCAAACGAATCATGATCCTATAATTTTTCGATGTACGATACTCTGACTTCTCTATTCCGATGTCTGATTAATATACGCCTTCCCTTGTCTTGGTTAAGATTATTTTCCATCAATACTTCATTTAATGTCTGAGTCAGCTTAATTGTAAGAGTACATCCACGCATTATCTCTCCACATGTCACATGTACAAGTTGTACAAGTTTAGCAATTTACAGTATAGGTCAAAAGTCATGGGACACTTTTTCATTTTTTTATAACTTTTGATCCAGGAAAGCAATCAAGCTCATTTTTTGAGACAATGTACAGAATTTATCAAGGAATAATACCATGATGTGTTGGTGTAATTAAATTAGTTCACTGATGCGTAGTGATGACGCAACCGAAGTACACTTCTTTTGAAAATTCCCATTTCTTTAGTGAAAAGCCCTGCTCTTCAGGAACACTGTGAGAGTGGAGACCCCCACTAGGGCTGTACAGTCAAACAATCCGGAATGGCTCCGACTCCGATTTCAAGCTGTAGCAGGGTCACAACTTTGACCCCCAAAATTTATAACTCAGCTTCTAGATGTGCTAACAACCCGTTCTAAGTGCTGAAATGATGCTAGTGGCGAGTAAAGTTTATCCCCAGATTACGGTAGTCATGGCTCGCCATTTGCCCTCAGGGCATAAAATAAATTTTTTTTGGGGAGGACCGATTTTGATACCCTACCATTCAGAGGGCGGGTCATCCTAAAATTATGGTTCCTGTGCAAGCAGCTTTGTAATGTATCATATATGTATTTCCCTTATTTTGGTTAAGTTCAGATTCCTTTCAGACCCGCAGCAAACGCTCTGCTGAGATCTACTCGGTTGTAGCTACTAAAGATCAAAATACAAAGATCAAAGATCAAAGTTCAGAAATAGTGCAAAAACTTTTATGAACATCTCTAACATACATTGGTGCTTTGCAAATAAGAGATTTCATCAATAGAGGCCCAGGCTCTGGTATTTTGCCACTTAAAGTCTACTTAAAGGTGGTGTCCGGGGAATATTTTCGTGAACAAACTGTGAAGACAGAACGATAGCCAAAGTTATTCTGCATACCTTACATAAATTAGTTTATGCTAATTTAGCTTATTGATCGCCAGAATCGTGAGTGAATCATGCTTGATGTACAGGCAAAGGCGCGAAATTTTGAAAATAAGAAAGTTCGGCAATAGGTTTCGAACCCGCGACGTTGCGCTTGCTAGACAGCGCCTTTACCACCACACCAAGGGATGCACGAATGGAAGTTCTAATTTCTCTCATATCATTTAGCCCTTGAATAGCCGATATGTTATATATTTGCATAGCATTCGAGGGCCTCCATCTTTAAACTACGTCACAGACTTTAAGTAGACTTTAAGTAAACTTTAAGTGAAAGAACATTTGACGAAATGCATTACAGTATACCACACCACTTTAAGTAGACTTACGTCTCACTTTAAGTTTACTTAAAGTCTACTTAAAGTGGGAAAGTTTAAGTTGACTTTAAGTGGCAAAATACCAGAGGGGATGAGAGCAGTGAGAGAGAAAGCACAAGAGCGCGCACCGAATAGACCTCAGCATAAATTTTGCTACGGGTCTGAAAGGAATCGGAACTAAACCAAAATAAGGGAAATAAATATATGATACATTACAAAGCTGCTTGAACAGGAACCATAATTTTAGAAGACCCGCCCTCTGAACGGTAGGGTCTCAAAATCGGTCCTCCCCAAAAAAATTTATTTTATGCCCTGAGGGCAAATGGCGAGCCATGACTACCGTAATCTGGGGATAAACATTACTCGCCACTAGCATCATTTCAGCACTTAGAACGAGTCGTTAGCACATCTAGAAGCTGAGTTGTAAATTTTCGGGGTCCAAGTTGCGACCCTGCTGCAGCCTGAAATCGGAGTCGGAGCCATTCCGGATTGTGTGACTGTGCAGCCCTAGTGTGTGTCTCCACTCTCACAATGCTTCAGAAGAACAGGACTTTTCACTAAAGAAATAAAAATTTTCAAAAAAGTGTACCTCGATTGCGTCATCACTACGCAGCAGTGAACTGATTTAATTACACTACCACATCATGGTTGTATTCCTTGATAAATTCTGTACATTGCCTCAAAAGATCAGCTTGATTGCTTTCCTGGTTCAAAAGTTATAAAAAAATGAAAAAGTGTCCCATGACTTTTGACCTATACTGTACATAAATGTCATTTTGTTAGATCCTCTATCGATTTATGATATTACCCTATGATGTCATAGAATTGTGACATAATAATTTATATGTACTTTTGATACATTTTATTGCATTAAAGTTTCGCATTGAAACCACACAGAGATGAAAGATACAAGAACATTCGAATAGAGCCAAATCTCATTTATCGGAAGTGATTCAGACGGAGAATGGACCACGGCTGATGGAGATGTCATCTATGCCTGATCGAGGTCCACGAGAACTGGTCCAGTCGGTGCCCACAGCGTGCTGCACCTGTAAAGACAATTTAGAGATAATTTGCTACTGCACTCTAATAAGGGAGTGAGAAAGTTTGAATAGATCCAGAGATATTTATAAAAAATGCGGTAAATATTTTTTAAAATACTTTGTTGTTCTTATCGAGAATGAGTAGGCTGCTTCCATCGAGGTTTCGATCGATATAGATCTGAATACGGTAGAAATGAGCAATGATAACCAATGAGAAGGTACGGTACCGATTCTCCAGAGAACATCTTGAGGTGCATCACACGGGACTGAAAAGATTTCATTAATTTGAAAAAAAGCTGGTCTAGCTGACAAGATGATTATGATTTTTCATAAGGATATATGTAACACATCGTAATTTTTCTACCATATCGGGCCTCTTAAGGATAGTGAGAGTAGATCCATCATTTTGCTTGTACACCTCGACGGAGTCATCCTGAAATGAATTACGTATTAAGATGATGGAATCATCAAATCGATTGATTTTATCTTGTAGAACAATGAAATAAATTATTTCTTAAATTGTTTTTTACTAATTGATTTACCTCATTAGCGTGCATGGACGGGCAGACTTCTGAGAACTTGCTCATACCAACGGACGTCTCCTGGAGAATCAATAGCGATATTTGATCTTTGATCTTTGATCGAATGAAATACTTGCCTACTATGGTTTGCGCAGAACAGAGAAATAACGCGTGCAAGAGAGAAAGTGTGTAAAGAAATATGCAAAGTTCATAGGCAAGGGACTAACCGAAGCAGATCTTATGGAGTGCTTGTCACCCATGGTGCTGGTGGCTACTGTTGATGAAGTGAGACGAGTGGGAAGATCAGCGATCTGAATTTGCATAAATTCACACTCGAGCTGATTTTAAACAATCCGCTCTGGCCACACTCTCTCGCTCTCTTTGTCCTACATATAAAGGGAAGAAATCTTTTGTCATACCGTGGAGGTAACCGTGGATGTAGTCAGATGAGTGGATAGATCAGAGATCTGAATTTGATTTAAAAGTAGACAAACTCTTGTGAAATACCGCAATACACTCCAGAAATATTTTTTTGAAATTTTCTGGCGCGTATTTAAAAAAATCAGAGCTTTTCAATGTATTTTTTTTGAATATACCAATAATATTTTGCTATTGAAACGATCTTTCCACCATGAAAAGGTGATTTGTTAGCTGACAATAAATCTGGATTGCGAAATCAAAAGTCCCTCCCCTTGCAGGAGTACAAATTCAGTCTGGCGTCAAGGGATTCGAACTCATTTCATGGATCGTGTGCGTTGTTAGCATTATTTTGTGGCATCTTATGATTGTCTGAGCTACAAACCGATGAAGATCTTGTGACCGTACCACCTACGAAAGTAGATGTCGTGAGTCGTGTGGGGAGATCATCAGCCTGCATTTGCATAATCTAACATCATATTATAGTAAAATCGCAATAAATTCCATATTTTCTATATATTGGCACGGCAACACCAAACGTGTTAACGTCTACATCAACAGAAATCGATACAATTGTTTCTCCGGCTGAGGATGATGAAGTCGATGTAGTCTGAAATTAAAGATCAAAGATCAAATGACAACAATCGAAGCTCGAAGATGGAGAACCAAAGATCAGAGATCAAAGATGTTACCGTTGTTGTTTGAGAACGTCTGTTGGCAGGACGTCGATGGCGGGGCAACATCGTCGAAGGCAAGAGAGCAGACGATTGGAGGGAACCGCTCTGGAGATGGAAAGATAAGAAAATGAAATGGTTGAGATGAGGACTTTATATATATTGTGTATATGTAAATTTCATTCTCTCTTAACAATGTTACTTGAATTATTCACAATGAGCTGTGGAAAAGTGCAAAAAAATGATGATTCGTCCTTGTGTTATGGTGTCGTCTCTACGAAATCGATACAATGGGGTTATGAGCGTAGATTACATTTACATTGAACAATGCATTAATGTAAGCAGCGCCAGATGAAAATGAAAGTACCCGTAGTGTTTCCTAATACGCGATATTGACCAGAGTTGGTGACAACGGGAGAGAAATCATTACTGAATATTACTATATTATTGCGTTTGCAACCTGCAAAATAAAAAAAAGAACTTATCATGAATTATTAGTTATCCATTAACTACTATTAAAATATACTATGTTCTTGAAAAGTTGCAAGAAGACTGTTTAAAGTTGCAAAAGAAAACTAACGAAGAGTCACGTTAGTACTTGTTGATCTTTCCACTCAAAATGTTTTTCGTGAGAAAAGGCAGTGTAAGCTTCTCTTGGTTATAGATGCGGATCTGTAGCTTGCTAAAAGTATGTCAGTGTCTCAAAGTGCACGGAGAAACAGACGAAAGCAATCCGTTGTGTTGGTGTATCAATTGAATTACCATACTCAACAACTATAATCTTATTATTCATTATAGCGCATTGAAGCCGCTTGACAGAATTTCTTTTGATGGGTCTTCTACTACTTTTCTGAGAACTTATACTTTACAACCTCATCGTGGCCACAAACTTTGATCCTTTTATAGTTTGAGGTTATAAGTGAGATAAAACTCAAGCAATTAAACCCGAACATTTGAATGATTGACGACGATTACATTTAAAAGACAGGGATAAATCATTGATACAAAATTTCCAAGCTCAAATTATTTATTGGTATACTCTCTTTTAAAATTTTACTTTTTTATGGAATTTCGATTCAATTCACCTATGTGGATTTTCGAATTAATCATCACAAGCTATATACTGTATAGAGGGGATACAATTCCCTTCTATTTTGAAGGAAAAAGGGCGCCATGAACTCCTTGGCATAATCGTGCTTATTTCCGACATGGTCTGCACCGGGTGACTTTAGGTAAGCAAGAGCATACTGTGATAGCAGCAAGAGTATTGCGAGCAAGAGTATTAGAACAGTTTAGCTGGGAGTTTGTTTACCGTTTCAGCTTTCCCGCGTCTTTTAAATATAATCATCTAATCATTAAGATGTTTGTGCATAATCTCTCCCGTTTATCTCACTTACCTACAAATAGCGACAGACTATAAAACAATCAAACTGTGTGCTCATGATGTGCTAGTAACGAAGAAATTGCCATGATCTGAACTTCGCATGTCCTGCATGGCATGTATTTAATTAGTATTAAACACAATGTACGTAGATAATATGCATGTACGGTTTTGATATAGTTTTCTTTCCGAGAGGGTGTCTTAAATTTAGCTAATTTTGATCAAAATCAAAATAAATCAAGTTAATCACATAGTAAAACTTTATTTCCGTCCATTCTCACGACTTTTCAATGATCGTGGTTCTATCTCTCGAGACTCTTTCGCGCAGCTATTCGCCCCCGTGAGAAGATCGCACTGCTCCCACTACAATCCTTTAAGTCTTTTTTCATTCATTCAGCTGTTAAAGAGTACTGAGGTTTTTGCACTCACTCATTGTTAGAGCAACACAAATTGTCGCGTATTTTTTTGATTTATTGATTATTCTTTTACTTGCTGAAACACATTTATGATGTATGATAAATAATTGTTTATGTGATTTTAGAGAGCGAAATATCCACTGCAACATGGAGGTCCACGGTCTCATTGTGGGCTCAGGCATTTGTGTCTGTGGAGTGCTCGGCCTGTTCGGCAACGCCAGTTTCGTTCATGCAATGTACAAGATACCCGCGATTCGTGGCAAACATGGTTAGTCTTTTGATCTTTGATGTTTGATGTTTGATCTTTAGCACTCTTCAGGTTACCTACTCGCTGAGAACTGTGTTATACAATTCTTTTGTATACTCTTTGAGTTGGTGAATGCGACTCGACAGTTTATGGGGGTGTCAGTGATGAGGTCGCAATGTTACCAATCTATTGTGGTGTAAGTGAAACATTTTTAAATATTATAATTCTTTATTATTATTCTTGTCGTTTATATTATTATTATGTATTTGTAATATTAAATTTTATTCAAAATGTTTTTAGTCGAGATTCATATTCTGCTATCGAATCAATTTAATAATTGTGATTCATCTGAATCAGTGATTTCAGATATTTGTTCACATCAAACTATCAAGCAATGCTTTATTCGATGGTCGGAGTAGATATGTTGTTTTCGCTGATCAAACCTTTCACGTACGTACGTTACTTTTAAACAAACTTGGACGACAAATTCATTTCCTTTCCGTCAAATTCAATTGAGGTGTTCTAGTTCATTCTAATTGCCGAGAATAAATCGCAAGAATTTGAAAGTGATTGTTCTCCGCAATTTTAGGGGTGCCAATAATTTGGTCGAAGTGGGGCCAATAATTTGGTGGATTGTAAAAATTGACTCTAATATTTGGCTACCAGACAAGCCCCACTTTTAAAGTTGAGTCAATAATTTGGTGGTTGAGCCAATAATTTGGTTCGAAGTGGGGCTAAAATTTTAGACTAAAATAACAGCCCCACTTCGAACCAAATTATTGGCTCAACCACCAAATTATTGACCCAACTTAAAAGTGGGGCTTGTCTGGTAGCCAAATTTTAGGCACCCAAAAATGTTCGACCAAATTATTGGCCCACCTAAAATTGCAGAGTTGTTCCAATGATTTACAAAACACTCACAGCGAGTTTTACCATTGTCAGAAAGGCACGATTCGTCACTTCACTCATATTCGATAAACACACTTTTTCTAACCGTTACTATAATATTTACAATGCAATTTCGCCGCAACCGATACAAGTAGTGGCGAATCGGCCCTTCTGACAATGAGAAAATTCGATGATAGTAGTCTCTATGATTTCTCCATTTTCAGATATCTTAAGCTCCAGAATTTTCCATATTTGCTCATATTACAAATTCCTTGTTTTATTTTCGCCGGTCAATTCATAATCGACACACAGATAAGGACACCAGAAGTGGATGAGATGATTGGAGTGTGCAATCCACCACAGGGAATACCTCCTGATGTTAGTTTAATGTGGATTGTAAAACAATAAGAATACGACGGATCTTAAACCTCGTCAACAAAATTTCGTATCGAACATTTTGCACGATGAGGAGAAAATTCTCATTAAAGGAGGAGATTTCATGAATACACTGTGAAGACAGAAAGATAGCAAACGCTATTCTACATAACTAAAACTATTTTGATACGGATCGCTAGATAACTTTTCAGTCAATGTTCCTCTGGAACGTCACGAATATCGGAGTGTGCTTTCTGACAATCGTGATCTACGCTGCGATATTAATCAAGATGCTGGGACATGGTCAGATAACACTCTTTTCTTAACTCAGGCTATTACTTATTCTTATACAAATGATCAAAATGTTATCCAATTATCACTACATTAATTGTAAGTGGAACAATTTGCATCAACCAAGTATTGCCACACCCCGAGCTTTACTCCGCTCTGGCAAAGCGCTCTTGCAGACAACGAATGCGAGAGAGTGCTGCTAGATAGAATAACTTAGCTCATGGTGTGCCTTTAACTATCCATAATGTGATCTTGCACATGAAAAATCTTGATTGCTTGCAACGTAATCCGATGAAATAGTAGTTTGGTGAGAAAACCGAAACAATTTTATTTCCTTGTTTCATTAAGCTACCAGATATATGTAGGATGTACCATTTTTGAACTGAGAACTACGTTCTAGAAGAGCTTTCTTTTTAAAGAAGATGACCCATGAGTTGGCTTGACTGACTCCCGCCACGATAAGCATATTGTTTATATTGTATGGTAATTGGCGTAAGGGATAATGAGAAAATGAGAGAGCAAGTATGCAAATCGGATGGGTACTCTCTACATTCCTTGAAAGTTGTGCTTTCAATGCGCATAGTGAGCTTTAAACATATCGGGAATCAATATCAGATATGTCTTTCGATTCGTGCGATGAATCTCTATCATTCTATCCGAACAGTCTTATTACGAAAAAACTCGTGGGTCTCCATCTTTAAAGAATGCAGGGCCCAACCCCTTGAACATCGCCAGAGGCCACTCAATTAAAGTGTTCACAATTACTCATTTGTGCGAAATGAATATCGCAATGCAATTTTTCGGTGCGAATTAGTTCAGCAAGTTATGTAGGTTTGCGCTGCGTGTACTTTTTACACTGCAAATATAAGTTGAAGCGAGATGTATTTTGTGCGTGTGAACTTTGTCTGAAACTTTTGAACTTATGACTGAAACACTTGTTTGCGGCGCTTCAGCGAGTGGCTATGTCGAGGGAATTCGAGATAGACTACAAATGAGAACTACACTAATCATATGTGTGCTACGAAGTTTACACAGTAGACAGCTTCACATCATAACCACGCCAGAACATCGGTTGAAAATGAGTTCGTTACAGTAATAGGTTCTTCTCAAGACTCAACTACCGTATCCTCGTATTCAAGAGGAGTCATTCGATCGACGATGTTACTCACTGCGTTCTTCACTGTTTCATGGTATGTGTGATTGAAGTAATTTTAAGGTTTAAAAAATATAGCAGAAAATATAATAAACATTTTTAACCGAGAAAACATCGTGTGAAATGAATAGGCATATGACAACCCTCCTAAGGCTTTACGTATGATCGTTAAACAAATTTATTTTCTAGTAGCAGTTTTCTTGATCAAGGAGATTTGTAATTACGTGAGAATTTTTATTTTGTATTTTGTGCTTTGAGTTGTCCCAAAGTATTCCCGGAGATAGATTTATTTCAAACTTGTGTTCTGTCAATACTCTTAGACATTGGACAAGAGAAAGAATGGCCCGAACGGAGAGTCAAGTTATATCAGTTATTCAATTGAAACATTTCGCAAAACTTGCCTTTAACATTGAAAATACTGGAGTTTCATTCGATTTCAATCAGCCTTTTTCAGGCTATTCTGTAAATGGATCAGCATGCCCGAATTACTGCCGCCCTTGCCGTCAAATATCGTTGTTCTGGTGCAAGTATACGCGGTAGGTTATCGATCTAGTTCTTATTCAGATATTGGCCGACGATAAATGAGCTAAAGGTGTGCGTAGTTAAAGGTAAAGGTACAACCCTTTATTCAATGCGAAGTCCTAGTCACTGAAGTCCGAAGTGCGTAGCTATTAAAATATTAATTAAATATTTCCAGGTGATCCCAGCGGTTGCTACCTATGCACAGACATACTACGTTCATTGGCTAATGAGCAAGGAATATCGATCGGCTTTCAAGGTTCATTAGCAATTATAAACTGAACTATTCATTTCCCCGATCATCTTTGCAATGTAAATTTAAGCGACTACTGGAACTAATGTACTGTTTAAAACCAGAGTGTACAAAACAAGGAAAGTTTTATCTACTTTTATTTTCCCAACTTTTTGACCGAACATTACTTTTGCTTACGTTTTAAGATAGATGTAATTAACTTTAATTCAGCGCAGTGGCATTCTCCAGTTCATCCTACCCCAGACTGCAGTAACTCGTATGCGATCCAACACGATCTCAGTCGTGGCCACGGCGTCTTCGAGGCTTTGAACGACTTCATTACACGAATATTTTATTTATCGCAATAGTGTATCACATCGAAATACTGGTAAAAGAGTCCTAATTTTTAGAAGTTTTTCATTTTTTTTTCTGTTCTCTGCCACGGCTTTTTTAAATTGTTATTTACTAATTTATTACCGCACACGCAATTTTTTTGCTAAATTATGATCGTAAAGCGAAGTTCCGTAACTATTCTGTTCCGCATTAAATTAAACATTGTGTATGTGGGTGGATACCAGTGACGAATGTGATACTTTTGGATCTGAATGTATGAGAAATTATTTCTGATATGTTTCTGATGATTGGAAAAGAAAGAAGGAGGACCTCCTGTTCTCACAATCAGTGCTCCCCCAATATCATTATTGACCGTATAAAATACACTTGTTTATTTGGTACGAGAGTAGCCAATCACTCCCACAAGAGACTTTCTTGTTTTGCATGGTTCAGAAACTATGCCGATCTCTTTTCTATATAATATAGCGCGCGGCGAAGGTCAGCCGGGTTAGAGAGAGGCAGCGGAGAGACAATCGAGAGGCGGGACGAGATGTAGAAGGCTACATCTCGCTCGCCTCTCGATTGTGACTTCCGTTCGTTAGCACCATTTGTCATTTTCTTATGCAAGTAAATTTTATACGCACAATACCCGTATCATTTAATTTATTATTCATATATACCGTTGCGTGCTCGACACGTAGATAAATAAATAAATAATTAAATAAATAAATAAATAAATAAATAAATAAATAAATATATATATATATATATATATATATATATATATATATATATATATATATATATATATAGGACCCGTGGGGAGGAGGGAAATAATGCGTCAATGATATGTGAATACGATATCCACTGCCTTCTTTCTTCCCCACTCCCCATCTCCCGATTCGCCTTGGCGACACACTTCCTTCTAAAGACTTGTCTGGCAGATATCTTGTCTAAAGACTTGTCCCCATCCGCGATGTGTTCTTTTGAAGGAATTATTATTATTATTATTATTATTATTATACATTTTTCAATTCGGATATTTTGCGAAATTTTGTTATACTGAAACCATTCACGTTTTCGGTGTTCTTAACGTGGGACGTGTTAACAGATTAATTATCTTGCGGTGTGCGACCTGAACAAACTTCAACAAGCGTGAAATTCGATGAATTTCCTAACGCTATTGTTCATTCTTCTTCAGTTATTACACAAGAAGGTATTACATTCTAAATAGTCACATGCTAAATGATTATTTTAAATTTTTCATAATAAAATGTTTTGAAACACCTAATTAAGATTGACGCTGCATGTTTTGTGGCAACTACTGATGAAAATTATCGGGAGCGGATAGCGCTTTTGAAAAATGTAAAGAGTGATGGACACTGTGCATTCGAATGTGACAAGGTTCGATTCAACTTTTATTGGTAATACATTAAAGATGGGGACCCACGAGTTTTTTCGTGACTAAACTGGCCAGGCAGAACTATATCACATCTCCCTGTATCCAAAAACAATTTTCTCTAAAATTATAGGTGCACTGGAATACCGTAATCCGAGCTCAAAGTTCGTTAATACCCCAAGATGTCCTCAGGGAACGCGCGCAATTTCAAATATGAATGACAAATGTATTGCAAATTGCAAACAGGAATCGAACCCGCGTGACGCGGTTACAAGCGCCGACTACTAACCACTGAGCGACACGCTCCATGCGCTCAATCTCTCAATTCTATTAGAGAATAGAGTGCCACTTCCTACCTCCCATGTTAGAGATGACAATAGTGCACCCCAAATCTCCTGGTCCCCTTCTTTAAAGGCAGAGAAACCTCTCTCAATAATCTCTACATTATGAACACTATTTCCCTATTCTCTAACAACGAGAGAGTGTTGATCGTTGAAGAGATCGTTGGCAAAGGTTTCAATCCCTTTAAAAATAATTATTATTAATCGTTTCTTACACAAAAGAATATAA
Organism: Parapristionchus giblindavisi; assembly: GCA_943737045.1. NCBI lineage: Eukaryota > Metazoa > Nematoda > Chromadorea > Rhabditida > Diplogasteridae > Parapristionchus > Parapristionchus giblindavisi. The sequence continues at coordinate 321,599 of CALSFV010000236.1, forward strand.
TAAAATTCTAAAAAAGAAAATTAAAAGAAATTTACAGTACTATAGATATTGATTAAAAAGGAAGAACGGTGAATATACTGTAATATCTAGATCATTGACAGTTCGTATTTTAGAATCCCGAATGCTGGGCTACATATTATGAGAATGGATTGTGTGCTTTGCTGAGGGAGGCAAAACCAAACGCTAGCATTTGTACCGTGAGAAAGACCCTCACAGTCAAGTGCACTTCAGAGGATTCAGGTTAGGATTTTTTTTAAATCCGTTTCCGGAAAAATCCTAGCCCCTGTATATACATACTAATGCAGATTCAAACCCGACTGCATGCAAATCTATAAAAGAACGTATGCGCTACTTCGCAATCTCTTCAAAAGTATCGATTGAATTTAACTTGGACTCGACGGACACGCCGTGCTTTAAGAATTCCGCCGGTGAAGAATTCTGGGCCGGAAACAATGTATTTTCTGTACTTGCATTGATAACTGGTACGATCTTTACTGCACACAGAAAAATGAAGTGTTAAAGGGAGCATTACCTCTCAATGGTCTCTTCGACGCGCAATGCTCTCTCGTTGTTAGAGAACAAAGAAATATTGTGCACAATGAAGAGGCCATTGAGAGAGGTAACACACCCTTTATTGTATAAATCTATAGGCGTTCCGGGTGATTATGTAATCTCCAATGCGTCCTAATTAACAGCTTTTTTTCCAAATATGTGTTAATTGGAACACTTGGGGGGGGGGGTTAAATAGAATAATTTGATGTGCACATTAAAAAGCTGTATAGATCTTTTACACATTTTTGTGTGCTACTTTTTCTCTTAGATAAGAATTTCAGATCACGCGAGTACTATGATCATCAATACAGTATCAGGAATATCTGTACCGCCAAAAAGCACACTTTTTGCGAAAAGACTGACTACTACCATCGGATATTCCATTTCCTGTCTGAAGGGAAAAATGATGGTAGGTCTTTCTCGCTTTCGGTGTTATTTGAAATGGAATATGTTTGAGGTAATGATGCTTAATGGAACGATTGTGGATGATCTTGTGGACAATGAGATTCAAAGAATTCTTAGATTCAAGATCGAATCGACGAAACATGGTTCGATTCAATACGATGACATCTCAACCATCTACTGTATTGGATTGTAATCCGAAGAACTGTGTCTAATACCACAACCAATTAACTTTATCGTTTCTTTTGTCGCAGATGAAATGATAATTTGCTCGTGAATTTGTATTTTCTCATACTTTAAAGAACAGAAAATAAAAGATATGATTTATCACTGTGAACGTGTGTGGAAGAAGATTGACGATTTATAGAAGCAGTCAAAACTATACTGCAATGTCATAACTTTTGACTCAGATGAGCAATCGCGCTCACGTTCTGGATTATACTGAGACTTGCTTTCAACAGTGTGATAACAAAATTTACTGATGAGTAGAATCCGGTATGCGAGCCATTCGAGCTAATTCATTCCCGTAAGAACATCGAAATTTCCGAGAATCCTTGAAAATTTTCAAAATGTCATAACTCTGTTTCACTGAAGCTGCTGGCCCCAAACTTGACAAAGATAATTGCACACGAGTGATGCAAAAGCTAGGCGAGTATGAGATCGATCGGTTGAATTTTTAGATGCCAATGGCATATTCAATCGTAATGTCCAAAGACCTAAAGATGAAATAGTTCTTTCATTCTGGTTTTGATCTTTTGTAATGACGCACGTCCACAGGCATGTAACATGCGACAAATATTTTCCGCTGTATATCTTGTTATTGTTTTGTGCACCGTTTCGTTGAACAAAACATCAATATTTTTCAGTTATTTTAGTTATTCTACAATAAGTTACCTACATTTCTACCTCAATTTTCAAAATGTCTTCAAGGCCCGACCTCTGAGCTACTTTGAAACTCTTCGCTCTGGTAACTTTCTCTCTCTCGTAGACAAAGAAAGCGAGACAGCATTTCCAGAGCAGAGGATTTCTAGATAATTAGGGGTGTAAATTTCAATGCACAAAACTGCCATTTTTAAAAAAAATCAGAGCTCTCTTCAATCATTTGCACATCTATTCTTCTTTAGTTCATGCTAACTTTATGTTTATTTAGTTTTTCACCAGTTTATCATTTTTAGCGTAGCGGTGATCTCCCGCAAAACTTCATGTGCCTTGAATAAATTTTGACCGTAATCAGTATGCAGTAGTGCAATTTCACGATCAATACTATAGTTATTTTTTTTCCTTCCACTGCCTTCCACTGTGATAGCTTTTTGGTTCGGATGAACCAAAGTTTGTACATGCATCAGGTGTTGTTGATTGGCTATCACAGATCTGTTACACTATTTCCGTGATAAATAGAAGCTTATCAAGTCTACCACCACCATTGGTATAATCCTAATCTTTACATAGTAATCCTGTCGGAGGCACGGGATCATTATTTTACGTTTACCAAATATTTGCTACCAACGTCTCAGCTGGTGGGCATCTCCAGCAAGCGCAAAAATAGATTGTTCGATATATACCGTAATAATCGCGAGTAGACGACGTCTATTGTTATCTAACTTTTAATGAAGGAAGATTTTTGGGAGTCTGTGAGTAGCTTCGGTATCGACGTCCACGGTAGCCCATATGAAACAGATAAGGGAATTGATATCGTTGTTTTAGATTGTATTTTTTTATTTGATTAGCGATTTTTTAGCATTGACATCTCATCAGCTGTGCAATATTTTGCGGTTCTGAGCTGTTCATTTTCCCTCCTGTAGAGTACGAAGTGTGATAGAGGAATGGAACATAGATCATCCGCTCTAGGATGTTGTCCTTGTAAACATCCTCCATCACCGTGATATCAAGAACTACGAAAACACCGTGCGGTTTTTGGGACTTACACCCCGAGCAAATTTACAACTCTCCGCTATGCAATGCTATCGCGCTTTCTTTGTGTACGGGAGTTGCCAGAACGGAGAGAAAACTAGCTCGGGGTGTGACGCATAGCAGGCGAAATTGGAAAATGGCCTACACGGTGAAAAATAAGGAAAAATATGATGAACAGTGAAAAATAGTTTTAAGTTCACATACGCGAAGGAAGTCATTATCGTTAGCACGTTGACGTAAGGAAATAGTTTGGCTATATGTAGGTGCCACCTTCGATCTCCTCCAGTTCCTCCATCCTCTCATTTTTGTAAGATTGATCTTTCACGTCTACATCTACAACTATTTGTTTATGTATTGTTTGCTCATTATACGTTTACCTATCTATGGTGAATAAATTATTATTATTATTACCTCTCACGGTAGCTCTTACGTTCTCGTACTATTAGAGACGTTAGGTCAGTATACCTACGCAGGGAATATGCTTTTCAATGTCTGAGAAATTTATGTGAGAACGAAATTGTAAACGCACCAACCAGTACATCTCGTTTCGTAATCTCGTTCATGCTACGTAATTTCATCTTTTATATTTTGAACTCTCTGGACGAAGAGTCGATATCGCTGCAAAAAATCAAACTTCAATATTTTTCCTGGTATTTCACTCATCGTATATCGCTGATGCTGAAGCCTTTGAATAGCCAAAGATTCTTTGATGAAATTGTTTAGAAAATTTCACAGCGTGCACCATAGATCGCTTCTCGTCTATGTATGCTTTTGAATTTGAATTCTGCTGCCGGGTAAATTTGCTGAAGAAAAAAGTTATATGTCGCTCACCATCCCCATCTCCCTCACTTATAATACTTTTGATATTTCACATATTTTCTTGCACTCGAACACTTTGCAATTGATGAAACAGCCTTGTTGTGTTCTATAAATAAATATAAATTAATTAATACTTTATTTAACTGTTTCGTTTAAATCAAACTAAATGTCGAATTACATTGTTCATTATTATTTTTTCACGCGTGAATAATATTACATACATTTTTTCAAAGACCTTAATTACTCATCTTGTACTGAACAGCATAAAATGACGCCTGACATTTTGCAAAGATTTTTTCACATTCAAAATTCAATTGTAAGAATCGACGTGGCATCGATTCTTTACGTACTCCAGCTGCCTATCTGATGCTACGAACAATTTTGGTTAAATTTACTTCAGCAGCATGACAAACTCGGAGATCCTCCTACTTATGATCCCACAATCGATAGTTGCCATACTCTGTTTCATAACCGTTTTTGCTTGCGGGTATTGGCTACGCAAGTTGAGGAATCTTCACGCAAATTGCAGGTATTTTTATATTGATCATAGTTTTCTGTCAACAAACTCAAAATTCAATGAAAATTCCACTAAAGTACATCAATGATGGTATAGTAAATTTCAGAATGCTGATGTCTTTCAACGGCATTTGTACAATCATAGTATTGCTGTCACATCTGGCCTTGAGCGTTGAGGCCCTCATTACTGGAGAGGAACCTACGGGTCGCGAAACACGATGTGAGGATAGACTATTTCTTGTTTTGCATGGTTCAGAAACTTTGCCGATCTCTTTTACATATTACATAGCGCGCAGCGAAGGTCAGCCGGGTTAGGTGAGAGGCAGCGGAGAGACAATCGAGAGTTGGGCGAGATCTAGCCTTTGAGCGACTTCCGTTCTTTAGAGCCCGTTTGTCATTTTCTTATGCAAGTACATTTTATATGCACAATATACTATGTATTCTCTCACTTTTTATTGTATGAGTTCTCAACGATGGACACATTTTCCATGGGTTGAGCCTTACCCAAACGCTTCTTAATTTTCATGTAATTGCCGTCACTCTTGCACTACCCTCACGAGTTTCTGTTATAATCTAAATCCTACAAACTATACTTAGTTATTGGATTACGACTTTTCTCATCTTAAAATACCAGCGACGTAAGCAAAAAGATTATAATAGGTAAAAACATCATACATCAGAAGATTATCTTGTTTGCGACCATTGAAAATTAGTCAAATCTGTAGCTCCATCTTTTTCAAAGATCAAAAGTACAGACCGTCAAACTTGAAAATAAATACATTTCAAGATTATGGTTTCTAAAAAAACATGGCAAATTCAACACTGAAAATAAAAATAAAATAAAAATAATATTTAGATGAACAATTTCCCTTACAAGCGTACAGGGATAATACCTGATGATACAATATTCTTAATCTATAGTTAGGTAATTTGTCGACTTTTCAGTTGTTGTTCTGCTGATTCGACACGTACACGAGACGGGTTTCTGTATGATCACTATCAATGGTCTATTCGTGTCTCTCGAACGCATACTGGCATATCGTCTGCTCCACAGGTATAAAATGAACTTGCATAAGAAAATGACGGTATGTAAATACCGCGACAACGTCCGCGTATACTCTCGCGACTAACTCTCGATTACCTCTCCACTTCCTCACACACAACAATTCTGACCCTCGCCGTGCTGATTTGATATTTAAAAGAGATCGTTGTAGTTTCTGAACTATGCAAAACAAGAAATAGTCATTGCGGACGCTCTCGTTTTATACGCTCAATGTTCAACAACCTTCTTAAAGTTCTTTTTCTTGGTATTTCATGAACGGAAATCGTCCCGGTTACTGCGTATTTGACTGTCATGTGTTTTCTAATGTCGTTTTGAAAAGTTGCAAAAAGAAGAAAAGACTGAATAATAGTGGATTTTATATAAAAGTTATTGTCATATCGCAATTTTTGAATCCCTTATCAAAATTTTAATTTTACTTCAGCTACGAGCACTCTCGTTCGTTCTTCATTCTCATCATTATAATTTGCATTTCCAACGGCATGATCTCCTGTTACGCTGCATACGCCATTACTTGGGGTAAGTAGAGTAAACGAAACTTTAACATCATTATTAATATAGAAATGCAAAGCTGAAGACAATGAATTTCGAAATTATGTATCCTCTTTCATTTTTTTTAGATATTTGAAAGCTTTAGTCTAGTTTAAAAAAAAAAGTAATGGGTATGCTCTGGATTTGACGTCTAGACTTCTATGCCTTCTAGAGGGGGGGGGGCAGTCTAGAGAAAGCATTAAACAGAGAGAAACATTACTCATTATTTATCAACGGCCTCTTCATAGCGCATACTTTTTCTCTGTTCCCGAGTACGTAGAGCGTTGAAGAGACCGTTGACAAAGGTTTCAGTTCCTTTAATTTCGCTATCGTTTGCATATTTGTCTGAAGAAAAGAAAGTATGAAGAATCTGCTTGTAACAAAAACTATCAAATTTCTCATTAAAGGGAGAGTAACCTCACTCAACGATCTCTTCATTGCGCACACTATTTCTCTGTTCTCTAACAACAAGAGAGCGTAGAGCGTTGAAGAAACCGTTGACAAAGGATTTGGTCTCTACAAAATTTGTGCATCGAATAAAATACGGAAAAATGATGGATATAACTGTTTGTCTTTAGTTATACGATAATGTATTGTAACTATAAGTACTTAGATTCAGGAGAGATTCTTCTCATCGCATACATCAATCTACCCATCGATGCAGTATCGCTCATCCTTCAACTCGTAGCTTATCTATACTCATCGAGGAAGTGCAAGAGTGCGACAAGGATGAACATATCGCTAAGTGCGAGATATCAGGTAAATAATAATTATTTATTTATCTTTAACGATAAACAGAGTGGTGAAAGAGAAAATAAAATTATGGAATGATGCGAAACGTACTTCAACGTTGTCAAAAAAGTTGTTTTATTTCAATCAATCAATTCGTTGGTAAGAAATTTATTAGCAATACGTAGATCAATTTTTTCACAAATTGGAAACATTTACACGAATTCGAAGATCTCCACCTTTACTCTATTTTTCACAGATGAACGAAGTTTACGAATCGACGATGATATTCCACAAAAGGGGAGTCGTGGCTCTCATTGTCAAGACCTCAGCCATATTCGTTCCCATGGCTATCAACAGATCAATCGGCCTTCAATTCGCATATGCTCTGGGGATACTCTACTCGGTATGGCTGTTTCAGCTCAATGTTATCATTTTACACATAATTTTCATTGTCTTTATAATAACATCTATTTCAGTTGGTATCGATCCAATGCGCCTTCGAAGGTGTTCTGTCCTTGCTACTACTTCCGTGAGTTTTTGCAATTCCCTTATTGTTAGTATGCTAACCCTTTTCCGTAGTAAACGAACAAAGAATGAGAGTATTAATTGAGTTGACTGATGTTCGGAGCTCTAGCCCACCAAAGAATCAAAATAGATTGTTCTTTTGGTTCACCCGCTTTATTTTTTTTTAATATCATTCAAATCTTGTTACGATCACTGAACTGTCCCGTTTAGTTCTCTCAGAAGACGGGCAATAGCGAAGATTGCGAAACTGATTCAGCTGAGTAGTCCGAGGTACCTTATGAACAAATTTGATTAGAATTATCTAAAACTAAAATAACTTAAACTGAGTAGATAGTTTAGCAAATTTTAATCTTTTGCAGTGATAAGATCATCAATAATGCATCGAATATCTCGACTCTCGATGGCGACATCTACTTCAAAACATCCTGTTCCTGGGCGAAATGATTTATTTTACCGTTTACATAAATTGTATTTTTTTCGATCAAATCTTCGCTCATAATAATACCTCCATTGTAAAGTTTCTTAGACCGGATGAGTAAAGTACTGCATTTATTTGTATACGTTAACTAGTAGGAAGTTCTAAAATAACAGAAAAAAGTAATCAATCGAAGGGCATAAACTTTTTCAAGCATGCAATGGCTTCAGCAGTCTTCGTGTTCTCATTCAAGTACATAAATATGATTCGCGATTGTTCCTCGTACAGAGCCATGACTTCCTGCAAAGATTTGTATTTCAGAAATAACACAAAAACGTGAAAGAGACAATTGAATATAGCAATCATCGTTCTCGAGACACTTGGGGAGTCTAATGATGTTTATTTAAAGCCAGATAAACGAGAGAGCTGTGACTACTGTACCTTCATTATATATCCCGCAGTCAGCAAATTGCCCATCCTAACGGAATACTCCATTATACCAAGTTCCTTGGTGTAATATCGATTGAGGTCATGTAATATTTCCTTTGTGATGGTATCGCCCAACTTTAGAAGATTCTCGGGCATATTGGGTATTTTATCTGTAAAGATTAATGAAATTTACAATAATAAAGAATACAGAAGGGCATCCTCCAATTGTATCGTAATTAAGAACTATGAATAGAACTATGTATGCATTACATCTAAGCTCAAAATCATATGTAGATACCAAGCAATACCGTAATACTAGCTGATCTTTTTTTCTATTTGATTTCTGCACAAGGGTAATTTCGTATTTGAGGCATAAATTTAAGGAAAAGTGCAAGCGGGACTCAAACTAGAATGGCGAGGTTACATGCGCTGGATACTAATCAATGAGGCAGGCTTTCAGTCTCATTTTTCATGTAAAAGTACACCGCACATCTCTTGGTACCGCTTTTTAAAAAAAAATCGAATATGTATCGCTTTGCTCATTGCAAATCATTATTGTATTTGAAGTTGAATAGTGAATCTTTATGTGAAAGAAAACATTATAATTGATCATATATCTTCATTCTATTGACGAGCGTACGCACAAAACGAAATGCGTGACAATGCATTTGTAATATAAATTAATATATTCGGCTTGTAATCACATGCATGTAAGTGTTTGTAAAATATTCCTAAAGCTTACCCAAATCCCACATTGAAATCGTCATTAGAGCGTTAAACTCGATTGGAGTAAAGTTGGATTTCGTAAAAATTGGTAGCACGAGCGAGAAATATTCAACGTTGTAGTCCTCAATCATGCTAAAACAACATAATCTTTATTTAATTAGCGATTTATGTTCTTATGATAATTTCGTAAGAAAAACTTCCTTCCGTGAAAAAAATTTTTTTTAAGAGTGGAAGAAAAGATTTCACTTCCCCCAAATCTCTCTATGCTTGTATGTGTATTCTACGTTGAGAAAATTCAGAGATGGATATAGGAAAAAATTAAAAAGATTCCTTTAAGTTGCAGTTAGACTCACTCAAACAGGGAAGTTCTCAGTCCACTGATAGTGATATCTTCCGTCATGTATTCATCTATCTTATCACAATCGATGCAGGATATCACGGTCTTCATACAACTAAACGAAATCTATACTTTCAATATTTTGTAAATTGTAGAGATACTCTTGACATTGATGTTCATTCAGGCTTTAAATCAATTTAATAATATGAATAAAATAATATGACTTTTGCCATAAATAAGTAAATAAATAATAGTAATAGTTATAGTAGTAGAAGTTCAAGTAATTACTTACTATTTCAAATCGGGAGAAATCCGATAACTCTGCTCAAATGCTTCCACTCCCAAGAACATCGGGAGGAAAGTTTTCATGAGTAGTTGCTGAACAAAACAAACGAATAAAAAAAGTAACAACCTAAGCAACAAAATCTATGAGCATACTTGGTCTCCATATGGTAATTTGGTGTAAGCGGGAAAAGCACGTTTGGTGAACTTTTCCACTTCGGGGATTGCGACCGACATGGCCTCGATAACAAAATCGACAGAGGCGATGTAAATGTCCTGAAATTTGCTGAATATATATGTAGCCGAAGCTGATAAAGATGATCGGCCGTTCTCTTTTTTTTCTGTTTCAAAGTGTATTTAACTTACCAAATTCTTTTTCACCCTTCTCAGATTATGCCGACTTATGCGAATTTCATGTTCTGCCTTCCTTCTACGTTCGAACGATAACCTAAAATGGATTTATTTATTTATTTATTCAAATAATAATAATTATTATATAAGGAGACAAATTAACTTTAAAGGCACACCACAAGTTAATTTTATTCTCCACATTGGCAATATTCTCTCGTAGACAAAGAAACCGAGAGAGTGTGGCCAGATCGGAGAGTTTCAAATTAGCTTGGAGTGTCGCTTTAAAGAAAAAATATTTGAATATCTTCGTGACTTAACTTACCAGGTAGATCTAGGTATAGATTTCATCTCTCTGAATGCAAAACAAAACAAATTTTGATTTTTTTTGGTCCATTGTATAAGGAGTGTGCCTAATTCTCCTGCTCTAAGTCTGCATATTCCATAAATTAAAAATTTATATATATATATATATATATATATATATAAGATTTACCTATATTCAAGAGCGATCCTGTCGAGAATTGGAATTTCGCGGGATGTCGACGGGATACAATCGATCGATAATTTAGTCACTTTATCCTCCTCATTTCTTATTTGCAAACCCACATCCATATTGAGACGAAGGCACTTTTCGAAGCGGCAGAGTCGACACATGTAGGGATCATCTAAAATTATTGTAAAATCGAGATAGCACGAAAAAAATTAAAAAAAAATTAAAAGGAAAATACAATCATGTGGTTTTTCTGCAAATAGTTCTACATAAAACGATCTCAAATTCTCGTGAAACAATCCATTCTCTATATCAATGTTAGTAAGTTATTCGTAGTGAGGAAAGCAGGTTCCCTAGGGGCTGCCTTTCATTAGCTTATCACATTTTACACGATGCATGAGAGGGCATAGCTCAGTGGTAGAGCGCTCGCTTAGCATGCGAGAGGGCTGGGGTTCAATTCCCCATGCCTCCAGATATTTTTGCTGAATTTTAAAATAAAAAAAAACATACTCTTGACTATTTCACATTTGTTGTCTCCTTGTCTGCACACCAGTCGCTTCTGTGATTCAACTGCTCGTTTGAAGAACGAAGCGCAAGCTCTGCAATATCAATCTTAACTATCGAAAAGTGAAAAGGCATAGCTCAACCCCCAACAACGTCACAGTGTTCAGCGTATAAAATTCTCTTGTTTGCTTTGCACGAGTGCCGCAATGAGATTTTCTTGTTTTCACATTGGTCAGAAAACAAGAACGCGCTCTTATAAATATCAACATATTATGCAAGTGCATTTTATACGGACAATAGCACTGGACAACAACATATAATAAGCTGTTTCGAACAGTAGACGGCAAACTCACCGACAAACTTCAATTCCAAAGTGTGTAGACTTCGTTGGAGAATTGCACACGAGACATACAATCGTATCATCCACTATAACCATTTCAAACTGAATATAAACAAATGATCATAAAAAATAACAATAGTTTCATCAGAGAGAAACGTGAGCGTAGGTTGCAAACAATCGATAGCAAACAAAGTGAAAAGATGGTGCTCAATGGAGTGTTGAAATAAGAGAGAGAGGGTAGAGATAAAAAGAGGAGAGGGAGATATGCACTACAAATTCATCACACACATTGTGTCTTGTTTGTATTTTAAAGAAGAATAAAAGCTCCTGAAAAGTTCCTCCTAACAATAAGGAAGAAAAATTGTAAAACTACAAAATGCAAGATATGACAATGGTTTGTTAATAACATTCAAGGCCAATTCATTTCAGAACTTCCCAACAGAATACTTCAGTATATTACTGTTGAGCATGAAGTATGATGCTATATACTTTATTACTACAGAAAAATATAGTAAAAAACTATATATCATAAAGCAAGAATTGTTAGTTGTTGAAGAATTCTTCAGCTAGAGTGACTTTCTAGTGTGGCCAGAGTCGAGAGTTTTTAATTATTCATCTATTTATCGAACACCGCAAGGGTGCTTGATCAAGTACAAAATGCTCGAGTGAAGACAAATCATATGGACAAACATAATATCAAAAATATTACAAATGATAGGGGAGTGATTGGGGGAAGGTTTGAAAGGGCATAGATTAGATTGGGGTATGACTTTAAGGCAACCTGAGAGTGCAACTCGGTACTGTTAAAGAAGAGAGAGAAAAAATATAGCGAACGAAATGCTAAACACTTATTGAAGTAAGAAACTAATGCCTAAATACATATATATGAGAATAAGAAATCTTAACAATGATACAAAAACAAATATAAATATTAACACATTCTCCATTTGCATGGAAGGAAGGTATGAATTCTGCACGCATCGCTGTTTATTTAGTATAATTCAAGAATCAATAAAGCAAAAATGTTTGTTTTAAAATGTTCAAGTCAAAATATCACACTCTTTTTATTTCATCATGTAATTATTTAAGATTCAGCGTATTTTAATATTAATATCTGAAAATCGTTGCACAATGATGCAATAATGACATGCGAAGCTTATCGTGATCGATGAGCCGACTTGGGAAGGCCAGGAAATAACTCTGAATCAGTTTATGATCATTAGGTTCGAAAAAAACATGAATAATGCAAACCTTGTTTATTTAATCGAATGGAATCAATTTATTTATGTAATCAATGGATTCCTTTGTCTTCGCGTTCTCATAATTTACGTACATCGATGTTATTCGCGCTTGTTCCTGGTACAATGTCATGACTTCCTGGAAAGTTAGTTTTTTTTCAAAAATAACTCCGTATTGGGGCAAATTATTTGGTCGAGATGAACGGGGTGAAGATTGCGTTTTACAGAAATTTCTTTTTTTTCCCGAAATGCATTTCCATCCAACCTTGGCGGTAACGCTCTACACTAAAGATCCGCAATCGTGCGGATTTTCAGAAATGATTTCTCACTAATTAATGAATTAGAAATCGCGCGCACGATATTAATATGATAATTTGTTAAATTATTCGTGCCAAGTCGCGCAGTCGACTCTTTCTCATTTATTTCCATTGAATTAGCGGTTAAAAACAACCGATATAAAGCCTGAGTTTTTGAGTTTTTTTGCGAGAGTTTTTTTCAGTTGAGTTCTCGTTTTAGCATTCAAATACAAGAGAAGGCATACGAAGTCCATTATGCGAGAATCATTACCTTCATTATATAGGTCGCAGTCAGCAAATTGCCCATTCGAACGGAATAGTCGCTTAATCCGAGTTCCTTTGTGTAATATCGATTGAGGTCGTGAATAATTTCCTTTGTGATGGTCTCGCCCAACTTTAGAAGATGCTCGGGCATATCGGGTATTTTATCTGTGAAAATGAAACATTGATAGCTCTTTAAATTACGCCTTTTTTATTATCTAAAAGAATTCAACAACTGAAATACATAGACAAAAAATAAATTTTCCAGTTTTATGTATGAATGAACTCCACGAATGAAGTTCACTGGGACTTGGAAATTTCTGCAAGTAAACAATGCGCTCAAAGCGTGCGGGTGTGTGTTTTGGCGACTTTTCCTAAGACACTAATAGTGTCACACTACTGCCAAGGAGAGTTCTTCAATCAGAGATCAAAGAATGCTGGATTTCGGCAAGGGAAAAAATTTAAATATAGCCAAATTAGTTTTCGATTAGGGAACATCGTCGTCATGCACTTTAGCACACCAAATTCCTGTTTTTTTAAAAAAATATTATTATTTTTCTCGAAAAATCCCGAATTCCAGCGTTCGTTGATCTTTGATTGAAAAACTGTAACTTGCAGTATTTTCTTAGAATTTGATTGCGCCCACAAAAGAATCGATAGGAATCGAAACAAACTATATTAGGAACAGTCGCCAAACCACACCATCTGCACGCCCTCAAGCGCATTGTCCCTTGGCAGAAATTTTCAAGTGCCAGTGAACTTCACTCGTGGTTTTAAAAAAATATGCATTTATGTTGATAAAAAAAGTTAATGTATTAGAACCAGATCTGAGCGTAAAATGAAAATTTTACAGATTCGAAAAAAATGTAAAATATTTACTTTCATTTTTAAGCATTTTTTAAACGGATTTCACGAATTGAATTTTACGGAATCCGTTAAATTTTACGGTTTGAAAATATTTAGAATGTAATCGCATCGTTGTAAGTGTTTGTAAAATATTGTTTAAGCATACCTAATTCCCACATTGAAATCGTCATTAGCGCGTTATACTCCATCGGAGTGAAGTTGGATTTCGCAAAAATTGGTAGCACAAGTGAAAAATATTGATCGTTGTAGTCCTCAAGCATGCTAAATAGATGTAATCTATATTTATTTATCTATTGATCATACGACATACTCTGGTATTTCAAAACTAGTGGTTTACTTTTCATTCCCACTTGACGTAGACTTGCATGTCTATTTCTAGTCAGACGTACGTTTACTGCAAGAGGTGTATAATACTGTAATGCGTCTCGTTAAATGTTCTCTTCTTGTAGTAAACTTCTAGTCAGTGACGTCGTTTCAGTAGACTGCTAGTTTGGAAATACCAGAATATGAGAAAGCCGTTATCAGCATGTTATGGCTCGTTAAAAAATAGTGGAAAACCGACATTGGCGACTTTCCACCCATTAAAAAAGTACCTGGAAAGTGGAAAATGGTAACGCGAAATTTGAATTCGCGCGCGCAAAGATTTCTACAGTTTAAATGGAAATTCAACTTCCTTCTCGATATATAATACAGTCCGCAGAAATTCGCTGTCGGAAAGTCGGAATTTGAATTCCCGTACCTCTTGGCGAGTGCGCGAATTCAAATTTCGAGTTTCCATTTTCGACTTTCCGGTTACTTTTTTTAACGGGTGCAAAGTCGCCGATTTCGGTTTTCTACTTTTTTTAACGAGCCATCATTAGGAATAAACTTCTTTTTTTCTTTTAAAAAGACAAAAGTAGATCGTCTTGGTTTCGTTTGGATTTTTATCTCAATTCTGAGCTGACCATTCCGATTGCAAAGTAAGACTCACTCAAACAGGGAATTTCTCAGCCCACTGATAGTTATATCGTCGGGTACGTATTCCTCTATCTTATCTCGATCGATGCAAGATATCGCGGTTTTCATTAAACTGAAACGTAAATTCTCAATATTTCTAGAACGTAGATATGCATTTGACAGCTTCAAATGAAAAATACTATTGTTCAAGTAATCACTAACTACTTCAAGTCGGGAGACATCCGAAAACTTCTAGAAAATCCTTCCACCATGAAGAATGTCGCAAAAAAAGATTTCATGAGTATTTGCTGAAAAAATATAGTACGATTTCTGTTTCGGCTATTCATGTTAGTATGCTGCTTAATGTAGTGCACAATACGATCATTTTATTTAAAACTCGTTTTGCTTAATTTTATGGGCGTTAATTGTCATTGTTCTTAAAATAAATATAATAGCTAACTAGGGAATGGTTTCTGTGGTGCATGAAATTACGGTTAGTGGCCGACATAGCGATATTCAGCATGGTCTATTTAGTAAGAATCAACTGTCAAAAGCTGCAGTTGATCGATTTTTTAACGAAACCCGTCGCATATCCGCCTCACGATAGACAGCCAAAAAGTTGCATTTTTTTTGTTTTCCCACTTTTTGAACACGAGTTCGATTCACCAGACAGTATTTCATGTCTGTTTGGTAATTCCAGCAAAAAATTGCTGTTTCAATGGAAATCAAGTCCAAAAAATCTACTTTGGCTGTCTTTCGTGCGGCGGATATGCGACGGGTTTCGTTCAAAAAATCGATCAACTGCAGCTTTTGAAAGTTGATTCTTACTAAGTCGATCATGCTGATTATCGCTATGTAGGTCACTATCCGTAATTTCATGCATCAAAGAAACCATTCCCTAGTAAAGTTATTAACGTACTTGGTCTCCTTTTGGTAATTTGGAGTAAGCGGGAAATGCCCGCTTAGTGAACTGTTCCACTTCGGAGACTGTGACCGACATGGCCTCGAGTTCAAAATCGACGGAGGCGATGTAAATATCCTGGAATTAGCAGAATATATAATATATAGAAATCTGGGCCAAAAAATTTAAAATATGTAAAAGCTGAGCAGTCTTTTCTGTTTTTTTCTTCAGTTTTTAATAATATCTAAAATATATATTTATATATGTATATAAATACCATATTCTTTTTCACCCTTCGCAGATTATGTCGATTTATACGAATTTCGTGTTCGGCCTTCCTTCTTCGTTCGAATGATAGCCTAAACATGGATAAAAAAGTAATTTAAAGCCACAACCCGAGTATTTTTCCGCACTTTCAACACACTCTCGCGAACAAAGAAAGCGAGAGAGCATTGTCGAAGCTGAGATTTTCAAATTAACTCTAAATCAGCTCTATGTGACTTTATAAAATCAGACCATTGAGTTTTTTTTTTTTAGTTTTTTTTTTATAAAACTTGAAAAGTAGAAATATAGATTAAATGTTCCTCATAAAACTATATTTTTCGCCAACAGTTTAGATGCTCCAGAACATCATAATCCGAGCAGCAAGTTCATTACATAAGCATGCAAAGTACCAGAACCAGAGATGGTATTAACGATCAACAAATTAACGAAATTCGAAAAAAATCAAAGCGCTAATTTCTAATATGATACTAAATAAGAAACATGTAATCGAACCCCTTTCCAAGCGCCACCCACCACTAACCACTGCACCACAAAGGTAATGTTCTCTAATCTCTAATCTAATCTACAGTGTGCTCCATGTTCTTTGAATATGGAGTGCGCCCCAAATTGCATGATTCTCCTTCTTTAAGTGTGATTAATTTAAAAAATTTTTAAATATATGGCTTACGTATATTCAAGAGAGACCCTCTCGAGAATAGGAATGTCGGGGGTTTCCGAAGAAATAGAATCAATCGATAATTTAGTCGTTTTATCTTCCTTATTTCTTGTTTCCAAGACCACATCAAGGTTCAGACGAAGACACTTTCGGAAGCGACAGAGTTTACACATGTTGCGATCTTCTTAAAATGATTGTAAAATCGCGATAGCACGAAAAATATTTACAAGGAGGTGCAAACATATGGCTGAAGTTTTATGAGACATTACTTGGAAATCAGGTTCCGTGAGTTGTATCTTGCATACGAGGGCACTCGCGTTCAATTCCCCATTCCTCCAGAAATTTTTGCCATTTTTTAAAGTAAAGAAAACGTACTTTTGTCTATGTCACATGTGTTGTCGGCATGTCTGCACACCAGTCTCTTCTGTGATTCAAAGTTTCTTTTGAAGAACGAAGCGCAAGCTCTGAAAAGACAATCACTTGCTAACATAAATGAATAGGATATAATGTAAAATTAAAAGTTTGCATGCACATTAGATTTAAAATTGCCAGATGTGAACTTTATTCTATTAATAATTGTGTTTCATGGTGTGTCCGCTAATGGAGAAGACCAACTATCCCCAACTAGGCACAGTAAGTTGGCACGTTGACAACAAACCATATAATAATCTGTTTTAAACAATACAAGCTCACCGTGAACATCATCATGACCAGACTTAGAGGCAACCGCTCTTTTCATTGGTTCAGTGCTCATTGGGGGTCATTAAATTTTTTTTTAAATATAAAAATTGTAGCTCACCGACAAACTTCAACTCCGAAGTGTGCACTCTTTGTTGGAGAATTGCAAACAAGACAAATAATCGGATCATCCAATAACGGCATTTTAAACTGAAAATAGACAAACTTACGAAGATATGTACATAACTATGGTTTTAAAGGTAGAGACCCGCGAATGTTCATGCAAATCTCTTGCAGCTTTCAAGAAGATAGAATGATCACTCATCAATCCCTTAGTGCAGTGATAAAACCTCGGAATAGATGGTCGCGGGGTCGCGGGTTCGAATCCTAATTTCCTATTTTCAAAAAGCTCCTTAGCCTGCGATTGCAAGCATGATTCATTCATGATTTTAGCGGTCTATGAGCTGAATTAGCAAACATATAATACATAGTCTACGATATGTAGAATAACGAAAATATTCGCTGGAGTCCATATTTAAAGGATCACCCCGGTTTAATTTTACTCTCCGCTATGGCAATCTTATGTCGTTAACAAAGAAAACGAGAGACCATTGGTAGAGCGGAGAGTTTCAAATTAGCTCGGCCTTTAACAGATAAAACATGCAAGCACGCTTCAGACAATCAATAGAAGAGCAATGAAACGATTGTGCTCAGTTTAATGTGTGCTGAGGCATGACTCAATATACTCACTATGGAGATAAAGAGAAGAGAGAGGAGAGAGAGAGTGAGAGAGAGAGAGAAGCACTCTGCAGATTTTGTCTGCAGAGACAGCAGAGACATTGTGTCTAGAGGAAACAAAAAACATTTTCACCTATAGGTGAAATAGTAATGATACGAAGGGAAAGGCTTCACAGTCGTTATGTTATAACTCCATTTTGCTAATGACAGAATAATTCAGTATGTTACTTTTAAACATGACGTGCGATGCAATATAATTTATTACTATGCCCAGTCAAGAGATGGAGGGATGATTTCGTGATGTCAGCTGGTCCACAATTCTTGCAAGTGGCGAGGCATAATCGTTTGGATTGGAGAAACTTCACGGTAACCCAGGTACGAAATACCCATTTAAAGCTGATAAAGTTGTTTCAATTTCAATGTCAACTATTATACAACAAAATATAACAAAACATTTTACAATTATAATTCATAATTATTTTAGTGTTTTAGTCACCACGTAGTGCAACAGACACTTTATTATAATATAGCTAGATAATACATGCACAAATGGTAAAGAAAACTATAAGAATGGACTGGTTTCAGATCTAACTGAACGTAGTTGGGCTGACGTGTCATTTTCATATCGTAGTGCACGATCTCTCGGATATCGTAGTGCATGATCTCTCTCGACCCTTCGCCCCAAATTTACACGCAATGCGGTCGGGATAATTTTAAAGATCACTGTTCTACGCTCACCTTTCACGGTTCATCGTTCACGGTTTCTTCGTTCTTTCACTTTTCAACTTGGCGGAAATCAAGAAAAATCATTTTACTCATTAGGCTAATTATTTTACTTTTTGAAAAAATAAATATTGAAAATACAAAATATTACACATTTCTTTATGCAGTATAATCGAACAGAACAAATATCATCTCAACTACGTAATTAATATTATTTATATTATTTACAGACATAGACAAGCGGCCGAAACACCATATGGTACATTATTAGCTAACCTATATATTTATTGACACTTTAAATTTTTGAATTAAAAAATTACATTTAAACTGCATGCAAACTTCTACTTCTTCATCGAATGCTGAAACTATATAAAAGTCAGTCCAATTCGTCCATTCTATTCAGCAGCCGTATGCATGAACAGTTTTCCGGGAGAATGTGACGTCACTAGCGTAGGAGGAGGATTTTTGGAAAACGCCTTCGCCTACGCTGACGTTACATTTTCCCGGAAAACGGTTTTCCCGTTGTTCATGCATACGACCTCTCATCCGAAGCATGGTCATCGTCAGAGTCGCCACTCATGTTCTGCATCGGTAGATACCTGGTTAGACCATAGCGAGAGCGCATACTTCACCTCAAGTTCCTTGCACACAAGAGATCAAACTTTTGATTTTACGAATAATGAAATCCAACCAAGATTTCACGTATAATCTACGCTCACATTGATCTTGACGCTCTTTTTTCTATTCTCTATTATTAACAACACTTCGCGTAGACACAATTTATATTTAGGAACTCACGATTAAAACACATTTATCAAGAGTAGGACTCTGATGTGCATGGGGAAAAGCTCTTCTTACTTCCGACAGTCCCAGGAACTCACGGAATGCACTCAAAAAATCTCATAGTTTTTGATAAATCGTGTTGTAAAAAATGAAATAATCTTGACAATAGTGTTGTTAGTACCCATCCTGCCAATGTATTTGAGCATCTGATTCGTTGTTCAAAAGTATCGATAATGCAATCGTAGCCTTCTTTCTCACCTCCTGACTTTATCATATTTCTAAAAGGTAAAAATATTATCCACTTTTAATTTCAGCTTGTCATTATTTAATATCCAGTGAATTTTATTATCGATGAAAGTTGTTTGCAACAATGTTACAATAATAACATGTGAACGCCATCGTGATCAATGAACCCACCTTGGGATGACATGGATATCACGCTGAATCAATTTATGCCATGGTCATTGGTCATGGTCGAAGTCATAAATAGTGCAAAACTTATTTATTCAATCGTACGGTATCAATTTATTTATGAAATCAATGGATTCCACAGTCTTCGTGTTCTCATAATTTAAGTACATCGATGTTATTCGCGCTTGTTCCTGGTACAATGTCATGACTTCCTGGAAAGTTAGTTTCTTTCAAAAATAACTCCGTATTGGGGACAATAATTTGGTCGAGGTGAGCGGGGTGAAGATTCGCACCTTTGGCAATCGAAAAAAATGAAGAAAAAAATTGTCGAAGTTTCTCAAAATTCAACCGATCGGACTCATCCCTGGCTATGTTTTGTATTATTGGTGGGATATCGATGACCAGTTTTTGCCCAATTTCAGAGATGTCGGAAATATTTATTTTCTCAAAGGAATTAAATGCTTTGCGGATTCTACTCAGCTGTGAATGTTGTTCATACACCGTTAAAGGTGGTGTCCCACGAATATTTTCGGGAACAAACTGTGAATACAGAAAGGTAGCAAAAGATATTCTACATAGTTTTTGAATATGAAGTTATATGAAGTTCATTATGTGAAAATATTCACCTTCATTATATAGGTCGCAGTCAGCAAATTGCCCATTCGAACGGAATAGTCGCTTAATCCGAGTTCCTTTGTGTAATATCGATTGAGGTCGTGAATTATCTCCATTTTGATGGCCTCGCCCAACTTTAGAAGATGCTCAGGCAAATCGGGTATTTTATCTGTGAAAGTGAAACATTGATAACGTTTTAAATTACGCCATTTTTATTATCTGAAAGAATTCAACAACTGAAATATTTTTGTATAGCCGAAAAATATCCTATTAATCAGTATCGAAAAATGATTCTAGTCATGGCATTGTCATAATCATATTATATCATAATCATATTATACTATCAAGGGGCCAGGCAGACACCAAAGACTCCCGCGTAAGCAAATAAAAATTGTTTACAGCCCCGTCGTTTTTTTTCTATCGTTCGTCGATCTTTGATCCAAAAACTCTTCTGAGTGTTTAAGAAATAGCCAAGGAGTCAATAGCGGTCACACCCGATTGGATACGAAATAATTTTTTAGTAAAAGTCGCCAAACCACACCAAACGCACCCCCAAAGTGCATTGACCACTGGCAGAAATTTGACAATGAGTATATGTACATAAGTGTATGTAAAATATCCTTAAAGCATACCTAATTCCCACATTGAAATCGTTATTAGCGCGTTATGCATCGTTACATTTGCCTGACGCGCCTACGCCGTCACGTAAAAAAACGTTACATTTGGTGACGCGCGCGTCGACGTCAATTTTGGAGTGTGTTGGGTCCCAAGGGGAAAACCCTGATTGTCATCAGGGGTACGGTAGGAAGTTACCGTAACCATCGATCAATATTGGTTGGCTACCGTAACCTTTTACCGTACCCCTGACGACATTCAGGGTTTTCCACTTGGGACCCAACACACTCCAAAATTGACGTCGACGCGCGCGTCGCCAAATGTAATGTTTTTTTACGTGACGGCGTAGGCGCGTCAGGCAAATGTAACGATGCATTAATCTCGAACGGAGTGAAGTTGGATTTCGCAAAAATTGGTGTCACAAGTGAAACATATTTATCGTTGTAGTCCTCAAGCATGCTAAAACGATATGTAATATTTATTTATTTATTTATGTATTGATCATACAAACATACATACGAGAAAGCCATTATCAGCTTGTTATAAGGAAAACAAACTATTTTTTTCTTTAAAAAAGAGTAGAAGAAAATTAGCTATCTTCTTGGTTTCATCTGTATTTTTTCGTACCGATTACACAGACTCAGACTCACTCAAGACTCACGCAATCATGGAATTTTTTAATTCATTGATAGTGCAATCGTCCGTTACGTATTCATCCATTTTATCTCGATCGAAGCAAGCTATCGCGGTCTTCATTAAACTGAAAGATATTTTCGTAATATTTTCTTGATATTTATGTTAAGCCTATTTTATATTAAATATACTATTGTTCAAGTAATCAATCACACTATTTCAATCACTAACTATTTCAAATCGGGAGACATCCGAAAACTCCTAGAAAATCCTTCCGCCATGAAGAATGGAACAAAAAATGATTTCATGAGTATTTTCTGAATAATATTATCGATAAAGGATATAGGATGCTCTTCATCAACGTACTTGGTCTCCTTTTGGTAACTTGGAGTAAGCGGGAAATGCCCGCTTGGTGAACTGTGCCAATTCGGTGACTGTGACTGACATGGCTTCTAGTTCGAAATCGAACGAGGTGATGTAAATATTCTGGAATTTGCATATATATATATATATATATATATATATATATAAACTGGTCAGTCTTTGTTTTTACCCTAATTATCTAATATCTAAAAAAATATATACCATATTCATTTTCACCCTTCGCAGATTATGTCGATTTATACGAATTTCGTGTTCGGCCTTCCTTCTTCGCTCGAATGATGGCCTAAACATGGATAAACATGCAATTTAAAGCCACACCCGAGCAATTTTTATTTCCGCTCTTGCAGCACTTTCTCGTAAACAAAGAAAGCGAGAGAGTCTTGTCAGAGCAGAGAGTTTCAAATTAGCAACAACGTATCTATCCTTATGTGACTATAAAGAATAAGGCCGTTGAGTTTTTTGTGACATAACTTACAAAGTAGAATTATAGATTACATCTTCATCAATTCATTAAACAAATTTCGCCAAAACTTTTGATGTCTCCAATACATCATAATACGAGCTGCAAGTTCATCACATAAGCACTAGATTTGGCAATAATGCACAATTCATTGCGGGCCCGCAGAGCGGTCTATAATCATTGCGGGCCCGCAAACTAGGAGAGAGGGGAGGGGAGCGATTGCGGGCCCGCAATGGCTTTGCGGGCCCGCAATGACTACTTCATTCCTACCCTGCTACTTTTTGTGATCGGTCGTTCATCTCATTTCTCTTCACTTTCCTTCGTTAACAGAGAAAAACGACCGATTGCATAAAAAATAACAGGGTAGGAATAAAGTAGTCATTGCGGGCCCGCAATCGCTCCGCCTCCCTTCCCTCTGAGTTTGCGGGCCCGCAATGATTTTTAAATGATTTTACACCGCACTGCGGGCCCGCAATCATTAGCAATGAAAAGTCAATTTCATTGCGGGCCCGCAACGCCCGAATTGCCAACTCTAATAAGCACCCAAAGTCTTAACTAGAAATGGTATTCAACAGATCAACAAATCTACGAAACTCGTAAGCGTTTCATTTTTCGTTAAAATTAACAATGATGATCAACGAAAACAAATGCCGTTGAACGTAGGTTTGGAGATCACTCGAAAATAGATTTAGATTTCCAAATTTTCTATCCCCAACTCGTAGCGTGGTTCAAGACCAATTTATGGAACAGTGATTTCTAAAATTAAACGTCTGTAATTTTGTACTTGAAAGATAAGTCATAAACAAATTTATCCATAATTTCTAAGCGTCTCAACGGTTTAAAGACTTAACGAACATTGCCATTAACAAAAAATCATTGGGCGCGGCCACCCACTAAAAGGGCAACGGTCCACTCTCTCATCTATATAAAACAGTTTGCAACAAGTTCTTTGAATTTGGCCGCGTAACCCCCCCCCCCAAATTCCTAGTGATCCTTCTTTA